>KN832998.1:203076-218959 GCA_000827315.1 Piloderma croceum F 1598 | reverse complement strand
TTATATATCTGATACCTATCAAAAAGAGCTTGCGAACAGATTTCTCAAAGATGTCATTGAAATTCCTGCCGTAGTCGAAAGACAGCCACCGGGCACGTGATGTAGCGGAATGAAAGCGGTCTATCTGAATCGGGCTTTTTTTCACCACGGTAGTTCGGGCTTCGAATTCTAGCTTCTTCGGGTCAAATTTCGCTGCCCGACTCGACTTGTCAATAATGTATGACGATTTCCTCGTTGGTCGCAGTTGGTCACCAATAGCCATGATGCCGAAGCCTTCAGCTTCATGTACAGGTGTCTATGCGTATTGTCATAACCTATCATCACATCCCGATTCCAGTAAGATCTCAGGTTCATGTCGATCTTCAAGTCAACCATATTTATCAAATTCGTTGGTCTTCTTTTCGCACCCGCAAGTCTGTGCCAGTTGACTGGGAGCTCTTTCGCTAGTTCGTCACCGTCAGCGTCGGTCTGCTTTATGGGCATCACAGGACCTTTGGTTTCGCGCGCAACATTTTTTCTGAACTGATTGGACCACACTGCTCAGCTTTGAGTTCAGGCTCACCGATCTTCCATCGCTCGTTATGAAATCCTCGCTCTCTACATTTGCTCTCGTTTTCGCTTTTATTACCACCCCGGCAAGGGGCGCAACATACTCTCGGTCAGACTGCATATTAGGCACAGACTTTCTCACTAAATTCACCTTTGAGGCCGTAGCGGATCCGAGCAATGGGCGTGTGTAAGTTCCCCATCTCTTTACTGCTTTTTTTATCCTGCTCTAAGATGCCTCCTCTAAAGGAATTACGTCGACGAGGCTACTGCTGTGAATACTGGTCTGGTATCTACTACTTCGACCACTTTTACAATGGGCGCGGACGATACAACGGTGCTGGACCCAAATGGTAAATTTTCAACGGGCTTTTGAATCTTAATATATTAATAACGTACAAGCTAGGTCCGGGCAGAAACTCTGTCAGAATCAAGTCGACTAAATCGTACACCACGCACGTCGCTGTCTTTGATGTCAACCATATGCCTCAAGTGAGTTCCATTGGTCGCAGCTGGATCATTATCCTGCTCATCAACACACGCACAGGGATGCGGCACGTGGCCAGCAATCTGGGAAACTGACGAAGACGACTGGCCCAATGGAGTATGTTGTATTCTTCCCGGTCCCTTGTCAGTGTCTTATGGGGTCGCTTCAAGGGTGAAGCCGATATCGTTGAAGGAGTCAACGATCAGGCACCCAACACAGTAACGCTTCACACTAGCCCCGGATGCACAGTGCCGTCATCAGGGAGGAATCAGACCGGGTACGTTAACTCATAAACAAGTACACCGAGTTAGAGTTCTCACCTTAATTTCTTGGCTTCATCAGAACGGTCCTTTCGACCGACTGTGCTGCAGCCGACAATGGCAATGATGGGTGCGCTGTAGGACTGGGGCCCAACAGCTATGGGCCACCTTTCAATGCCCTAGGCGGTGGGTGGTATGCTATCGAACGTACCGATTCTTTTATCAGCGTGTGGTTTTGGTCAAGACTGGACGGTGCCGTACCATCCGATGTCTCGAACCCCCAAAACACTGTCAACACGGACAACTGGAGTACACCATCTGCGAACTTCCCCGATACCAGCTGTGATATTGGCTCAAAGTTCGATTCAAACAATATCATCATCAACCTCACATTCTGTTCGTTATATTTTTTTTGCTTGTCCGACCTTGCCAGTTGCGATATTGATAAATGATTGATCAGGTGGTGGCTGGGCTGGTAATGCCACTGTCTACGGTGCCTCGGGTTGCCCGTCGACTTGCGTTGGTCCGTCCTCCTCCTGCTCTTGCAAATACGCGCAGCTCATCCACGATTTTTTCTACAGATTATGTTAACAACAACCCTTCTGCTTTTTCAAACGCTTACTTTGAATTTGCTTCACTCAGCGTCTACCAATAAATGAAGGGGAACATGGGTTTCCAAAATATTTTATAGCTATATATGTACTGTGGGGTCTTAGGTTTCCGTTGATATGGTCAATCTCCTGAGTCTGTCCTATTGAGAATACTGCCACGTGACCAGTTAGCATTAGCATCGTGACTCGGACGAGATGGCTGTGACACTTTTATCTCTCAACGTTCAACAGCAACTCGAGAAACTCGAAAAAAATGTCGAACTACGTGCCAAAAATTCGGAAATTCAGTGGCAATGAAGATTCTGTGAAGTGGCTGGCGGATTACGTGTCTGAGATAGAGAGCTCAGGAGGACCAGGGACCAGGATGAAACACGTCTATTTCAGCCGATGTCTTGAAGGCGCCGCGTATGAGTGGTACAATCATGACCTTGCATACATGGCAAAGCTACACTGGGTCCTGCTATCAGATGCATTTTTGACTCGCTGGGATACCGTTGCATGCGAGGTTCCCACCGTTGGATTGTCGTTGAAGGCACCGCGTTTGGCCAAGGACCTAGCACCCTCATCCAGTACAAACGACGTGGATAGCACTTCGAAGACGCTCGGATTGGCTCAAGAAAGGGCTCGAGACCAAAGGGCCGAAAAACGGGCTGCAAAGAAGCAGGAGAAGAGACTGACAGCGGAGGAATTCAAAGCTGAGGTGTCTATCGTGTCCATTCTCCGTCATATTTACGGCGCATACTGACATTGGCGCAATATGAAGGGTAATGAGCTTTTTAGGCAAAAGAAGTATGAGGACGCTGTGGTTGCGTTCAGAAGAGCTTGTGAGATAGCTGGTCCGCACCCTGTCTATTTATCCAACGCTGCTGCTGCGTACCTAAAACTTGATGAGTGAGCTGCAAGCTTATCCATTCCTTTATTTTCGGTTCTGATACTTATCTTTAGGTTTCAGTTGGCGGTTATTGTAACTACGTTGGCGTTGGCACAGGATCCACATCTTGTTAAGGCCCGCTACCGTCGAGGGATGGCTCGCAAAGGGTTGAACCAGCTGAAGGCCGCAATATCTGGTAAGCCCCGAAGATGCAAATTGGACTGGCATGTCTCTGAATACGCCTTTGTTGTTAGATTTCGAAACCGTTCTCCAAGTTGATCCTAATTGCAACGAGGCTCGTGTCGAGCTAGCGATCATGCGGCACCTCTGGGAGTCGGGGGAGGGGGAGGAGACGGGGAACGGTTCCAGCACCGATGAATTTCCCCATCTCGATGAAGACAGGATGGAAATCGATTCGCAGTCGGATTCAAGCGATTACGGACATCAAGGGAATAGTATCCCTTGCCGTTTTTATAACCACGACGGATGCAACAAAGGCACACGCTGCTCATTTTCACACGCACCGGACGAGAAAAGCATCAGAGATGAGCTGTGAGTTGACTAAGGTGTTTTAATGTCGGATATAAATTGATGGCTGGCATTTCACAGTGGCCGGAACGTCTGCTTATACTATCTTTTGGGGTCATGCAAGTTCGGTGACCTCAAATGCATTTACTCGCATTCAAAACGTTTTCTACCTGAAGTTGGCTGGTGGACGACTGAGGAAGGACGGCAAAACTTCAGAGACAACATGGAGATTGAGAAGGAGGGAAGGAGGGAAAAGCGAGCCTTCAATCAGCTGCTGGGTCGGTCGTACAACACAGGCACGTCCTTGCGCATGAACGGTGGCAGCGTGGGTGGTAAAAGACAAGTGGCCGTTGGATCGAGCAAGGCAAGAGCTCCAATGAAGGCCACCGCGATCCCTTGTGTTCTCCTTCTCTCGCTTGGCTACGCCGATACCTTCAACAGTATTCACCAACACTTCCTGGCCGCTCTGAATTCTGTGGCAGATGTTATACAGTCGGAAACCAAAGAGAGCGCCCTCGGGAGCCTTGCACGCCCCAACATCTCCGGTATATTCGTCACTGACCCAGAAATCACGGAGAAAAAATACGCAAAGGTGCTCTCCAGGCTTGTTGAATATGTCAAAGCCGGTGGCACCGTTGTGATTGGCGGCACATTCAGCACATTCGTTCGAGGTTCAGACAACGATGCATTCTTCAAAAAAGCTTGGGGTCTGGATTGGAAGATGGGATCTTATCACCGTACAACATTTGCTCTCAACCCTTCCAGGTCAGAGAGGCTTTTTGGAGGACCTACCCTGGCCGCCTCGTACAGCATGAAAACGGTGCATCTCAAGGGTATAGCTCCTGAGTCTGTCGTATATGGACCAACCCCCGAGTCCCGAACCCAGTCGATGGTGTTTGCTCCTTCGGCGGTCGATCTCGGTGAAGCACCTGTGGTTTACACACGAATCGCCCAAGGGTTCCTCGGATACATCGGCGACGTCAACGGCGAAATCGATAGTACAAACGTCATCTTGTCGATGTTAGGACTACCGGAACAGAGCGGCAAGGACCGTGATGCTCGTAAGGACCATGAAACCCGTAGGAAAGGATCAGAGAAGGAACGCAGTACCCGTCGCAGAGGGTGGGATATGGAGGACGAATCAGAAGATGACGATTGGGACGAACGAAGAATGAATGGAGGTTTCTCGCACGATGAACTGAATGAGCTTTTGTGCCAGGGTATCAAGCCTTGGGATGAATGGTGATCATGAGCGAGTAAGTGACAAACGAAACTGCCAGGTCGAAGCAACTAACGTAGATCCGTAAACCTTTTGTTAAGATTATGTTATATCTTCATATATCTTCATATAATCAATGATATCGTTCAGCCTAGGTATATGTGATATAATACAACACTGGACTGAACTTAAAACGTGAACATCACGGTGTCTGCCGTGCCTTAGTGCTTGCCATCCCATGCGGTCCCCGATTGTGATGGAAGATAAGCAGTGGATCCACCAGGGGCATAAGGATCAGCGTGCATGTCCACAGCTGCGGTCGGAGCTGGCTCATTCAACCCTCAGTAAGTAGTAGAAGATCCTAGCTAAATAGTAGCTGAAAGGTCTTTAGAGCTGCTGCGGCGCCGCCTGCAGAGACAGAAACAGCAGCAGGCAATGAGGGAAAGTAGCACCCCCCAACTACTGCGCCGATTATGATACCCTTTTCAACCTTGTGTCCAATGCTGTTCACATCTTGCTTTATCTGGGACGCATCGAGATCCTTAGAAGCGCTTGAGCTGCCGCCGCTTAATCGCGCTTTGACAAATTCGGCGTGGAGTTGAACAGTGTCATTGGATGTCGAGAGAAGCTGGATAAACGCAGTAGCAACATTATCTACACCGTTGAGCACTCGTACCATTGAGTTCTGCGGCAAAGTCATTTCCAAAACCGATAAGCATATAAGCAGAGTCCTCACTTGGCAAATCATTAGCTATAGAAGGAAAGAAAATAAAAGAGACAACTCACAGAAAGCCATTCCTAAAATCATATCTACATCTTGACTAGATGGGGTTATTCCTTGGAACTAAGGTCGAACAAGCTAAGCGGCGGTTTGAACAGATGAGAACTGGAGATACGCACCGGTCTTCGCGATCTATCCCCATGGCCGAAAGGGGGAAAGTAGCATCCCAAGGGTTAATCCGGTAACCAATTTTAAAGGTAATATCGACTTCTTCCTCGCAGGACACAGTCCAAAACTTTTGTCCAGAAATGGTTTCCAGTTTTGCGTCTTTAAACGATCCGTATACGGCTTCTGCGACGTTTCTGTATATGAAGGCTCAAACACAAAACATGGGGTGCGATGGCACGAATGACTTACACGGGCACTTGGGGGTACGTAAAGCTGGGTTTCAAGTTTATCAATGCTGCATCAAAATAATGAACTTGCCCAGTATCGAAGAAAGCTGTCAGTTGCGTCTTATTGCGGTCACATTGACGTGCGTCTCCACAGGAATGGCCTTTCCATCAGATCCGATGATACCGTCCTCGTCAATCAGGACGCTCCAGCGCTGATCATGGTGCACTGCCGTTTGTGCTGGAATTCGAGGCTGATTATGAATGCCACCGAGTCCGGTGAGCGTCTCTATGACGGTAAGATCCCCAGGAGTTATTGTCCGCATCCGCCACCCGGCCAAGCAGGACGGTGATATAGTTGGCGGAAGTCGTGTTCTGGCGAAAAATATTTTCCAACAGTGGATGTCCTTGGTGCTAGTTGTGAGAGTACCTACGACCTGGGAATCTACGAAAGGCCCAAGGCCGATGATCCCCGGTGCCGGAAGCGGATTAGTTTTATTTGCCGTTGTGTGGACTGTAAATGATGTTCAAGGTGTCATTCAGGGTATGCGAAGGACGTTCTTACAGAATGCCTGGCTCGTCACCGTAAAGCCGGCAAACTCCAGTCTTCCATACAACACAGGGCCTGAGTTTTCGGATGCGTCTGTCAATTTTGCAGAAATCAAGTTGCATAAAATCGTACCTTCTGCCGCACCAATATCATATACGATCTTGGCTGTTTTACCAGTCGCTACCGCACCTGGTACCTCCTCTCCGGATATCAATAAATCGGAGCTGATAGTTATGTCCATTCAGTAGATTGGAAGATATAGGCTTAATATTCTATCTCACCTGTGTCCATCAGAACAGTGTAAATGTTTCATCCGAGTGTGATGTTTGTAGTATTGTAGTATACGATATGTCGTTAATGTCATTCAGCGGGCCTGTGTCGCCCATCATCATTGCTCTTCGAACCAGTTTTGGGGTCGATCGCCCCACCAGTGGCATGTGGACGACATTTGTAAATCCTTGGAGTGCAGCTAAACCAATACAGAAGAGAGATCGTGTAGCCTTCATAGTAGGAGTGACGAGATAAATTGACCTAGCGTACCGCAGTTGCGCCCATTTTATGGTACACCTTTATTGCAGATCAAAGGTAGATAAGCAAGGGCAATCGACGGGCGTAATAGGAATGCGCCTCGCTACAAGTAACACCGGATTTTCTCGCCTGTGCATTTTCTCACAGAAGGCTGGAGTATTTTACAATTAGCAGGTGTCATAAAGGATTGCGAAGAACCGCATGAATCTACCGATGACTTGGAGATGCTATTCAATGTCAACGATCCTTGAAAATTAGATCAGAGGGCTGCATGTAAGCTTGAAACATCGGCCAATGGTATTGGAAAACTTACGCTCTTCTCGGGCATGAGCACTTCTGCAACCCTGATTCCTGTCTTGTATACTGCTGCTAGCCCACACCTTAAGGCCTTTCGAAATGGTTCAGAAGAGGGCACGGGGCTATCTGTCTACATGTTAGATTAGATTCTCTCCCAGTCACCGAGTTCGAAGATGCGGTGCAGACATGGATTATCCTCCTTGAAATTGAAACCGCTATGCCGGGAACGACTAAGGCGGCAACTATCGGCGTTCCGGCAATGCTGTGCAGCATTCTCTTCCGCACTTCGAATAACACAGTGAGTCACACTAGTATCTACACTGGAATTTGGAGCCAGTAAACTAAATAAATGCGCCTCCTTGATTACTTCCACTTATAGATCCAAAATTTACGTTGCATATTCAAGTTGTAAAGATGGGCAACCTTTTTTGCGCCTTGCAACTCTCGGAGCATCGCAGCAATCGAATGAAGTTGGAAAAATCGACCATTCAATCTACCTGGCAGGTACGAGAGCACACGAATCTCGCCTCTTCGGTATACTCTCTTCCAACAGAGATCCTCGAACAAATATTTTCTGTCGCTCGTCCATCCTCTCCTTTCCAAAGAAAAGGCTACGCTGTCATTATATCGCACGTCACACGTCGCTGGCGACACGTTGCACTGGGCGTCGCCCGCCTATGGACGGATATCTACATTTGGCTGGGTGCTCGAGATGCATGCCTGATTTCGTATCTGGAACGATCATCGAACCATCTGCTTGATGTCAAGATTGATCTCAATGCCAACTATCGTGACACTTGGCTAGGTGCTCTCAGACCCCAATTAGCGATCATCAGTTCGCAGATTGCACGCTCACGCAGCCTCATTGTGGACGTAACTCACAATAATCGCCTTCATTATGTACTGCTACATTTATACGGATTAGAGGTACAACGTTTGGAAGCACTGGATATACGCTTCAGGGGTGCTTCGTACCACGATAGGGAGATGTATATTTTGAGTGGTGGCGCACCTGTTCTTTCGTCACTTGCCGTGCGCGGCATAAGTGGTTTATCATGCACACCCCCTCTTGCCGCAGTCACACGCTTGCATCTTGGCACAACACGTCCAAAGCTGGATCTTGGTCAGCTTTATCAAGTCCTGACATCGATGCCTTCCTTGAAAACGCTTTTCCTTGCCGCAGATGGGGTTTCATTTTGGGAACCAGAAACCAGCCAGCCTTTTATCCATATTCCAACTCTCACATCTCTAACCATCACATATCCAGCTTGTCATCGCGAATATAATTCCCGGTTATATAAACAATTGGTGACACCCAACCTCGAATCTCTAGCGATTGAAGGCCTGACGACTGGCTTTCCCACCATTGATTGCGACGATAACACGCAGTTAGTGATCCTGGATGATGATGATGCCTTCGTCCTCATACCACCTGATCCTAAATATCCACGCTTACGATCACTGGCTGTTGCAACTTATGACATGGGGTCCGACGTATTTGTCAACCTGTGCAAGACATTACCCGATGTTGATCGTGTCAGCTTTTGGCACCAACAACTCAATACTACCCTACCCCTTTTAGAGGACTTTGAGGAATTACCTTTATTGTGGCCAGATCTGTGCCATATTACCGTGTTACCGATCACATATCATAACATTGACGCTCTTCGCGACGTCGTCTCATCTCGTATTCGCTCGGGACACCCATTGCACTCCATCGGCCACCAAAGTGATCTGTACAATGATATTATGATTCCAGATGAGGACATAGAGTGGCTGCGGGAGCATGTTGAGTTGGTGGTTGACGATTATCAACCGAACAAATGAGAAACGGAAAAAGCTATCACATTCCTTCAAGGCGAGAAGTTCGTATCAATCAAACCTATGATCACTGATATATATTTTTGTTCCGCGCACCGGTTTGATACATTGTTTGTAGAAGATACCCAGTCAACTTTTCTTGCCATTTCCTCGGTACTATTTGCGATATTTAAGCACGTTCTAGCATTTAGGCATGGTGATTGAATACAATGTATGTATGTAGGCATTCCGGTTTCTGTCTGTTTGTCCAGGTGCCTTATCAAATGCTGTGCAGTACAGCACAAGTCTGTCTATGCAGGTCCTCCCACTTTCAACGGGTGGATCCGCCTCCCAAACGGAGGTTTACTTCTTTCATATATGAACCGGCAGTGGCTCGAGGGTACAAGGATCCTGTATCGGGTTTCAGGTTCCAAGACACACCGCATGTTTGTAGTCAGTTTCCTACCACGTCTTGGCTTACCATCCTGCCCAACATTGCTTTAGACCGTGTCCGAGCCATCTCCGCCAGGTTACCCAATATATCATGGCCATCATACTGTCTGTAAATTGTGCCATTGTCCGTATCTCCGATAAACAGTGACTGGAAACTATATCACAGATATTACACAGCGTAAAAGCCACGGCATCCCAGATAATCATGCGCCAGTGTCACTGCAGCGCAACATCTACTATGAAATGTGCAACACACAGCCTCCGTCTGTGTGGAACGAGCTACACGACAAGGCCATTCAGGTCATATCGCGAAATAGGCGACACACAAAACCTATGAAGACTGTTCGAGCCGTCACGCGTCACCGTCCACCGAAAAGTTCAAGATTTAGATACGTCCAGTTGATTGCAAACAGCAGCCTTTTCTTGTCTCCTGAAAAACCAGGTAAACGCACTGATGGTTCCACACGAGAGGATTATCCATCCAACCAGCACCGATGCATTCACACCGAGGTGGGAATGTGTGTTGAAAATGATGGTACGAACTGCTTGTGATCTGCAGGAAATATATTGAGTTTGATAAGATGAGAACGGTCAGACATAATATGGCCTACAGATTCCTGGAAAGAGAGGCCTCGTCAACAACGAAGGTATTTCATACCAAAGCAGAAGCATACCATACGGGAAACCCATAGCCGTAAGAGTAGAAGGGGTTTTGGAGTTCATTGGGCAATACCGCGGGCGAAACATTGAAGACAATCTGCGCACGATAAGCTTAGCCTGCATACGAAACAGTGTGTATCAAGAATATAAATATTACCAATGTGAACAGGAAGAACGGCACAAATCGCGGTGTAAGCAGAGTGATCATCGATTCAAGGGCGAGCCCAAGACTAGCCATGGCGAGATAGACGTAGACCCAAAACAGACAAAAACCCGAGGCATAGTTATATCTGCGAAAGCAATTAGGATCCAATATGGATGAGTCGGAAAAATTGTGCCGTGTTCAACTGACCTAGCCCCAAATGGAAGATTGAATGCTAGATTCACTAGGGCGTAGCTGAGACTCAGTGGGAAGTATATGACAAGCGGGATGACAATCCGAAGTTTGAGGTATGAGGATAAACGAAGATGTTGTTGGACGAGACTCCGGGCAGTTGCGTTAGCCATCGCCTGGTCACTCCGTCAGATCTACTCCGAGGAAAGAGCAAACATACAACTTACTGTCATAAATCTGCAAAACAGGCAAGTTAGGTGGTGTGCAACTTTTACAATCAAATATTCATGCTTACGCGAAAATGGTTATAAAAATCTGTCCAACGAGCGTCACAGCGGTCGCCACTGGCGCTCTATTGCACCGATATTTGTTATTTGCATTACTAGAGCGTACAAGATACTCACGTATACGGTCTTAAATTCACCATTGTCCAACTTACAGCCGGTGTCAACGTCTGCGGTGCATTAGCAAGTAACGAATAAGCTGTCGTGTTTATCGTTCCGCCCGGCCTTATCTGCGCCAGGTACCGTTGTGCAGCATAAGTCGCAAATGCGCTCGTTGTCTGTTGCAGCAGATTCGTCGTGATTGGCACGATAGCATTGGCTGCCGCAATTTCATTTCGTCCCTGGCAACAGAGACTGTGAGTATTTTGAACGAATTGGGAACGATGTCAGAAGCACTTGGACGTAGTAGACAGTAATGGCAGACGTAGGGTCATAGGTGATATCTCCGTTTGCGCGGGCCATGTCAAGATTTGATGTCGCATTCGCTTGTACTGCATAGGAACACTGTTATCAATGCGGATTCGATCACTCCTTCAGCTATACAGCTTACCAACGACAGCTATCCATGCCTTTTCGGCCACGATAGCTTGGGCGACGTCATCATTTGTTCCAATATTGACAGGATCAACGTTAGTCCAGCCAAGATGTGCTCCAGGAGCACTAAAATTCCCAAAGACGTCCCAAAGAGCATTACCGATACGGGAGCCATCGCGGTCAATAAACCAAGCATCTAAATTGCGAGTCATGTCCGTTGAAGTAGCAAGAGCTCCCCAATATCTGCGGAATCAATGTCAATACAGACCGCTTTTGAGACATATCGAAAAACTGACACCGGAAGACAAGCCCACATGATGAGGACCGTCAAACCTGTCACACGAGTAATTATGGTGTAATATTCTTTTCGCAGGTGCTTCAGCTCCGGCGATAGAACTAACGGGCGGTAAGCGTCTCTGTTCAGCCTAGATCTGCTAGAGACTCACAGGTATGCGAAAAGGTTCCCAGTTCACTAGCGCCCGTCATCTGCTCGACATTCTTTACCTCCATGCCTGTGTCTCCCAGAGCTCGAGATACAGAATGTTTTGAAGTCCTTCGAGACCCGGGAATTGCTTGAGAGGTATCCAGGGTTACAACTGACATGATGGTTCACGATGAAGGGCCGCTTTATGAGCGAAGACGGGCTCATTCATTCAACATTTAGTTGACGAGAAGTTCGCTAGAAGTTTGACAGTGACAGTAACATTCAGGCACATTGCGAGGTCCTGCACGATTAAATTTTTTCTTCTTGAGGATGATATTATCGATGCGCCCAGCTGCAGAATTAGATCCCGGTCCTTGCGAATGATTGTGGGTGAGCAGCAAAAGCTATCGTACGGGCGCTTGACGATTATGTAGTCAGGGCCAAGGGTGCGCAATATCGGAGATCTGAGATCTTGGTGATGGGTGTGACTTCCCCAAACACTACTGCATGTTGACATTCGATTATACTACAAAATGATGCTTTTTGTCGTCCATAGTCCGACTGGGTGCTACGCAGAGCAGATTGTTTCACTTTTTGACACCGCACATAATGGGATCTAGGCTTTTTCCATCCCGGTACCAGGTCGGCCTCAGGTCGGCCTCAGGCTAGGACATCGCTTCACCAACTTTATACCGTTCCAGCTTCCCACAGACTCAGAATGAATGTTGACCGACTGTGTCTCCATCGTTGGCGGACTGTGTCGTTAGCATCTACTCCAAAGTTCGCATGCGCATGCGATCCATTCGTTCTCATTCACATAGCCGTATTGTCGCGTTTTGATCTGTCTATTCTCGAGGTTAATACAGTCTGGCATGTGTCAAAGATCCTATCTGTTTGGATGATCGCTTTGGACTCGTGTCGGTGTTGTCGGGCACGCGTCCAAAGCAACTTGTCGCGCTTTGGCGGTAGTGGCTCACAAGCATTCCTACTTAAATATCCGCATTCTCAACCGTTTCTTCAACATTTCCTGCCTCTCGATTTTTCGTCATCACATAATCAGTACGGACTGAGCAGCGATACACCTTCGGAAACAAGTGATTCTTTAGTACCTGTAAGCCGATCATTTAACTTCACATATGTTTACTAATCCGCCATGCTCATTTATTTTAGCAGGACAACCTGCCATTCGATACAGTTGAAATTATATTATGGACAAATGTCGTGCAGAGATTTTTCTTCCTCGCCATAACTTTCCATCCCCATCATCAATGGCGGAACCGGTTCTCGATGACGATCTTGTCCCCCGATCCATGTCGATTTCCTGGAATGGTTTTGGCTGCCAATCATCACCATTTTCCGGCACTAGTATTTCCACTCAAAAGTCCATTTTTGACATGACATTTCCATTGATGGAAGTGGACGAATTCATGGTGGACGCCATCCTCCAGTCAATCAACAACCCAGAAAATCATTTCATTCCCGTCGTTGGCACGCATACAGAGGAGGAACGTGAAGAAGATCGCGCTAACGACGGTACCCTCAGCGATATGTATGATTAATTAACTGACAATCTTTCCGTGGCTAATACCAACTATGTTTTGTCATTAGGTCTGAGCTTACTTCTTTGTCGGAGCTTGACAGAGAGGCTGAGTCTGTCATAGACGGTACCGCTTTTGCTATTCCCTTACATTCGCGACACGAGCTCTTCCGTTGCGGATATAAAGGCTGCTCAACTCAAATCGCCAATAACCGAAACGCCATCGAATCTCACTTACGGCAAGCTCATCCTGCGATTCTTCCACCAAAGAACGGATGTATTGGACGAACGACGCACTGCAGATGGCCCGGGTGCGAATCCAGACATCTCATCAATACCGATAATATATGGCGGCATATCGCGGAGATGCATTGGGGATCTTTGGCCCATCGCTGTGCTGTTTGTCGCAGAAGCTTTTCCAGGAAAGATAGCTGCGGTCGTCATATCAGACAGAAACATGCTGCGGAGCTTATGGCTGCTAGCAAGTCTTGCTGATGATGCCCTATATCAACTCTTCAATTTAGATATCGGCTTTTCTTCTTCTTTGCTCCACCCATCTGACATACACACCGTATAGACACCACTTCGTCATACCGAGATGCGCATACCGAACGGAAAGGGCGCTTATCGAAGGATCATAGGGACGATTGAGCGGATCGCGGAGATTCAGTTCAGACATTCTTGGACAAGATTTACAAAACGAAGTAGGAGTTCCATGTAGACGGGCGAGAGAGATGGTTAATGTTGCTCGTGTCCTGATATATGTACCACTGCTAGGTCGATAATCTACAAGTTCTGTCGCTGTCTTCTCCCATGTTGATCTACAAGAGAATGAGTGCCTAGCTTTTAGGTGAGTCTATCAAATTCGGAGCTGGTTGGTGGTCGGTCGCTGACCAACGCCGACTAGTATCAACCTTGGAGAAAATTAATCCATAAGCCCAATTTCAGAATCTGGCGGTGGCAGTAGTATAACAAATATTTTGATAGAGAGCCCCACACGAGGACGTTTCCTCAGAATATTGCACCGAATCCGCGTTGGTAGCGCACCGGTTTTGTGTTCAGCCTTTTTTAATTGTGCAGGTAGGTCCATCGCTGAAACTGAGAAGGGAAATTCACTGACAATGACGTCTACTTAGCTCCGTTGCTGATCTCTTGATCTACATTTGGGTGCCGTTTCTGATTTATTCTGTCATTCTCTGTTGGCTTATTAGAAATTGATAGCGGACTCTGTCGGTATAATCTTTCCGTAGGTACTGTGCTGCAGAACCAACATTCTCAACCGGCCACAACAGCACCGGTGCACGTTCCTATGATTGCACAACTCCGAAGCAACAAACTGGCCCCGATGAGCTTGCTAGATTTTGCTCTGAATACTATTGAGGAGCACGCATGTGGCCCCCAAACGATGTCGTTCGTGAAGATGCTGTTCCTTACCAGCGCCGCAGTCACGAGGAGGGCGATATGGCGTTAGGTGGTTACCAGAGGAACGAACAGTTCCTTCGTGGACAGATGGACTCGCTGAGATAGAGCCACGATGAAATCTCTGGCTTCAATATGAAGAGACAATAACGTGCGATAATATATCAAAACATATCCCGGGCCGAAAGAAGACTTCAAGAGGTGAAGTACGAGAAAATACAACGGACTAGCCCTGCGGCAGCCAAACTTTATGCCCCCCCAACAATAATATAAATGACTAACCATTGGGTTTATGCATGGAAGGTGACTCCAGGCGAGGGCGGTTAACTCGGTGCATGGAGTAATGGCTTGGAATGACAGTAAAGTCATGCATCATTGTGCCTGGCTGGTTTCCACCAAGCTGCCAATAATTTCGCCATGGTTCGTGAAGATAAAAGTGGTGACAGTATCGCAAAAAAGGAACACATCATTGCATCCGGCTCTTCGGTTGCGTGGGGGTTGGACATCGGGAAATTGCGAAGATTTGTGGAGTGATTGCCTGGGGGCAGCAGCCTTGATACAAGATTCGCAAAGCCACAGGCAACAATGGTTGACCCCAGTGGTTGACCTCTGGCCCGCATTCCGATACCCTCGAAGTTCGCTCTGCCGAATTATATCGTCTTATCGGTCTCAATTCATAAGGTGCGCACGTCGTTGTTGATCGGGTGAGCAGGTCCAACGGCTCATTGACGAACGTGGGCACGGCCGGCATGTATATTAGCTTCACGACTGCATCGTACCGAACTCGGACAATCATTGTTTCTGATGGTCAGAAAATCCAATTCTTCCGTCTCATAGATGGTCACAGTACACCCAGAATAACCATCTGCGAAAATATATAGATTCGGGGAGTGTTGTATACGAGAAAAAGGTCCGTGAAATGTGGTTCCATTATAAAAGTGCAAGTAGAGCTACAGGGGAAAGCAAGTTTCAAGAATTCATCCTCATTCTCACCTTCAGCCAAGCATCATAACAGCATGAAGATCCAATGCTCCATTATTGTTATCTTCGCTGCTCTTGCTGCAGTTGTCTATGGGATTCCCGCTCACAACGATCACATTGGGCGTGCTTTGATGCGCCGTGGATGCAACTGGTCTCGTTTGTAGCTTTTAGCACACTTGTAAATAAACATACTGAATTCTCTGTCAGATTGTAGCATCACTATATTGCCGTCAATTGTATCGTGCCTCAAAGCCGGTCTCAAAGAGACTGCAGGTATGTGCTGACCATTGCCACTATGTTCGCTCATTGGACTACCTGCAGATGGATTCGACGATGCCTCCTGCTTTGCTGCACTTGGAAATGACATTGATAATATCGTAAGTGAATTAAGTTCCCTGTAAAGGATAGAATTTCACAATATATGCAGCCTACCAATTGCAAAGGATG
>KN832998.1:164865-202976 GCA_000827315.1 Piloderma croceum F 1598 | reverse complement strand
ACTTGGAAATGACATTGATAATATCGTAAGTGAATTAAGTTCCCTGTAAAGGATAGAATTTCACAATATATGCAGCCTACCAATTGCAAAGGATGCGTTGATGCCGTGACCAAAGAGGGCGCCGTTATCCTAAAAGATGTTGAGAACGGAATAGAGGACATCCCCACAATCGCCGATGATGTGTGGAACGAGATTAAGGGTTGGTTTGACAAGGTTAAGGATTGGTTCAAACACCACTTCTGAGATCGGCGTATTTGTAACAAGGGATGCCTCGCTTCGCTTCGGCGGTCAGAGGCTTGAGATCACGCTCATGGTTCCTTTCCTTTTTCCATGTTAGCCAGAAGAACTGTATTACAATTTATATAGAGGACAAAGTTTAGTATACGAAACCCAAGGCTTAAATATATTTGCAACACGACTCTTTATAAATTAGCTGCCTGCCAAGTGAGTGAGCGAGATGCTTACTGACTCTGAAAGGCCAATGACAGAAATTTTAAATAAAAATTGACGGACCCTGGCTAATACTTAAAACAACCTGGAATTACACAGTATCGCAGAAGACGAAGAAGCTTAAAATAATAAAAACAGGCTCACCTCCGAATTTATCCACCCAAAAGTTTGAGAGAAGACACTACTACAAAGGTAAAATAGCCGAGTAGTCTTGTACGCGATGAGTTTGAGTTGTCGGTTGGGCCAGGGTGGGGTCTCGAATGCGCCTGCATTCGTGGGGGGTGAGGGAGCGAGTAACTCAGTATGCGCGAGTTCGTGTACACCAGCCCCGTTGCTATACTTATCATTGCAGTCGATGGGGCTTGCGAGAGCGGGGGTGTACTCACCCAGTACCTTCTCGGTCTGGCTGGTGTGCTGTTCGACAGTGGGGGTGTCGATGTGTGCGACTCCGCGTGCATTGAGCCCATTGTGCAACGTGTTGTGCTCGGAGGGGAATGTAGTGGTTGTAGGTAGTGGGATGACGTGGCAGTGGGTGTCTCGCATGTGCTCGTGTGGGGTTGCGTCATTTAACGTGAGAGAAAGCAGATGTGAAGGGGTTGGTAGGACATGGGGTGATAGTGGTGGCGGTTGCGTACGTGCAACTGCTGTAACGACAATGTCACAATCGGCGAACGTAGCAGGCCTTGGTCTTGAAAGGAGGTTGACGGCGTGGAACTTGTCGTATTTGACATCATCGTCGTCATCCGTGAGGTTCCTCTTTCTCGCCCTCAGCTTCTCGTGCGCTTCTCGTTTGCTCCGTCCTTCACCGCCTAATCCATGTGATGTGGCCTTGTTATTGCTCGAGGTAGGTTTTCGGCAGCTCTTGAAGGCGGGAATAAAGAGTGTGGAGTTGGCGCCAAAGCAATTGTTGTCAAAAACGGGGTGGTAGGAGGGGCGGTAGGACATGTCGCGAGAGTTCAACTAATTAATTGAAAAATAAAAGAGTGATTTCGCGAATGCAAATAGTTGCATACACGCAATTAAGCGGTTGCCTCGGCCAATTCTCGATGACGCGGTAAGGGGTCGATTTTCTATACTCGAGTTATTTGAGTCTCGCTTGTTCAGGTTATCGTTCCCGAATTCTGCAGTAGGTGTTGCCAATTCTCGATGACGCGGTGCGAATTCTTGATCTGGCGGGAACTTTCCAGGCAGAAATAATGAAACAAAAATACACAGTATGCTCGGAACACATTCGCAAGGCGGTTGATCCCTGAGCAGGCCAGTACATGCAGTAGACCAATCCAATGGGTGGCAGTGCAACATGAAAGCCAAGCGAACATTGTGCGTTGACATGAGCCTGGTGGTAGTCAGCCATCTCGTCAAGATGGGGGTAGAAGAAAGAGGAAACAATGCACTGTGGCATAGCCCTGTCAATTATCATCAGCTCTCTTTATTGTGGTAGGAGAGAGGTGTCCTAATATGTGATAAAGAATGGAAACTCTGGCGCGATCGGCACGATTGGCCCTGTTCCTGACAAAGCCTTTTGTTTGAAGCTCTCACAACTCTGTGTCAAGTGACCTGCGGTTCGGATCTTAATGTTTCATGATCCGTGGTTGCGGACAGGCAAATTCATTGCAAATGGGTGGAATTCAGTGGTCGAAGGGTAGCGAGGCCGATTCCCTAGCACCAGAAGTTCTCACGACTACAAGATTTGTAGTTCGTGTCATCTGCGTAATATACGAGAAATACGAGAAATGATGATATCATTACGATCACCATATCGGGACTACTTTCCTGATTAGTATACAGAACTGACTATTTAAGCCTCGTTTTGACTTCAGACTCTTGTACTTGTACCACTATCACTTTGTAAATCCATATCTTGATTCTGTTTATCTCAGATTTTTGTTTAGTGTCACATACCCTTCCACTTTTTTTAAAAATGACAATCAATACCGACTGCTCCCTTTGTCAGCTCGCCATTGCTAGCCAATTTTGGAAAACTTCCATCTTTACCACCATACTGTAACCAATAATTCTCAAAACTGGCATCCCACCACTCACTACTGTCCTCTGGGCTGCCTGCCCCCACACATGTAATGAGGTGTGCAGCCAGGAACTACACCGCATCCTCATCTCGAATGTTGTCAGCCTCCAGGTCAGCCTACAAAACATCTCTGTCCAAGTCTTGCCCAGTGTCTCCCCTTACTCCCTTGCAATTGCTCCTCATCACAATGCCAATCTTGTTGCCTGAAACAGTACTGGCCCCTTCATCACCACTGTCAGCATCTTCACTGGGGACCCCACCATCAATTGTATCAATCTTGGATTTGGACAATTCTGAAGACAAACAGTACATACCCTTTGTCATGAGTGCTACTACTATGACATTGCTAAAATGATCCACTATGGCTGTTTATTCTTGTGAACAAGGGCAACCTCCTGTCATCACCCTCAGTGATATATATGATTAATTAACTAACAATCTTTCTGAGGATAATACCAGCTATGTTTTGTCATTAGGTCTGAGCTTACTTCTTTGTCAGAGCTTGACAGAGAGGCTGAGTCTATCATAGATGGTACTGCTTTCACTATTCCCTTACATTCATGACACAAGCTCTTCCGTTGTTATAAATAGTACTTAGGCTTAACCTTAATCACATGGTACAGAACTGAACCATGTCTATGGTTGTTCTGTGTACAGTGTATGTAAATAAGGTTCTAAAGTAAATAGATATAAACATGGGGTTTATATCATGTGACTTTAGCTACAATACAAATATATACAAACATAGTAAAGCTACCAGGCCCTTACACCCTCCCCCTTGGGAAGAGTGAATCCACAGGATTCACCAGTAGATTAAATAGATGGCCCTCCAGGCAGGCCTGGCTCTGGCCGTGTAAATTTTATTGCTCTAACTGCAGTGCAGCAGTGCTCCAGCGTGAATTTCACCACACACCCTTTCATGCAATTGAAAATTATGGTGGTCAAAATCAAGCCATGCCACCATCCTAATTTGGAACTGTGTTATCTTGGGAGGTATTCATTATATAGGGGATTTCAAAGAGCGAATTGCTTGAGCCAACGAAATTTCAGACTTGATATTCAAAACGAGCAAGAATTTTCCATGCCACAATTTTGACATGGCGGATTCAAGTGAACCGGTGGGAATAGAGTTTCTTTTGACAGCTTTAGCTCTGTGAGTTGAGTTGAAGCAATGAATAATTTCACTATTTAAATAACCAGGCGAGCGGATGTCTGCTCTCGGTCTGTATTTTATTCCGCGAAGCGTCCACTCAGACAATCAAAAGCCTTGTTGATAGCCGTGCTATGATTCAAGGGGCAGTCATGTGCCCGGGCCATGAAAGGGCCGTGAAAATTTTGCACATCACGGGACAAATTATCGTTTTTGAGACCTGGTCTGGTAAACCAGAGCCAGGAATAAAACACAACTATGTATGCTGGACAACTTGTGCTTGTGCTCAGTCTGGCCTATACCTCCTAAACCATATGGGAACAGCCAAGGTAGCATCAAAGGAAATAATTGAGGGTTTCCATATATTGACTCTGGTGTTTCTGCATGTCCAATCCCAAGTATTTTTCCCTCACTGGTTAAATGTCACAGTGCTATAGCTTTGATAGTCTTCATAGTCTTTGTTGAAAATTCTTCACCTGTAATGCCATGGACTATAAATGGACAGGGTCCTTCTGTTGTGCCATCCTCCTCTTCCATATCATGTACACTGGTTGACTCTGGATTTTTATTTGAACTTGACGGATGATAGTCAACAACCACTGGAGGACCTTCCTCAGGATATGAAGCCAAATTCTTTTCTGAAATCTCACAGTCATAGTAGTCAACATGATTAAGTTTCAACCAGTGTAAAGCTTTGGACACCTTCAAATGTCTCATAAGTAATGGTGTTTGCTGAAAGTCAGCTTTTGGTCGTTTACAAGGACCTGTGTAAATAAAAGCCAGGACATCATCCATCTCTTCCACAGGAGGAGGTAATACATTATATATTTTAGGCATTGGGTTTGAAAATGATATTGCATTTGCATGCATCTTAGACATTCCAGATGAGACTTTGACTATGCATCTATTATGGCGAACCCTTGCAATAAGCAACTGTTCTGCATATGTCAAGTCTTATAATTCATCTGGAATCTCTGCTTCTTATTGATGAGAGTCCAGAAGCATGAAGTCATGTTGTATGGACTGGAGTTCTGGATCCTCTAAACAAAAGAGGAAGTTCCTTGATGTTGGTGTGGCCAGGTCACATGAGGTCATGTGCTGTTCTTTGGTCATGCTGTCACATGATTTAGTCATGTGCTTGGTAGGGCTGAATTGTGTTTATAAAACTTTCCTCCATGACTGATTGTGCATAACGAGCTTTCATCACATTACTGGCCCACTCAAATGTTGATTTAGAAGTGCATGGAAAGCAGAGAGGATCTTGGAAGCATGGTCTACAAGATCATTGCTGCACAGCTGCCCTTGCAGCTTTGTGTCTTGCAGAAGGGAAAGTACAAGTGTTACGAATAAGCTGAACATATGATGAGACACGTGTTCAGTTGATTTTTATATATTTGCTTTCCATTTTCTTTACCACCAACGGACTCAATAAGTTGGAGGAGACACAAACAGATCTTTAGTCATTGATCATTACTCATGATGCTGTGGATGACTGATGCTACGACTGCGCATCTAATAATAACTCCAAAGCATCTGTCTTGTCTACCAGTCAGATACTTACATGTGTCACTTTGAGTAGTATAAAGTAGTATCTTGTACATACAACTATCTCCAGCTTCGAGCTGGTCAATACATCCTGATCCTAACTCCTTCACTCACAACTGGTAGCATTCCTTCATAGTGATAGTCGCGACCTAAGCCTATTTAGGATTAGACGCTGACAACAAGGTTGGAGCAGGTCAGAAGTTGTATAACTTTCCAAAGCTGATCTGATGCTTCCAGAATAAAGAAACAATTGCATTTGTGAATGAAGTGGGTGAAGGGAATAAGGCACCGATGTAGCATCTTTGTTTACAAACATTTCCCTCCAGCCGTCTTGAAGGGTTTGGATGGAGAATGTTGGTGGCTGTGATGTCTCATGTGATTCACAATAAATAGTAATCATTTTCTCCAATTGGTACTTGACATTGCATTTCTACTTGACGGGACCCACCACCAAAACACTTTTTTGAGCCGCTAGCTGTGTTCTGTTGAGTCACACTACTCACTATTGCTTTTCTTGTCTGGTATAAGATAGGCAACCCTACAGACAGTTGTTTCGAGCTAACTGCTTGAGAATTCAAGGATTATGGGACTGTTTGTTAATCTGCATACATTTCTTTTGTGCAATTGTGCTGTGTCCCATCCCCTTCCCCTCCTCCTCCCCACCATATAATCCTTGCCATCCTCTCCCACCCCCACTTGCATGCTCATGCAAAGTTGTCAGTAAAACCACTGCAACCTGCATCATCATTAATGCACTGAGTGCAAAATTGAATACAAGTTAAATAATCACGTCACAACCCCTCCTCCTGTATCATCTCTCCTCCTCTTCATGCACTTCATATAAAGTTGTCTTGTTGAGTTTGAACAGTCCAAACTGTAATTCCCTGGCCTATCATACTTGTCCCTCATCTGCCTCACTGTCCATACACACACAGCCACATTGTGGCCTTGAACCTTATATCATGTGAACACCTATACAGGCCACACACACACAAAAAAATAAGGGTGTGCACTGTCTCACGTTGTGCATCTGCCTTATTGTTCACTTTCAATCCTATCTATATCATGTCTGTTATTGCCAATGAATCTAGTGATTCTGTTCTGAACAATGCTGAATCTGTTGCAGCAATCAGCTCTAAGGCAGTTGTAATCGAACTTGCGCTGTCTCATGCGCCAATCAGCTGTTCCTGGTCACAATGCTGATCATCCTGCTGGGATGACTGCTCAAGGTGCTCCTCTGCAGCTAGTGCCTACTGAACTGGTCATCTTCTCCCCACCTGTTGCATCTACAGATAAATTGACACCATCCTGCAGAGGGAGAGCTAAAGCCCCAGCTAAGTTGGTTGCTAAGGCTGATCCGAAGTCTTCCAAAAGGGTATACAAGATCCTATAGAGCAAACTATTTCTATAGATACTTTACTGTACCATTACAACCTTAAGTTCAGTCACGCATCACATGCAACAATGAATTGAGCTTCTGAAGCATTTTGTAACACATCACAGTCAGCCGTGAACATATCATTCATGGCCATCATGCATCACACCCCATGAACCTAAGGTCATAATGGTACAGTAATCTTGTTCTCATTTACTCAATGTTGTGAAATGGTCTGTTTTTTTTTTTGTTTTTTTTTTGGGGGACTACATCTGAGCTCGGGTTCATCCCCATTTGGTCTTCTCTTCTTGTTTATTAGATTGTTAGTTGAGTTGGGCTGCATGAGACAACTTGGGTACTTGAGGGCTCCATAGAGTATAAGTTTCATGTACTTAGTATGGATACAGTTGTTCCTGAATGGGACCTCCCTGGAATAAATTTACCACCACCACCCAAACCTGAAACAACAGCTGGGTAGGCATGGCAGACTGCGGTGGATACCATATGTACACATATGCATTAACTATCCTTTAGCTTATTTAAAATATTTAAATAAATATGCATTGACCGCAAATGTTTCCCCAAATGTAAAATATGATAATATATTTGCGTGTCAGAACTATTTACATAAGATAGCTGTGCTCCACATATCTGTTTCTGGTAGGCGGACTCAGATATGCAGAGCACAACTATCTTATGTAAATAGTTCTAACACGCAAATGTATTGACATATTTTACATATGCGGAAACATTTGCGGTCAATGTATATCTATTTAAATATTTTAAATATGCCAAAGGATAGCTAATACATATGTGTACATATTATATCCACTGTGGTCTGCCATGAGGAGACTGTCTTCACAGCCACTGCACTGTTGTTTAATAATCTCTATCTAGGGGTAATTTAGCTATATTAATTGGCTATTTATTCATAGTGAAGTTTTTTTTTCTGGCCTTTGGCCAGTGTGCAGGTTGAATATCACATAATTAACAAAATTCTCAGCAATACACAAATGAACTGGTGAATCAAGTGACTGCGGACAAAAAAGCCACATGCTAACCTGTGTAGTTTACAATGAAATAGATGTTGCATGGTCCATTGGTCAAGATTGGGTCAAGGTATAATATTTCACTGTAAAATAATTATATACACAACTTTTTTTCCGGGCTGTGCCACAAGGCGCCTCCTTGACCTATGATACCACACATGATACTTCTTACACATATATTTTTGCCAATACCCTACACACGATGACAGGCTCTCCCCGCCGCACACATAAGTACAGGGTGAATTTCCAAATCTGGCATAGATTCTTGAAAACGATTGGCTTACACGCGTTATGTAGCGGAGTTTGAAACTTATGTCCCTGGGCCTTATGTCTATATCGGGAGGGCCTGGCATGAGATATGAGCCTTCGGGAAAAGGGCGGATTCCGGATATATCGGCCGATTTGGATCCAGGCGCTTATTGATATGATCATGTTGATAACGGTCTGCCTGTTAGTTTGGCACCAACGCGGTCCCCATAGCACTGAATAAAGACTAGTTGAATGCCCTTGCGCAGTTTTTGTCTATTTTGTGACACCTAGGCCACCGCACGACGATTTGGTCACCACCCGACTTGGGTTTTCGAAGGAAGTACACGGTTCGTAGTGTATGTCTTCAATCACTTAGCGATGTGAAATTGAGCTCATCATAGCATTAGATCCCTCATTTGTATATAGCAGTGCCCACCAGAGGCTGATCCAGGCACTGGCATGCCTAATTCTTTCGGAGCAACCATCTCTGGCGGCATTCAAAATGTCTCTGCCATTCTCCCGCTTCTAGGAACGGAACAATGTGAAAAACATGTCGAATCATCCCTCAACAGTGGCTTTCTATATGCTGCCGCTACCCCCCTCTCGATATTTGGTAGTCTAGGCGCTGTTCAAGCCGCGTTTGGTATCGGTTTGGCTAGTATACCCTCTCACTGGTTCTTCGGAGCCAAGATTCTTAAAGATGCCGGCTTTGATCCTACTGGCGAGGTTGCATCGATGATTACTCTCGACGGCAAGCGATATCTGGCGGAAAGTCGCTTGCTGTCCATTTTAGAGGATCGTCACATCCATAATCCTGAAAACTTGAGTGTACAACTCAACGATCGACCCCAAAGCATTTCCACATCGTCTTGGAAGGTTCTCCGCCCGTCTTGGAACACCTCCCTCGTGATCACCTCATTATTGGTCGCAGGTCTCAGTCTTATTCCATATCTCCACTTCATAATCCGCCATGATACCTCACTTCCGCTTTTAGCATGGCTTTTCCCACTCATCCGAGCGATTGGATCCATTCTTTGTGTTGTTCCAGCCCAGTTTATTCTACAGAATCGAATCCTATTGATTCTGAAACAACGTATCCTGTTCATGCAAATCGACAAGTGCATGAAAGATATGAATATTGACGTTACTTCACTGAAGGGAACGAACATTAGGTGGGGAGAACGGTTCACATCCGAAGAGTGTCTTTGGAACCTTTACCCTTATTTAAGTCGCAATAATTTAGAGGAGGGGGCCAAAACATTCATTGATCGTGTCGGTCAGATCCTCAGAGCTGGTCGTTCGGGAACCCTGCCACCAGGGGGCGATTCGAGAGCGCCCTCCCCAGTTGAGGAACCGATGGCGACTGCTGCCGAGGGGTCGACGACGACTGCTGCTGAAGATCTAAAACGCTTCATCTGTTCGCCGATCCTGTTGATTGTCTGGCAACTCATGCTGCTTTTTGGAATTGTGGCGTCCGTTGTCGGATATGTCGGCTGCTTCAGCCTTGTACAGGATATCCAATCCACTGCAGCGGGTAGATACCTCTGGCTCGGCCTTGAAGCCGTCCTGTCACTGGTTAGGATGGCGATATGGGCATCCAACCCCGAATTTGATGATTCAGAGGGTATTCAATTAAACCTCGGTTTGTCGGCGAAACAGCCATCCCCTTTACCCTTCAACGCAGACCAGTCAACATTTGATGCAGTGGACGAGCGGAAATTCCGGGAGGACTTTACTGAATATTGTGGTCCGATGGATCGCTTAGATACAGATAACATCTTCCTTTACTACACTCTGATCGGGGACCATTCCTCCAAAGACCTTCACATTACATTCTTCGATAAGGCGAGGCAGACAGCAGTCCTCCGTATTCGGACCAAGCCGGACGGATTTTGTCTCTACAATGCGGGATTGTGCAATCGCGAGTTGTCGGGAACTATGCAAGTAACGCGGGGTGTAGAAATACCCTCGGACCACCGTCTTATGGCCGTGAAGGAAAAACCATTCCTCGATAAACTCACCGCGCATTATGACTCCATCATGCTCATGCTCATGTTGGACGGTAAACATAAAGGCAACTCTTGTCTAATAAAAGTGAGCTGGTTATTAGGATCTCCCGCGTAAGTCTTTATAAGCATCACACGGAGACGCAATTGCTCACGCACATTTAGTCTCCCACTGCTAGGGTCTGACGAGGCTTGGTCTATCATCCGCGCTACTGTTGACAACATCATGATCAAACTCAATGAAGGTATCTCGTACTCAGATTGTATGAGATGTCATACGGTTGCGTTCGAATATGCACAGTCTGCCGGATGGCGTGAGTTTCTCGTTATCTAAGGCATCGGTTTTGCAGTGGGTACTAACTTCCCTGCAGCACACTTGTACTGTAAACTGGAGGAATACTTTAGCGACCATGTCAGGCCCATAAAGGAGGTATAGATGAATTGGCTTTTGTGTTTGTTATAGCATTCATACTTGTATGACAGTGTGTCGATGCCAGCGGATCAGCGGCTTGGCCCTTATGCAACCAAATGGGGTAACTACGTATTGAGCGTGGACTATGTCAACCGCCTCTTTACTTCCCTGAACCAATATTTGGAAAGAGAAACACACAATGAAGATGTATATACAGTTAAAGATGTAGGTAACCCACCGCCTAGATGCCATAGAACTAACTAACTTTTATTTATTTAGCGGGCACTTGAAATATGGAAAGATTGTTTTTCGGAAGGCAGCTACCCAGAGCTTGCGCCCTTGCTCAATGGACAAGATGAAGACTTGGTCAAGAAAGTGAAATCCTCTTTCGAGCCTCTATGTCTAAGTAGCGAATAGGCATAACGTGTTTCGATCGTAAAGTGTGAGTGCCAGGGTATATGCAATCCTAATGCTGTGGTTACAATTGTGTTGAAGGCAGAGATGCAAATGCATGCTACAATCGTGTTTTCAAATTCTGCTTTCGTCGTATGTACGTAGGCGCAGTTGGTATTATTTTGCATTCTTTGATATTTTCTTTTAGCCGACTATGTATTTCGCTGGTTAATCCGTGAATAGTGCCGAATGTGACATCTCGAGCAGTTCGCGACTTCGTGAAGACAGGCGGGAGAAGTGGGGCGAAGATAATGCTGACGTCATGACGCGAGTGAGAAGTGTTTCATGGGGAAGAGAGTAACTACTAACACACCCTAGATCGCATAGTCGGTCTAAGATGAAAGCAGTCTGTGTTATGACAAATCATTCATCGATGACGACGACAAGAGGTCGAATAACTAACTACCAGAATTGATTATTGTCCATATTCGCTCCTCAAAAGCGTGACCAGTGACCGCTGAAGTGGCAGTGCCAAGGCGGTGCCATCGATCTGATTGGGTGATAAGGGCAATGAGCGTTTATTTTGTCTTCACCCACTCATTCATTTCATAACCCTTTATCTACTACAATGCGACTCTCAAATCTCAAGGCCCTTGTTTATCGACGCGACCGTAACGACAGAAGGGATACGAGACAAGATTGGCAATCGCTATCGAACCTTGGAAACGCTCACGCAGCGTTAAGTGCTAGCGCTCAAATCATTGATATCGCCGAGGTTGGATGAGTTGTACATTCTGACCAATATTCTGTTGATAAACACCTCTCCAGAAAATAAGAGGGAACAAGAATGATTGTGAAGAGCTTGTCACACGGATTGTACAGCTCATGGATCTAATACGGTCGACACTCGAATATCAGAACGACAGAGATATTGATTTTCGTCTCAAAGAAGATCTTGAACGTCTCATCCAGTAAGTTTTGTGTTCCTGTTATCAACGCCGGTTATCAATGATGCGCAAAAGGGTCACGGAGGAGATTCAAATCATTTTACAGGTGCAAGCTAGTAGAAGCCTTGTTGGGAGAGCGGTGAGTTATGTCAGGGACCGGGAGGATATTTCAAGATGCAAGGAGCTTGTTGATCAAGCATTCATGAGGTTTCAGGTTAGCACCATTTTCGACACAATTATGTGCATTACACGACTCTTCTAGGTTTACTCATCAATTTCTATCCGAATGGATACAACATATTTGCGTCAAACTCTCGAAGAAATACGACCACTACATTCGGTGAGTCTTCATTGCTTCATACAAACCCCCGTGCTCACTTTTCTTGCAGCGTCGCAACGAAGCCTCAACATTGCAAAATCCGTAAGTTATATCCATGAGTTGTGAATGCTGCTAACAATGGCAGCAGCTCTGCGATTCCTCTTCCTCCGGAAATATTTGTGGGCAGAGATGACGTTGTCTCTGACTGCGTTTCTCTCATTGTCCGAAATGAGCCGACAAGACTTGCTATATTAGGCGCTGGAGGGATAGGCAAAACCTCAACAGCGTTGCAGATATTGCATCACAAAGATGTTGTAACCAGATACGGAGATCGTCGATACTTTGTGGACTGTGATACTGTCACTGCTGAGTCTCTGGCGGCGCTGATTCTACAGGTTCTTCAAGGGCCTTCGGCAGTAGAAGAAAATTTACAGAGCGCTGTACTCCGGGTGCTTCTCATTGCACCGCCCACTCTGCTGCTCCTTGACAATGTCAAATCTGTATGGCATTCCGACTCTGGCAGTGATGGAGTTGTAAATCTTCTGAAGATGATTGGAAACGCAAAGCCTCTTTCACTGATAATCACTATGCGAGGAGCTATGCCACCACCAGGCATTGCCTGGACTCAATTTGACCTTCTACCATTGTCACCTGATGATGCCAAAAGCTTGGTTCTAGCTATAAACCCATTGTTGACTGACAGTGACAGCAGTGATGAACAAAACCTAGACATGCTATTGGCAGAGATGGGGTATGTGCCTTTAGCAGTGCGACTGCTTGCCCAAGTCTGCACAGGTTTTTCTCCATTACATATGCTTAAATGTTGGAGGGAGGAGAAGACAGCAATGGGCAGGCTAGAGAGTGTTGAAGTGTCCATTTCCCTATCCCTTGCCACACCAGACATCATCAATCATCCTGAAGCAGTTCAGCTGCTGAGCATACTCTGTCAATTGCCAGATGGGCTTAGCCAGTGGGAGGAACGACTGCCTCACATTGCAGCAAGCATTCAGAATGTTCATCACTTGGTTCATCTTCTTCACAAGACTACTCTCCTGTTCACAGCAGGTGGCAGACTGAATGTGCTGTCTCCAATCAGGCATTTCATTACCCATCATCACCCACCAGATCTGGAGTACATGAACTGCTTGGAAGAGTATTTTTGGGATCTGGTTCACACTTATGCAAATGAACCTCATTCATCTACCTCTGTTGATGCCAAAAAGATCCTTGAAGCAGATATAGGGAATATTTTCCACCTATTAACCAATGCTGTGCGAACCCATCCATCACCTCAGGTTGTGAATACTGTTTTGGAATTGCCCCAATTTCTGAATCAGACACATCCTTTGGCTGAACTCTTATATGAGATTATACCAGTGGTAACAACAATGGGGCTTCCTGTCAAAGAGGCTCAAATCTTCCAACGTCTGGGCAACATTCTTTGTATACAGAACAAATACACTGAAGCTCATGACACTTTGATGGAGGCTCAAAGGCAATTCTTTCAAATAGGAAATGTCCTTGGTGCTGCCCAATGTTCCCAAAGCTTGGGCAACATTCAGTACATGCAGTTTAAATACATTGAAGCTTCCAATAACTTAATGGAGGCCCAAAGCCAGTTCCTTGAGATTGGACATGTCATTGGTGCAGCACAATGCTCACAAAGCTTGGGCAACATTCTCATTGTGCAAGAGAAATACACACAAGCCTATAACACTCTTGTAGAGGCTCAAAAATACTTCCTGGAGATTGGGGATATTGCTGGAGAGGCACAGTGCTTACAAAGCTTGGGGAGTGTTCTTGGCCTGCAGTCTAAATACACAGAAGCTTCTGATAACTTAAAAGAAGCTGGGAAGCAATTCTTTAAGATTGGAGATGTCCTCAATGCAGCTCAGTGTTCAAAAAGCTTGGGCAAGATTTATGGCAGGCAGGCCAAATACACTGAAGCCTCTGAGGCTCTAACAGCAGCTAAAAGACAATTCCTTGAGATTGGGGATGTTCTTGGTGCAGCTCAATGTTTACAAATATTGGGTGACATTCTACTTTGCACACAGGATAAATACACTGAAGCCATTGGGGTTCTAATAGAGGCTCAAAGACATTTTCTGGACATAGGGAATGTTCTTGGTGCAGCTCAATGCTCCCAAAGCTTGGGTGACATCCTCTACATGCAGTCTAAATATGTTGAAGCCTCCAATACTTTAATGGAGGCTCAAAGCCAGTTCCTTCAGATTGGACATGTCTCTAGTGCAGCACGATGCTCACAAAGCTTGGGCAACATTCTTATTGCACAAGATGAATACACACAAGCCTATAACACTCTTATAGAGGCTCAAAAACACTTCCTGGAGATTGGGGATGTTGCTGGAGAGGCACAGTGTTCCCAAAGCTTGGGCAACATTCTTCACATGCCAGATAAATCCACTGAAATATCCAAGGGTTTGAGAGAGGATCAAACACAATTCCTGAAGGACGGGAATGTTCTCAGTGCAGCCCAATGCTCACAACGCTTGGGTGACATACTTCAAATGCAGTCCAAATACACTGAAGCCTCCAAGAATCTGATGGAAGCTCAAAAGCAATTTCTTAAGATTGGTGATGGCCTTGGTGCAGCCCAGTGCTCACAGAGTTTGGGAAAAATTCTTGTTACACATGGTAAATACACTGAAGCCTCTGACACTTTGATGGAAGGTCAAAAGCAATTCCTCAAAACTGGCATTGTTGTTGGTGCAGCCCAATATTCACAAAGCTTGGGCCACATTCTTTGTATGCAGTTCAAATACACACAAGCCTACCATACTCTGGTAGATGCTCGCAGACAATTCCTGGAGGTTGGAAATGTTCTTGGTGCAGCTCAATGCTCACAAAGCTTGGGTGATATCCTTCGCATGCAGTTTAAATATGCAGAAGCCTCTAAGGTTCTGACAGAGGCTCAAAAGCAATTTCATGTGATTGGAAATGTTGTTGGAGAGGCCCAGTGCTCACAAAGCTTGGGCAACATTCTTCTCATGCAGTCTAAATACACTGAAGCCTCAAATACTCTGGTGGAGGCTCGAAAACAATTCCTTGAGATCAGGGATGTACTTGGTGCAGCCCAGTGCTCCCAAAGATTGGGGAACATTCTTTACATGCAAGATAAATACAGTGAAGCTTCCAAGACTCTCAAAGAGGCTCATGTGCAATTCCTGCAGATTGGGAATGGTCTTGGAGCAGCCCAATGCACACAAAGCTTGGGTGATATTCTTCAAATGCAGCATGAATATGCAGAAGCCTCCAAGACTCTTAGAGAGGCTCAAGCACAATTTTTGCGGATCAGAAATGTTCTTGGTGCAGCCCAATGCTCACAAAGCTTGGGTGACATTCTTCACATCCAGGCTGAATATGTTGCAGCTGCAAAGCATCTGACAAAAGCCCAAGCACAATTTTGGGAGATTGAGGATGTTCTTGGTGCAACCCAATGTTCACAAAGCTTTGGTGATATTCTTCGGATGCAGTCTAAATATAGTGAAGCCTCTAAGATTTTGATGGAGGCTCGAAAAACATTCATGGATATTGGGAATGTTGTTGGGGAGGCCCAATGCTCAAAAAGCTTGGGCAACATTCTTCGCATGCAGACTGAATATGCAGCAGCCTCCACCACTCTGATAGATGCACAAAAGCAATTCCTTGAGATTGGAGATGGCCTTGGTGCAGCCCAATGCTCACGAAGCTTGGGCAGCATTCTCATTATGCAAAAGGATTATGTAAAAGCCTCTGATACTCTGATGGAGGCTCAACAACAATTCCATGCACTTGGGAATGACCTTGGTGAAGCCCAATGCTTACAAAGCTTGGGTGACATTCAAATTAGACAGAAGAATTATGTGAAAGCCTCTGACACTCTAAAAGAGGCCCACAAGAAATTCTGTAAGATCAGGAATATTGTTGGTGAGGCTCAATGCTTGAAAAGCTTGCATAACATTCACTATATGCTGGGGAAATATGCTGAAGCCTCTAATGCTCTAACAGAAGCTTAAAGGTGGTTTATTGAGATCAGATATACCCATACAATTTCCTGACCAGATACTATAAATTTTGCAGATCCATTTTTTTTTTCCAGACCACACCTTTTGTACAAAATATTATTTTTCGAGTCACAAATTTCCCTATGTAGTTACAGATCTTGTATATACTAGTACATAACATCATTCCTGGCTATTGGTGACACTGTTTAAGACCATTATTATCTCCAAAATCCCCAATTTTGATGCACACTTAACCTCAACATGAAGGTAAGAAGTCTGCACATTTGAGTTAGAGTAACACCAGGGTTTTTCTTCTCAATTTGAGCTTTTATGTTATATGACTAAAAAACATGTGACATGTGTACTGGTTCAGTCCAAGCACATCCCATACTTGTAAGGGCAACCCTGTGATGCTGAGGAAGTCACTCAGCCTAGCAGGGGGAAATCCAAAGATGAATATAAGTGGCTATAATACATGGAAATATGAAATACTAACCTAGCAGGGGGAAATCCAAAGATGAATATAAGCGGTTATAATACATGGAAATATGAAATACTAACCTAGCAGGGGGAAATCCAAAGAGAATACTCTGAGGAAAACCCTGCTAGGGATGACAACTATATATGCCAGGCAGGTGTGAGAAAGGACTATACAGTAGATAAGCTAAGTGAGTGCAACAAGGCTTGTGACAAGGAGATGGGTCCATAAACATGACTGGAGTTGTGTTTGCGGAGTTCAGAGTTGTGCAGCCACAGCCGGAGTTGCATATGCAGAGCCAGAAATGGGTGGTCCCCTTACATCACCCCCCCCCCCCTCTAGGGAGTGATGACCCAGCATGATGGTCTTGAGTGGATTGGAAATATATATAGTCAAAATGAGCTCTACATACTTGGCATGGAGCTCCAGGATGGGTGGAGTAGAACTCCACAACTAGCTTCAGAGAGTGTACATCTGTAGCATCTTCCCAGCTGTTGTGTTCATAGCTGTAGCCCTTCCATTGAATGAGGTATTGTAGTCATCCTCGAAACATGCGACTGTTGATCACTGCTTCAACTTCATACTCCTCTTCTCCATCGACCAAAATGGGATCTGGAGGTGCAGTCAACAGTTTGACCACTGGAAAGACGGGGTGGAGACAGCTCATGGACTTGGGGAGGCAGAGACAGTAGGCATTTGCTCCAACATGGCGTTCTACAGCATAAGGGCCCAGAAAGCAGTGTGCTAGCTTTTTGGACGGTCTCAAAATCGGATGTCACTTCCTTCTAAGTAGACTTTATCTCCGGGAGTGTACTCTGGAGCAGGTTCTTGACATCTGTTGTAATAGCGTGACATGTCGTCCTGAGCCTTGGCTAGTGCGGACTTCACCTCTGTCAGTGTGGACTGCATCCAATCTGTGAACTTGTTGACTGTTTCCAGGTGGGATGATGACTGCGTTGGTTCAAACCCCATGCATGGATGCCGACCAGTGTTCAACAGGAATGGTGTCTGTTGGGTGCCGGAGTGGATGTAGTTATTGTACTGGAACTCCGCCATTGGAAGGAGCTCATCCCAATCGTCTTGACACTCGTTTACAAAGACTCGGAGATACTGCTCCAGCTCCTGGTTGACGCGCTCTGTCTGTCCATCTGCCTGTGGGTGGTAAGCTGTAGTTGTTGACAGTGTGATACCAAGCAGTCTGTACAGCTCCTGGGTGAACTCCGCCACAAATTGTGGACCCCAATTGGAAACGATGTGGTGCGGGAGTCCGTGCAATTTCCAGACATTGTGTAGGAATAGTCTGGCAGTTCTGAGTGCAGTGATTGTGGTGTTAGTAGAATAAAGTGTGCTCGTTTTTCCACTGAGTCCACCATCGCTGTTCCCATCGTTGCCATAGTTGTTGTTGTTGTTGTTGTTGTGGTGGTGGTGGTGGTGGTTGCATGATGGGAGGTGCGACCGGTGGTGGTGGTGATGGTGGTGGTGCAGGTAAGAGGAACGGGTGTGGGAACATGTGTGAGAACAGCCAGCGTGGCTGCTTCCCTGAGCTAGTGCAGACAGTAGGTGTAGTTATAATTGCCCCAGAAATATATGCCTGGTTGGCTGAGTGGTTAAGCGCATCTGGTGTTTGTTCTTGAAGAGGTTGCAAGTTTGAGTCTCAGTGGAGCCATTTCTTTTTTTCAGTGCCAATGCCTTAAATATATTTAATATATATCCTGTGGAGTCCGTGTGGAGTCCATGCAGACTGAACACTTTACACTGAGCCACGGGTACTGTTGGACTCCAACAGGAGTCCATCCAGAGTCCACCCAGAGTCCACCAGGAGTTGACCAGGAGTACATCAGGAGTCCAACTGGTGTTTATATGGACTCTGTCAACACTCCAGTAAGGCTGTTCCTTACTGAATTTGACAAAAAAAAATGCTTCCAACAAGAGTTGAACTTGGGACCTCTTCAATAACGATAAATACACGCGCTTAACCACGCCAACTGGCCAGAACACTCATGTGTATTTCTGAATATATGTAGCTCCTTTATTAGGCACACATCACAGCTACATTAACTATAATGTTTGTTTGTTCCCACACTCATTCCTCCTCATCACCAGTGACAACGGCGCACGACAAATGCAGGATGAGAAACCCAACAACAGCAGCAACAACAACAACAACAAAGAAAGAGGTAAGAAATTACCCATACCACCACCACATCACCACTTACCTCCCACCACAGTGCCCAGATCACCCAGATCACAACAACCAACAGCAAGGGCAACAACACCTGGACGACACTCATCCACTACCCAGGTAAGTGGCCGCCCAATGCCACCTCAACCACCCCCACTCACACTCCCCAACCCCCAGCCCGATCGCAAGCCGATCAACCAATGATGACAATGATGACGTCATCATGATCATAGCACCACCAACGCCCTCACCACCACCACCGTCCCCATAACCACTACCACCATCCCCATAACCACCACCACCACCACCGACACTGCCGCCCATGCCAGAAACCCGATCCCAGACCAACAAAGCCATTCCGCCAATGGCAACAAGTACAAGAGCCGAACCAGCGGTGATACGCTAGCAGTGTGTATGACAATGAAATCAATCAAAATCAAAACACTACTAAATAAAGACGTGAACTGAGGGTGCGAGTTGGCGAGAAACCCTTCCTTGAATGAGATAGTTGAGATAAAATGGGTTTGTTTACAATGCGCAATACCGATTGCGATGAGCGAAGCGTGTAACACGTGGAATGTGGGCGCGAGAGCGCGATAGAGCGTGGGAAAGCGAGAGCGCGGGAGAGCGAAGTCTAATAACGAGAGCGAGAACACGAGGGCGAGAGCGAGAACGCGAGTACGAGAGACGAAGTACGAGGTCGAGAGAAGCTATCTGAGCCGCAACGAGATTCCAAGAGATGAGGGGTGAAGTTCTACTTGGTTTTTCTGGTATGTACAGGGGTGTATATATACTAAGTGAAAATTTAAAATGAAAAGGGAGAGCATATGAACTTTTATCAGGTGAATTAAATGACCGGAGGCGCGTGTGTAAAGTCCAACAAAAGGATTACCGCTTTAGGCTCGCTCCGTGATCACGTGACCTCCCGGTATTTCTAGAGCGCCGATGCCGGGGCGGTTTTGTTGATGCGTCCTCACAACTTTTATGCGCCGATGTGCCGCTGTGCTATGTATGGATTAAATTCCTGGGGTGCTGCGCAGTACTGAATTGGGGATTGCCGGGCGAGATATCAGCTGAAGGCTAAAATCATCGGAAATCGCTAAAATCATCGTAAATGATCGGAAATGCGCGGAAATGATCAGAAAGGTCATGTGACATTGGTGGTATGTGGTGTCTTCACGTGATCGTCCATCCGCATTAGAGCGAATGCGATAAAATGCGAAAATCCCCAGTCAGCCAGTTAGCAGGCTCATCAGCGGCTATGAGTAGTGAAGAGGAAGAACCAGCCAGGAAGGTAGGAGGGAACAGGAGAGGAGGGAACAGGAGAGGAGGGAGTAGGGGTGGGCCATTGGGCAGGCGGGGCAGGTATGTAATTAATATATATATTTAATTTCATTTACTTACATTATCCACAGAAATATTATTGACAGTGCAGAACCAGCTGTGGAGAATGTGGGAGACATGGGAGGTGACAGGTATGCTTTGCATTGAGTTATTAAATATTACATCATCTAATTAGTGATTCTAACTAAAGTGAGGCGGAAGGAGGAAACTCAGAGGGTAGGGAAAGCAACAATGAGGATGATAGGCCTTCAGAGCAGGGCAAGGGGGGCAGAGGTGGCAGGAATAGAGGGAGAGGAAGGGGTAGTGGCAATAGGGCCCAGGGAGGCCGTGGTCGGGGGATCAAGTAATTTTTATTATAGATATTGATCTATAACTGATCTTGTAAATAGGAAAACATCTGTGCAGCAAGCACAAGAAGACATGGCAGCGGACAGTGCAGGTTCACCTGCCAAGCTCTCGAAGTAAGTTTTATGGTTTTTGAAGTTTAAATATTGTCTTCTGATATTAGCTTTTGGGTTCCAGCACTGAGCGTAAATAAGATAGTAGTGGGTTGTCAGTTGCACCCCCAATGAGGCCTTGTGCTGCCACATCTACAATTGCTCCCCCTCCTGTTCAGGGTCCTTCTGCCCGTTCTCGCAGGCAAGAGGATGAGAGTGGGGATGAAGCTCTAGAAGCCAATACTAAAGCTGCAAAGGGAGAAATGGCTCAGTCTCCGGTTAAGCCAGCCAAGAATGTTGGGTCTTCTGTCCATGGTAGGGTTGATGATGCTGGCCTGGGGCAGACTTCAGATGATGAAGTCAATATACATGGTGTAGATGACTATAGTAATTGGGTGGGCTATGGTTATGACCAGGGGTATTATGATGTCCCTAGTGATGGTTTGGAGGGCTTTGAATATGGAGAGGAGTATGGTGAAGACTCCAACAGGCCCATGGACTTGATCAATGACCAGGAGAATATTGAAGAAAGGACTCAGCTAAAGCATGGCAGAGAGCGTGCTGAAAGTGGGAACCCCAGATTTTAAAAATCGGGTTGTCAGTCTATCACCCACAGCAATGCTCCTAGTTGTGATCCTAGCCCTTCCCAGTTTGAAGATCTTCAAGGGGCTTCTCATGTTACTGGTGGTATTTTGAGGGGCAATGCCCTTGGTAGTCATCTCAACTGGGGTGATGCTCCACAGCTTATGGATAATGAGCCAGAGTTTCAATCTGCACCAATGGGGAAAGTATTCCTGTTTTCCAGTCGTGATAAAGATGCTCGCCCATACTTGAGCATCACAACTCAAACTGCCAGCCAGCTCTCACCCATTTTGAAAAAGCTGTCTGTTAAGTATTCACCAATCAGGAGTAAGTGTATTTGTTTATATAATTGAAAGATGACCAACCAATTATTCTTCAGACAATGATAGTCGCATTTATGTCTTCCAAGATGGTGTTTGGGATATCAAAGGCCATTACTCTCAGGCTCTGCAGGATGAAGATCCTGTGAACTGGGACTTCTCAGCTGATGGCAGATATTCCTTGTCACTCCTTGCAGATGGCATTAGAAGTAATGAGTCTATGTCTGCAACTACATCTGAATTTGGCTCTACTAGGGCTGGTTCATCCAAGCAAGCTCATTCTGCTGCTGCTGATAGTGGCAATGATGAACTTAGCCATACACAGAACTTGATTGTCAATGCCCTTGGTATTAATTGTGGCCTTGCTCATGAAAAGGGTGACATTCATATGGCCTATGCCAAATACATGTCAATCATCAAGGCAGTCAAGGAGTTGAAGGATATGAAGACTGCTGTACTTGGACTGCCAAATTGCCAACTCTTCAAGAAGTTTCAGGCATTTTTGTTTCTAAATCTGCTTTCTTCAGCAATGATCACAGGGTCTTCCCCATGGTTCCTTTATACCCTGCAATGCAGAAATGGCTGTTGGATGAGGATGATGCTCCAGAAGATGTTAAAGTTTGGAGGGATGCCAAGCATACATTTGGCAACTTGGAGAACATCCTTAAATCTCATGGAGCCTCTTTTGGATCTGGCAGGAAGGGAGGAAACAAGAAGAAAGAAACTTCTTCTGAATCTGAGCCGGAGGTTGTTAAAGGAAAGGGTAAGGGTAAAGCTAAAGAGAAAGGGAGGAAAGGGAGGAAAAATTCTGATTCTGAGTAAGTTGAAAGACATATAATTACTTCTGTACAAATTATGCTTTTTTCTGGAACTCAAACAAATGCTCTATCTGTACTTGTAGAAAAGAATTGAATGCCACCAATGCAACTTTTTGCCAAATTTTCTGGATGATTTGTGGAATAGTGTTGTGTACTATCAGACCCTTGTTAACTTGTTCATGGTCAGCAGTTCTTCTGATGGGACTTTTATCTGTGGTCTCTGCAACACCCAACCATGAAGCACTTTCCAACATCACATTTTGGCAATTTGCTGAATTTATTGAGGATAATTTTAGCTCAACTGTTTCTTTGGCAACAGTACTTGTCACACTGTTCACAATCAGTGACAATTCTGACTTGCTTAATTTGCACTCTCGCATGCAACATCCAAAAATGGGTGAATGTAGTCACACAATTACTCATTGGATAAAAGTATTGGCCCGTGCATTGAGTGAAAAGCTTGGTCAAAACAATACAAAGAGACTTTTCAAACAATCTGAAGAAATTTCTGATCATGACAATGAACAACTAAATCAAGGACTTGCAGTGAAACTTGATGCTTTATACCAGTTGCTTGATATTTCTCCTTATGATGATCAAGATCAACGTCAGCCCATATACAAGGAATCTAAAACAGAGATTGAACCGGCTTATGTTATGTGTCCAGTTTCTATGGAATGTCAAACCACCACTTGCAATGGTTGGAGCCTTCTTTTGACTACTAGAGATCGTGATGTGCCAAGAGTTACATTGATCAAAGGTAGCACATTGCATCAGAAGGTTCACTTGCTCACTGGAGAATGTTCAATTTGTCATACCAGATACTTTCCTGATCATGAAACATCCACACAGGGTGTTCAAAGTCAAAGTAATAAATTATATTTGAACAATGCCAAGTACCTGAAAGTGGGACAAAGTGTGTGGGTTGATCATGTGTTTTCCACAGGAGTGATAAATGGAATGTACCACTTTCATGCATCAGCATCAGCATTTGCTGAATTCTGGAATGACACCTTTTGGTCTACCCAGAAGGTTAAAGCAAAGAAAATTTCTCAAAGGCAAGTCTGGCATGCCTTTATAGAAGAATCTATCAGAACTGTTGCACGATCATCAAAAATCAATTTGGAGCTGGCAGATGGATTAGCTATTGCAGAAGTCACAAAACAAGCTTTCAGTCAACTTGGTGAAAATGGTGTCATTCGCAGTGCTGAAAATAACTTCTGTTCTGAGTGTACACATGAGTATAAAGCTACACCTGACAGGATCACTGGTGATGATCCAGCTGCAGTACTTGGCATTGATGAAAATCATCAAGTGCCAGTTCTTATGGGAGAGGATGCAGAATTGTCTGCACAAGATGCTGCTAGAGCTAGATTTGCAGCTGAGAATGCTATGGATGTTGACAGAAGTCCATCTCCTGATGAAGAAGCAAGTCCTGTCAAAATGGTTATAATAGATGGTATTGTAATGGGTCCAACTCATTGTGCTTATGATGATTGCACTCAAGATATCCAAAATGCACATGGAGGAGTGTTTTGTGGATTTCATGAAATAGTGCATGGTAATATGTGTTGCATGCAAGATTGTAACAATTTAAAGGTTCTACCCAGTCAAACATGTGTACTTCATCATAATCACTGGTACTCACATGTCATATGATATGGACGACAATCATCACTTGGAGTTCACCAATTGGTGAGGCATTCTGAAGAAGAACGTCTTCCATGGCTACCACAAATCAATCACCAAGTGCAACCACATGATGCTGCAGCAGCTCCACAAAATAGAAAAGACAATTATTTTGTAGCTCCTCGTTTTTATTGTGTGGAAACTATCTGTGCACCATGTGGTGCAGTGATTGCCTGGACTCTGTTTGATAAAGCAGAGTCTCCAGCAAACATTCTACATTTTTTGGAGGCAGTATATCCAACACTAAACTTGCGGCCAAATTATGTATGCATTAACAAGGCTTGTGCAGTACTTTGGACAGCTATTAGCAATGGTGCTTGGAATACCTGGAACCAGACAACACAGTTTATAGTTGATTCATATCACTATATCAATCATTGCATGACTGATTATCTTTGTCATAAATGGTATAATCCAGCACCATTAAATGGATCTGCACCTAACCTTGTGATAGTGGAGAATGACGTAAATGGGAATCCACACTATAAATGAGCCTTCAACTCACAGGCATGTGAACAGCTTAATGCATGGCTTGGAGGGTTTCAGCCTATCCTCAATAGAATGACCATTGATAATTTCAGATGGTTCTTGCATGTCATGTTGTTCATACACACACAAAGAGTCATTCAGAAACAGAAGGACAAAGAGCAAGTTAAGGGAAATGAGGATGAAGATGAAGAGGGCATTGATATTGATGAGGATGACTTGTAATCATGTGTCATTCATTATTTAATGTGGATTTGTGAATGTGAAAAGATTTGGAATGATATGGAATTTATATGTACTTATAGGATATTGGTTTGTAACTATGAAAAGAGTCTGAAATATATGTATTTATAAATGTTTCAATAAGTAATTAATAAGTGGAGATAGCTTTGAATAATATAGCTTTATCAGGAGTCGGAGTCCATCAGGAGTCTACCAGGACTTACCAGGAGTCCACCAGGAGTCCAACAGGACCTGTGGGGGAGTGTAAATTACAGTCAATTTTGTATCCAATTTTTATTTTGATGTAGCACTTTCCACGGTCATTTTAAAATTGTAGAATTATTTATTTGTATTATTTCTATACATAGAAATTATATTATATATTTACTTTGAGCAATTATGATAAGTGAGTCTCACTATGCGAGTGTTTTAATTGAGAGTTGCAGAAAATTCCTTTTATATCCAAATCCGCGTTGGTTTTGAAACTCAGTTAATGGAGACTACAAAATTCGGTGATGAGCCTGCTATCTCACTGACCGTGTATTTTCGCATTTTACTGCACTCACATGAACGCACATGAACGATCACGTGACATACCACAGACATCACCTGACCGTTCCCGACAAAGATTGCACTTGACCCAGCCTTTCCCCAATTTTATCGCACATAATTACTTCACCATCACCCGTTAACGCCAAAACTCAAGGCCACGCAACTCCTTGCAAATTTTATCAATTGAATCTTTCATTACCAAGCTCATTGGCCCGCCGGCACTTCACAACAGCGAGGACGCGTCAACAAAACCGCTTCGGCATCGGCGCTCTAGAAATACCGAGAGGTCATGTGATCACAGAGCAAGCCTAAAGTGGTAATCCTTTTGTTGGACTTTACACATGTGCCTCCGGTCATTTAATTCACCTGATAAAAATTCATATGCTCAGCTTTTCATTTTAAAATTTCACATTATATATATATACTCCCCTGTACATAAAAGAAAAAACAAGTAGAACTTCACCCCTCGTCTCTTGGAATCTTGTTGCAGCTCAGATATCTTCTCTCAACCTCGTACTTCGTCTCTCGCACTCGTTATCTTGTTATTAGACTTCGCTCTCCCACGCTCTCGCTTTCCCACGCTCTCTCGCGCTCTCCCACGCTCTCCCACGCTCTCTCACGCTCGCGCTCTCACACCCACATTCGCACGTGTTACACACTTCGCACATCGCAATTGGTATCATGCATTCGTGCACATTGTAAAAACTCATTTTATCTCAACTCACTCATTATAGGAAGGGTTACTTGCCAACTCGCACCCTCAGTTCACGTCTTATTGGTAGTGTTTTGATTTTGATTGATTTCATTGTCATACGCACTACTAGCATATCATCAGTCTCATGGTAAGTAAATAAGTGTCCCACAATATACGATGCTCACATTAGGGATCTGAATTTCACTTAGAAACCCGGGTTAAAAGAACAAGTCTTAAATTAGCATTTAAGGACTCATAACTTACATATGCCCCTCATCCTGTTCACTGGCTGCTATTTTTTCCCTTTCCGGGTTGGATTTAATCCTAGATAGATATGAGACAGTTTTATCTCTGCAACAAGTGATGAAATACCTTGTTTTTTGGTAATACTTTTGGTTAGCTCTACTTTGAGCAACACAAACATCTTTCTCAGTGAGATATTTCCGCCCCCTGCCCATGCCCATATAGAAAATAGGTGAAGTTAATGAAATGGTACTGTCTAAAGATGCAAATTTTTTATTTGTGTTTGATGGGAGAGTCAGATATTAAGAAATTGAGAATGAAAAGTTCAGACATTATGTTGCCTTCCTATTTCTCAATACATACCATTAACCACTATATCAACAATTTCCTACCACCTCCTGATAACACATAATGGCTGGGACTAAAAAGTATAAAATCACGCCATCACACAAGCATGTTGTATGGAAACCTCAGCCAACAAGTTGGGGTATAAAATACAAACAGGTGGCCATGGCAGGCACTGTTGTGCATGCCCCCCCATCCACTCCTTCCCGTCATGTCACAACTCCATACGTTCCAGATATGCAAAATGATTATGATTTTGCACCATTGGCATTGCCTTCCAGCAAAGTAAGCAAACTGAGTTACTTCCGGCAACATATTATTGATGCATTGAAAAAGACTCAAAATGATTATTTACGACAGTTCAAAGACAAACAGACACTCTATCTTGCTAGAATATTATTGAATGAAGCACCAACACCAGGACATCAATGCGCATCCTGAAATATTAGAGAAATTGCATAGCGTTGTCTGGATTGCATTGGCCGTATTTCTGAATGCACACAATGTTTTAGGGACCATCACTGTTTCCTCCCATTTCACCGACTGGAACATTGGACTGGAACATATTTCGAGCCGGCTTGGATGTGCCAGGTTGGTGTAGAGATCCAGCTGGGACATCATGGACATCCATGTCCATCCAGGAATCAGAGAGAACATGGGAATCTGACATATTCTGTCTCTGCCACCACCCACTCCAATGATGACAATGCCAGCGACACCAATGATTTTGATGATGACGTTGATTGGGAGGATGACAGAAATGATGGTGGTCCAAATCAGTATGGTCTCCCCAAGTTGGATGGTGAGGATGTTTGCATGGTGGTGGACAAGTCAGGTGTCCACCAAATCCGAATACGCCCTTGCACATGTTCTGGACATCTGCCATTGGACATGCAATGTTTGGACATGGGGCTCTTTCCAGCCTCATTGCATAGGCTTGAAATTGCCTTTATCTGACCCCTTGACTGGGGTTAGATCAGAACTCTTGTGAATGGACCCAGTGTCCTCTTGGTGGTTAGATTGAGGATCGCCTTTGCAATCTTCACTAGTAATTTGAAATTTGGCTTGGACTTGTTCCGAGCTATCACCATTACCTAGAGTGTCACTAGTGGTGGCCTGTATATGGCTACTGCGATACAAATTGGGAAAGGTTGGTGCATCGTTTCCAATACTATCATGTATTGGGAATTGAGGGGGGTTGTCAGGAACCTGATGGGTTTCCCGACTATCCCTTTGGAGAGCCCGTGAGGTTCTCCCATCTGGTTTTCTTTTGGGTTTGGCCATGTCAACTTGGGGTTGATATGTTAGTAGCTTTTGTGAGGTTCAAAAATGTGTAAATAGTACTTAGGCTTAACCTTAATCACACAGTACAGAACCAGACCACATCTATGGTTGTTTTGTGTACAGTGTATGTAAATAAGGTTCTAAAGTAAATAGATATAAACACGGGGTTTATATCATGTGGCTTTAGCCACAATACAAATATATACAAACATAGTAAAACTACCGGGCCCTTACAGTTGTGGATATAAAGGCTGCTCAACTCAAATTGCCAATAACCGAAACACCATTGAATCTCACTTACAGCAAGCTCATCCTGTGATTCTTCCACCAAAGAACAGATGCATTGGACGAACGATGCACTGCAGATGGTCCAGGTGCAAATCCAAACATCTCATCAATACTGATAATATCTGGTGGCATATTGTGGAGATGCATTGTGGATCTTTGACCCATCGCTGTGCTATTTGTTGCAGAAGCTTTTCCAGGAAAATAGCTGTAACCCTAACCTAACCAAGAACTGGTTTGTGACTATGAAGAAGTATCTTGCATGGCATTGCTGAGTGTATGTGTATACTTGGGAAATGACTTGATAATGTTCCCGTCATTGACCCCCATTAGCTGGGTGGCACCAATCAGGGTCCCAGCTCCAAGAGCATTCAATGTCTCCGACAATTTGAAGGGATTGGAATACTATATTCATTCGATCAGGAGGGTTATACCTGACAATGGCAAGTTATTTTGTATGACCTGAAAGGTCTGTGTAAGGGCATACTGCGTGTCAACGAACACAATACTGAGGGAATTGTTGATAAGCCTCCACAAATATGTGTCCAGCTCTCCCTGTATTTCCAGCTCAGAAGAAACACATTGGGTGCCTGGGCTATTAGGCTCATAGGCCTGCATCATGTGGTTCTGGTGGAGCAGCTGTCCAAACTGAACAATGATGTTTGAGAAGGCAAACCTGGCTGTGACATAGTGTAGGATCTTACAAAGAACACCATTAGAACATCGGAAGAGTTCCTAATATGGTCAATCAATTCAAGCACATGGCATCCAAGTCATCAATGTTGTTTCCTGCTTCTTCATCACCATCAGGTTCGCTGAGCACTTTTACCCAAGACTCATATATGACCCATGAAGAACCTACCCATGAATCACTCAACCTGCTGCCACCCCAAGTTGTGAAGCCTGTCCCTCATCTGTGGTGTTATGGAGACTTCGTTTCATTTCCAATTGTCATGATGCAATGTTCTCACTACACATTCCTGGTTATCCTGATGACAGCCAGCTCCATCAGTATGAACCATTGGTCTTGACGACTTCTACCTCATTCACTAGTTCCGGCATGCTGCTGGTCTGAGGAGATATAACTTGGGAAATCTGATCTGGAGGTATTTGTAATTGATCATCCGTCTTCATGTACTAGCTATTGAGCATGGTTCTCGAGTGCACACACAAATAGAAGGTTATTCAGTACCATATGCTAAGACAATAATGGACAGATAATCAATGTCCAAAGCCATTAACTCCACTGATTATTTCTTATCATTGAATACATCTGGAAGGCAGAAGATGAGTATCTGAGCTCACACAAGTCAGTGACACACCATCTGGAGGTGGCAGATTCTCTGCTTTTGCTAGCCAACCATCTGCTTTTGGATCTACTGCCACAGGAAATACAATGACGCCTTCTGGTGGATCTATACAAGCATTGGTGGCAACGTGTACTCATGTACTACAAATACCGATGGAATCTGACGGAAGATTGTGTTGTCCACCGTAAGACAATATAGGCCAACACATGTGGCTGTAATTCACCCTAATTAGGCAGACAATGTCGGCATCCTTTGGTGGCTGACATCGGACAGTGTACTTTCCTGTGGCAAGGGATGCCTCAAATTTGCTTTGGCGGTCAGGCCTCAGGGCTTGTGTTTGCCTTGGATCTTGAACATTGATTTGTCAGGTTCTAATTGTTCAGAGCCCAGATCTTCCTGGAATCAAGGCACAATCAATGTGCTGTGCCTGAATGCGTGAAGCACTTTTTTTTTTTTTTGAGGGACACAACGACTGAAGGCAACTAACTTGGTTAGCCCACAACAGTACGGTCAACAGTGGTCAACAGAGGCCATGTGGCTTGTATGTTGGGAAGGACCACTCCTCCAGGAAGAAATGCATTTACGCAGACCATATTGCTGTACATAGGCTTGGTACTGTGGGACTTGGCTGTACTTGCAATACCCACTAAAACTCCCTGGTGGTTTCTGCAGGTGTGACCTTCTTACTAAAGGCCAGCAACTGCAAGCAGTCCCAGATTTGGAGGCATATCCACAAAGCCATCCACCCCCTGTGAAGCACAATTTCAGGGCTATTGGAGGGGAGAAGGCCTTTTGAAGATCCGAATTTTGCGTTTCTGACCGTGAGAACAAATTCTGTATAGAAATTTTGTAGTTCATGTCATCTGTGTAATATACAAGAAATTTGGTCAACTATCTACTTTCCGTACCCACCACAATGACCTTGGCTTTTGGCACTCCCACACAGAGTACCACAGGGTCTGTATTTGGACAACCCTCAGAATTTGGTATGCAGCAGCTGTCTACAGGGTTGGCATTTGGTGGATCAGTATTTTCAAATACAAATCCTACAGGATTAGTTTTTTGGCCCTGGAGGAAGTGTGTTGACCAATACTAACCCAAAATAGTCTGTGTTTGGGCCAGGGGGGAGTGCATTGATCGATGCTGTGACTAATACAGGATCTGTATTTTGTCCAGGAGGAGGAGCATCGACTTGGCGTCAACAGATGTCTTTTCTCAGTCAAATAATTCTTCTCCATTTTCCCCACCCCAACATATCTCTGCTTGAGGAACACAGCCAACATCCACACAAGATAATTCATCAACTTCATCCCCCTCTGCTTCAGAACCTTCTGCTCCCTCAAACCCCAGCCCAGTCCTCCTAATTTCACAAACATGAGATCACATTACAAACCAGACATAGACAAGTACTACAATGTGATGTTACCAAAGAATTATCTAAAGTTGTTGCCACAAGCTGTGAAGGCAGCATTTGAGTGTGAGAGGTTTGCGTGGGGCAACATGCGAGAGTGCCAGTCACTTACGCATCAGTCCAGAGTTGCACCTGTGTGGGCATGGGATAGTCTCTTGTCCATGGTGGGAGTATCCTGTGCTCATTCGCCATTTACAATCTGCATCTAACCTTCCATTTTACTGTAAATTACAACATGGTACTAACACCAGAACCTTGTCACACAGCGGCAAACCTTTGATGCTCAAGAACTTCTTGCTCACCATTCCCAACTATGTACCATCCTCTATCCCAATCCCAACTACCTATACTGCACCCTGCATGTCTCTCAATCTTATTTGCATGCCTTCCACCTCAGCCGAACAACTTGTTATGATGAAGCACTGAAGGAGTAGTGGTAGGTTGTCAGCACTAGCAATTGGAGAGCTCTTAAAGCTGACCAGTTAGCAATGGATGGTGTATTCAGGGGAACCAGACATCTTCGCGTACATCATATCCCAGAGTTGTGGATGGGGATTCTATCCTTTGGTCAAAGTGCAACAAGCTGAGCAGTACTAGTCTCAGATCTGTTTTGGGGATTCTCAGAGAGCCTGTCTGGCTTGGACTCAGATCACATGTCTACACTGTAGACGTGTCATCTGTGCAAGAGTTAACGCCCCTTGCTCTCCCCCTGATCCACTAATCATGTGACATGTGGCACGAGAAATTGCGGCGCAGAGCTCAAAGTTCTGCTTCATTCAGTTATTCCTCCTATTAAAGATCATAAATTTACATAGTATGGGTGTATATAATATATAACCACCAACTGAGTGTAATAAACATATTTTATTGGTAATTTTGCTGCATGCTGCATTTATAAGACAATTCTGATCATTTTTGGCCTTGAATCATAATTTCAAGGTTCCATGGCAGATGTAAGACCAAAGTGTTGTATATTTGTGGTGCCATAATGTTTTTTCAAGTGTTTCACAAGTGAATTACAATCAAGAACAAATCATAAAGTCAATTCTATCTAAAATACATCATTTATTATCTAAACTAGCCAATTTAACAAGTGATAACCCCAATACCTTTGAGAAAAATTGATAGGATGTCAGGATGTCAGGATGTATCCAGTATTATGTGAGTAAAACTCCTATAAAAAGGTTGTTGGTGTATATGCACATGGACACCCACCAAAAAGGTAAAAAGGACAATGAAAACAAAATGTTACCAAATAGAATTGAATGTGTGACCTTCCACATAACTCACGCCGACACAACATAAACAAACACATGAACCACCTACACAATCATCATCTAAATAATATGGTTGCATGATAAAATATATGCCCTATATAGGTCACATGACTGGCAGATCAGGGGGAGGGCTGGGGCAGCCGCAGGAGTTTTGTATCCCACTCAGTTAAATTCCCCCTATGTCTTAGGAGACCAAAATGTCATTTCTGAGCTTTGTTGCTGTCTGTACATTATCTCCTTCTTTGATGATCATGATGCATGCAGTTATAATATCTTTCATAGAATTTTCTGTCCATCTGCAAAATATCTTAGTAATGAATGTTTCAAGATGATGTGTATTTTATAGACTCTGACAGATATGTTGCAATGGCCATATTGTGTTATATAGAGTCCGTTTGGCCATGGTGTTGGCCACAGTCAAAAACCAATATATGGAAATTTCCCCTTTACCCCTCTTTTCGTCATGAACACTTCACTAGCTGACATGTTAAACAAAAACTTGATTTCCAATATGCAAATTTCAATTCAACGAGTACATTTAACGTTGTCAGAACTCGAATCTGTTGATGCAGATACAGATCGGTCTGGGTTGTGCAAGATATGTACAGCATGCAAATTGGTGGCTGCCATTGTTAATGATTTGCTAGCGAATGATGTCAGTTCCTCAGGTTCTGATTCCGAAGATGTATGTGATCATTCTCTAATCTCAAGGTCACATTGATCATCTATTATTTAGTGTGTCATGCAGGAAACTGTTGCCAACAGGATGTCTCATTCAACTGAGCGTTGCATTCAGCACATTTTGCATCACAGTGAACGAGAGCCCCTTTCTCCAGAGGAGTTCTTGGAAATCATTCATCATCCAGATAATGGTGCCCATCAAAAAACTGAGGACATCACCTTTGTACACATTTTTCGAGGTTATTGGACATTGACAGATGAATCCTGGGTGCATCAAATTTCAAATATTCGACAGGCATGCTTATCAAAAGTTTCTGCATCAATTGTTCACACCTTTTAGCAATGCTATTGGGACTCACTCACACACAAATGCAATGTCTTGTGACATAGATTGGCAACCTCTAGATGTCCGATTGAAATAGACCATGTAAGTGTTGCTTTCTTCCATGTTGAGTGTACTTATTGGACTACTGTAGTACCTCAATACAAACACCTGCAATATCTCTGGCAAACAACTTGTCTGCTTTTTATGCTGATATTCACCAGCAAACCCGGTACATATCTGTCACTACAGACCACTATGCAATCAATGGAATATTTTCCGTGCCTCATCTTGACTAAGAATTACAATGCATCACAGCATATGTTCACACCTGGAAATATCATTTTATTGGGATGGGAGATAAGTATGTGATTTATGACCATGACCCCACACCCTACATGATCAACATGCCTATGGAAATGATTGTGTTCAAATACAAGAAGGGCCCCAATCCAAAACGCCTTGTCAACTTACAATCTTCAGATGACTGGTTTGTCAGCTACTGCATTGCATGGTGTGGAATCAATCTATCTCCCATTATTTGGTACTTAACTATTCGGTAGTTTCTATGCCTACCGTGTTGCTTACGGCACTGAACCGATTTCTTTGAACTATGATGGCGTGATTACTGTACTTAACCAAAACATTACAGCTTTCCACTATGGTACTGAGACAAAACACATTGATATCCCAATCCGTCATGTCAACTTAAACAGTTGGCTATCAATTGTTGAGGAAACTATAATGAGGTTATTATTATTATTATTTGTATGTGTCACTTAGATGATAGAACAACAGGTTACTCGCATTTGTTCGCAGAGGTATTGATTGCCATCTTCATCTGCAACATTACAAATTGCCATTTCCGTGTTTGATAGCAAACCCTGGATGGTGGCTAAAGTGTCAACAAAATAGGTAAACAGGGGTAATCCCTTATTCTGTCATTTGACCATGGCATTTCCATGATCAAATGGAGTCTATAAAATCTGTGTGTTCTTAAAGTGTACATTACTAATCTATTTTATAAATGCATGAGATGTTCTACTAAAGATGTTCTACCTGCATGAATAACATCTACAGCAATGAAAACAGCTAAAAATAATGTACAGGCAACAACATACCTTGGAAATGACATTCTGATCTCCTATAACGTAGGGGCACTTTTACAAAGTGGTGGTTTTGTTTGGCCATATTGATTTTTGTCATGTCCCCTGAGAAGTCATATTCAGAGACCTTGTGAAGCAAGGTGATGGAAAGTCCATATGTGATGTATTGTTTTCACATATAATTATTCTCTGTACTTACAATCACATATGTCTTCAGAATCAGAACCTGAGGAACTGACATTGTTCACTAGCAAATCATTAACAATGGCAGCCATCAATTTGCACACTGTACATATCTCGCACAACCCAGACCGATCTGTATCTGTGTCGACAGATTCGAGTTCTGACAACATTAAATGTACTCGTTGAATTAAAATTTGCATATCAGAAATCGAGTTTTCATTTAACATGTTGGCTAGTGAAGTGTTCATGATGAAAAGAGGGGTAAAGGGGAAATTCCTGGCTCTGGTTTACCAGAGAACAGGTCTCAAAAGTGCTAATTACATAAATTTGTTCCCATGGCTCTGACCTGTTGCAGGCCCGTCTTTGGAGTGCGGTTAGGATTCCAATGCGTGAGAAGCTGACCTCATCTCGACTAATTGCCCTTCACGCGCATAGCATATGCCCAAGGGACTTGAAGACCAAACTTAGCTCGTTTGATTGTACAGTAGTGAGAGGAGCGGTGTGTACCTGGCTACTGACATTGATTCACCGCCAAATGCTGGTCGTACTCTTTATCGTTTTAGTATAGTAACAATTGACTATAATAAAAATACTTATACAACTTTTCACAAATGAAAAGAAAATTTGCAAACTATATCTATTGGCACTGGTTCACTGCTAAATGATGGTCATCAAAATCCTAAAGAAGCAAGAGAAAAACACACCCTTGATCCCCTAACTTCAGCATGGATGTCACCTCAGTATCTGACACTTGAACCAATCATTGTAAAATTTCATGGCTCGTGTAGTCCTTGTTAAATGCTTGTCTAACCTATACATTGTTGAGAGTAAAATCATAAATAAATTTGATAAAATATATCCTGCAACGGTGATACGTCCAGCGATGCTGTATGGTCAGGAAACAACCACACCAACACTATATATACACTGGAAACTGTGAATGATCTAAAAAGTGCGGAGTCCTGGTAAATCTGTTCCTATGGCCAATGTGCGATGTAAAAAGGGATGTAAAAGGTGATATCCGGCTCAAAAGTGATCGGATATGGGTATGTAAGTGATTGTGGGGGTCCGTATATGCAGTCCGATGTAGGTAACAAAAGATCGAGCAAGATCGAAGTGAAACTGATAAAATGCGAGCTAAAACGAAGAAACACGATATAACGAGGTGGAACGCAGTGTGTCAAGGTTGATGTACGAGGGATAGTGTCCGGGAACGCAGGGGAACGCAGTCTTAGTCAGATTGAAGTGATACGAAGTCTTACGAAAGCGAGGGAACGAAGTATGATGTTATTCTGTGTAAAATGGGAGTGGTGGGTAAAATATAAGTAAAAATGACCTCGGAGAGGTCGAAATGGCGTCGGAGGGATCGGATATGACTAATAGTCTGTAGGGATCGGAGTCCGAACCTATAGTAATAGCACAATCAACAGAAACTATAAATAATTGAAACATTGGAGTACTGATAACTGCGAAGATAAATAAAGACTGGAAAAGGTCGGACAAGGTCGGAAATACATCGAATAGGTATACTATAGTATGGGGAACACCTAGATAGTCCGTTGATGTAGCAATAAATCAGATATAAGCAAGGAAACATTGAAAATAGCATAAAAACATTGAAAAGGTCGAAAAGGGTCGAAATGAGGTCGGACATGATCGGAATGACATCGCGTAACTTGCAAGGGGTTCGAAACACATCCTACTATGGTCTCCAGGTTGTACATTGTGTCCAAAGATTGCACAGATATCGCAAATCATCGAAAACGACCAAATACGCGCTTATCAACAGCCTGAAGTAGTGTTGCCATGGTCATGACTGATGTTTTTCGGAGACATGAGATTTACCTACTAGGGAAATTTTCTAAAATCGTGCGAATATTTGACAAGACAGATGACTCAAAAAGCCGAGGGGTTATTTAAAGGCCTCAGTCATTTGGGGGCTTTAGTCTTGAGTTATTAGCAAATGACTGAAACAGTTAAAATTTGTGACCAAAGTTGTGACCGCTCCATAGCGTGGGAAATTCTGGTCCGATTCTTTCGAGCCAATATATGACCCCTCGGCTTTCTATGTGTCCTATCTCCATAAATATTCCCACGATTTTGGCTAATTTCCTTGATACCATAATTCAATTTTTCTGAAAAATATCGGTCACGACTGTGGCAACACTAGCCTGAAGTCTGTCTGACTGAATTATAACCATTCTCAGCCAGAGCCAGGGCTGCCCAGAGGGCCATGTATTTCCATATATTGGTTTTTGACCGTGGCCAATGCCATGGCCAAACAGACTCTATATAACACAATATGTCCACTGCGACATATCTGTCGGAGTCTATAAAATACATGTTGTCTTGAAACGTTCATTACTAAGATATTTTGCAGATGGACGGAAAATTCTACAAAAGACATTATAACTGCATGCATCATGATCATCAGAGGAGATAATGTACAGACAGCAACAAAGCTTGGAAATGACATTTTGGTCTCCTAAGACATAGGGGCAATTTAACTGAGTGGCTGTTTTGTTTGGTCGTATTGATTTTTGTCAGGTCACCTGACAAGTCATATTCAGAGACCTTGTGACTAGGTGCCGTCAAGACGGCAACCACCTTGCTTCATTTAGAATGAAAATCTGACATTAGAGCATATCTGCAACCGGCAGATTGGCCAAATCAATGAAATTTTGTTGTTAGGCGCCGAAATTTTGCTTTGCCCAAATTAGGCGAGAGTGAATTTGATTCTGTCCCCACAAAGCCTCAATAAATATACGGATCAAGCAAAGACAAATGGAATATTATTCACACATCTACTGACTTGTATTGCAGAAAATTTTAATATTTGTAGAAGAGGAGAAGCTGCTGTATTCATTATTTTGTCACTCAGCCACAGCTGTCCAAATTAGGACCAACAAAATTTTGATGCTTGGCGCCGAAAATTCGGAATTGCTTGCAGATATGCTCTATTCATCAATTTACTTGTGTGTGCAAATTATTTAACAATATTGACATGACATATCATGTAGTAATAACCCTATTAATATATATATATATCAGGGTTTGGCTATCAATTGTTGAGGAAATCATAATGAGGTTATTATTATTATTATTTGTATGTGTCACTTAGATGATAGAACAACAGGTTGCTCGCATTTGTTTGCAGAGGTATTGATCGCCATCTTCATCTGCAACATTAAAAATTGCCATTTCCGTGTTTGATAGCAAACCCTGGATGGTGGCTAAAGTGTCAACAAAATAGGTAAACAGGGGTAATCCCTTATTCCGTCATTTGACCATGGCATTTCCATGATCAAACGGAGTCTATATAATCTGCATGTTCTTAAAGCATACATTACTAAGCTATTTTACAAATGCACAAGATGTTCTACTAAAGATGTTCTACCTGCATGAATAACATCTACAGCAATGAAAACTAAAAATAATGTACAGGCAACAACAAACCTTGGAAATGACATTCTGATCTCCTATAACATAGGGGCACTTTTACAAAGTGGCAGTTTTGTTTGGTCATAATGATTTTTGTCATGTCCCCTGAGAAGTCGTATTCAGAGACCTTGTGAAGCCAGGTGAAGCAAGGTGATCGTACTTAGTCAAAGGTTTTATCTATTCGCTCTGTACACACCAAGTCGTCAAGTCACTTGTAATATCATGTTATTCACACTCATTCTTGTCTAACCTTCATTGTCATTACGTGTCTTCTGCAATTATTTTTAGATCCAACTTCTGCTGATGTGTCAATTTTCGCAGTGTACCACCACCTCTTGTTCACTTCAAGTACTCTCATTAACATCATTCACCTTCTCTCTTTTCGTTCATCCATCTTACAGCCCTTTTCATTCCGACACGAAAACGAGTTTTTTTTTCTCAAGTGGCACACCACATTGATGTCATGAATTCATTTATTTATCTTTTCATTGACG
>KN832998.1:149602-163244 GCA_000827315.1 Piloderma croceum F 1598 | reverse complement strand
CGAGCTACTTACCATCGAGGAAGATATCAGTTGCGACTGCGCAACCATTGATCTTCCCGATACACTTGTGAGTCTTAGAGATTTATTCCCAATACTCCGAGAAGTACCACCATCAACAGCCTCACCAACCCCTTCATCTCTCTTCGCAGTCAAAGAACCTGTCAGTCCCTCACAGGACCAAATCAGTAAAGAAACCCCCATCAGAGTCATCAACGACTCTTTCGTTTGCTCACAGTGGTCTGTACCACGAGTGGTAGAGGAACCACCAGCGAAGAGAACACAAGTTCGTGGGAAAGCCAGAACCCGCAGGAAGGACATTACTCGGAACCAGAGTACGAGTATTGTTCAGAACCAGACTCCGAACAACCAGAGTTCAAAGAAGGACCGTTGGGATCCCAAAGATCATACAATCTGCCGTCAGACGACGAAGAAGGAGAAATCCTGGAGGGATTAACTTTGTCGACTCATCCTTTTTACAGAGGACACCAGTATCCACCTCCACCGCCACTTGTCCCACCAGAGGACGTTGAATTACCGCCATCACTACCATCGTCATCATCCACATCTTCATCTAGTATGGCCGCAGTCGTACCAGCACCAACTCCCAAGGAGAAGGGTCGTCGCCCTGACCCTTTCACCCAGAAATCGGGATATGAAAAATTCCGTCAACAACTGTCTCTTTTCTTCCAAATGAACGAAGAAGTATATTCTACCAATCTGGAGAAGATATACTTCACTCTTTCGTTCATGACTGAAGGAACGCCTGGGCAATAGGCACAAAACTTTATTGAGAAAGTCAAAGCACAAGCGACAGCTGGAGTCATTCCAGTAGCCGCTTGGGGAACATGGGAAGAATTCGCAACCACGCTAAAGACTTCCTTTGCTGACCCAAACAAAGGAAAGAATTCTTACAATGCACTCGAGGAACTCACATATTCCTCTGGTCGCAGCGCCGACGAATTCCTTCAGGAGTTCGAAACCCTAGCAGGACGCGCAGGTTATATGGGAGCAACTCCCAATGACGCCCACCTCATTGTCCTCCTCGAACAGAAAGTACCCATTCGACTACTCGACAAGGTCTACAACGATGTCGTACCCACCACCTATGCCGACTACAAAGAAAAAATCATCAGATACGACAACCTCGGTCAGAAACTGAAAGCCATCGCCCCCAGGAAATATGGAAAGCTCCATTTCACCTCCAGTTCCGGCATCACATACGCCAAGACACCCACGGGAATCAAAGTCGAAGAAACGACCGCAGAAATTGGACGCACTCGTCCAAAAGGCAAAAAACTGTGGAGACCCCGACCTTCGACTAGTCAACCCTCGACAAGCAGGAAACCCGAAACGTCGAACGTGACGTGCTATGGATGCGGGAAGAAAGGACATATGGTTGCAAACTGCCCCGACAAGAAAGGAAGAGAGAAAGGACATCAGCTATGTGCTTTTATTGACAATCTTGATGAAAGCGAGAAGAGAGCGATAAAAGATTTTCTTTGAATCTAGAGGAACATGCAGCGCCTCTAGACGACGACTCACTTGTACTACCTAGGAACCAAAGCGATGTACCATCACCCCATGCGACTCATTCTACCGATACAACTAGCGCATTCAACACATGTACTTATATCACCTTGAATACAATCGATTTCCCTACAAGTACAAAACCTGCACCCGCGGAGACTAACCGCAGAACAAACGAGCACAAACCTCAAGGACCCTCGCCACTTGAGGAGGAGCCTAAGGAACCTGGCACACTAGAGGACGCATTACCCTCGGAAAAGACTAAAGCAATGGCACTGGCACTGCACATTGGACTCGAGAGAACGAGTATAACCAAGGATCTGGTAGAAGGGATACCTTCTACTTTTACTGAAGACGCGAACTCATCACAGCTAGCCGATGAGACTTCAATGGACACAAGAGATTGGTCATCTCTTACCACGTCAAAGTTGAAGAACTTTGGACAGTCAGATAACTCTATGGACATAGAGCAGAGTTTGAAGGATACCGAACGAACCAGGAGACTGGACGACGCGCTGCGCCGTACTATCGGAAGTTCACAAGGGAACGATGAACTTAATGCTATAGAGACCAGGAGGATTTCGGAACGTCGCGCTGGGAAGCAACGACAATCCAATCCTATATCTCTTATACACACACAACTAAACACAATAGTCGAAGAAGAAGATTTTGCAGTTGACAATAACGTCCTGAAATCACCAAATGTTGAAACATGACATTCATTCCAAAGACGTTTTGGAGGAAAACATCTCACACCTCATACCACACCATGGATCGCACAACGAATTCATGAAGGCCCTACCCCCTATGCCGTTGGAATATTACGAATGTGGACGCACAATAGCAGACAGTTAGAAGCAACTGAAAACACTATCGCACAACTGAACCAGTTGTCTGACGAAGAAGTGGTTTCTGCTCTTCAGGAACTCCACACCCCCAAGAAATATATCCAAGGAACAGGAGGAAACAAACTTTCAATCCGCACAATTCTCGCTACCAAGAAACACGAGAAAATTATTGAAACATTCGCACTAATCGATAGTGGAAGCACAGGCTCGTGCATTCACAGACGAATAGTGGATGAATATCAAATCCCTACCAAGAAATTACCTCGCCCTATCCCTGTCTATAACGCAGATGGAACGTTAAACAAGGATGGTGACATCAAGGAAACAGTCACTCTACGAATGATCATTCAGGATCACGAAGAAGAAATAACCCTTGCTGTATCAAACCTTGGAAGAGCTGATCTCTTCCTTGGACACGAATGGTTGAAACACCATAACCCCACCATCGACTGGACTAAATCACGGGTTGATTTAGATCGATGCCCTTCAACATGCCACTATGTGACACATGCACATGAGATTGAAGAAGAACCAGAAACATTCTATGAACCCGATGACGAAGAAGATAAACTTTTCCTTGATGAAGGAGATCGTCTATTCGTCTATGACATTGACACGTTCCTCAAATTCAATCGAACCAATTACGATTATGTCAAAAAATACGATCCTACTTATGGAAACAAGAAGGATTCGCATGATATTGTTCTACCACAATATCATCAATACAAAGATATCTTTGGAAAGAAAGATTTCGACAAATTACCAGAGCAAAGACCTTGGGACCATGCAATTGAACTAACACCCGGTTCAAAACCAACTGATTGCAAGACCTACCCACTTTCCCCACAGGAACAGAAGTCTTTACAGGAATTTATCGAAGAGGATCTAAAAACAGGACGCATCCAACCCTCAAAGTCACCTATGGCTTCACCTTTCTTTTTTGTCAAGAAAAAAGATGGAAGCCTACGCCCTACCCAAGATTATCGAAAACTGAACGACTTAACGATCAAGAATCACTATCCACTACCATTGATTAGCGAATTGGTTGACAAGCTCAGTGGAGCTAAAGTCTTTTCGAAAATGGACGTACGATGGGGATATAACAATATCCGCATCAAAGAAGGAGACAAATGGAAAGCCGCATTTCGAACTAACATGGGATTGTTCAAACCCACTGTTATGTTCTTTGGACTTACCAACTCACCCGCCACATTCCAATCATTTATGAATCACATCTTTCATGATTTGATCGCACAAGGACACGTCGCAGTCTATATGGACGATATCCTTATCTTCACAGAAACCAATGAACACCACAAACAGGTAGTCGAACAAGTATTGAAGATACTTTGACAAAGCAACTTATTCCTTAAACTGGAAAAGTGTGTTTTCCATACCGCAGAGGTAGAATACCTCGGTATCATCATCAGTCACAATCAAGTTCGAATGGATCCATCCAAAATCACAGCAATACGCAAATGGCCCATTCCTACAAAGAAGAAGGAATTACAATGATTCCTTGGATTCTGCAACTTTTACCGCAGATTCATTCATAAATACTCTCACATCGCCAAACCCCTCACAACCCTTACCGGAGACATTCCATGGAAATGGGATGTTGAACAACAATCCGCATTTGAGACATTGATCAACACTATAACCTCGGAACCAGTCCTAACATTGATTAAACCAACAGGTCAATTACGAATTGAAGCAGACGCATCCAGCTATGCTATTGGAGCGATACTTTCACAGAAACAAGACAATAAATGGCATCCTATCGCATATCTCTCAAAATCCCTTACGGAAACACAGAGAAACTATGAGATTTACGACAAGGAGATGCTAGCAATCATGCTTGCATTGGAAGAATGGAGACATTACCTTATTGGAGCGACAGATATTTTTGAGATCTGGACAGATCATCAAAACCTCCAATACTTCCGCCAACCGCAGAAAGTTAACCGCCGACAAGCAAGATGGCTTACTGAACTCGCTCAGTACCATTTTACACTTCATCACAAACCCGGAACAAGTCATATCAAACCTGACTTCCTGTCGAGGCCGCCAGGTCTTGACAAGGGGGAGAAAGACAACGAAAACATTGTTTTGCTACCAGAGCAACACTTTCGTTCTCTCCACTTGAACCTTCAAAACGCAGAATTGCTACTTGAAGCCTTCCCAGAAGCAGTAAAAGAGCAACTTTCACGAACCAAGCGCTTTCAATATGACAAGAACGCCAAGATTGGACTAGAAACCGATCACCCAGACTGGAAAGACCATGGTTATGGTCTTATAACCTATAAAAACTGAATATACATACCCCCAGATCCTCACTTACGCAAAGACATCATTCAACAACATCATGATACCATCGCCGCCAGACATCCAGGATGATACAAAACCCATGAACTCATCACACGAGATTATTGGTGGCCACGTCTACAAGCAAATATTCATTGATACGTTGATGGATGTGACACCCACCAATGAACTCGAGTTCATAGAAATAAGCCCCACGCACCACTACACCCTCATGAGATACCTTCTCAACCATGGGAGCATATTTCAATTGATATCATTGGACCGTTACCTGAGTCCTCAGGATATAATGCAATATTGGTCATCGTTGACCGATTTTCCAAGATGATTCTCCTCACCCCAATATGTGATACACTTAACGCCATCGAAACCGCCAAGATCTATTGAGACCAAGTCTGGAGCAGATTTGGACTACCTCGAAAAATCATCAGCGATCGAGGACCGCAATTCATTAACCAATTCACAAAGGACCTTTACCGAATCATTGGAATACAGACAAACCCCTCTACTGCATATCATCCCCAAACAGATGGACAAACCAAACGCATGAATCAGGAGATTGAACAATATCTCCGCCTATTCATAAATCACCGACAGACGGACTGGAAAGAATGGCTTGCCTGCGCAGAATTCTCCTATAACGACAAAATTCAGACCTCTACTGGACACTCTCCCTTCTACATCAATTACGGACGTCACCCCAACAAAGGAACAAACCTACAAAGAGAAGTCAAAAGCCAGAGCGCTACTGAATTTGCCGAAGAAATGTCAAAGATATGGGAAGAAACTGGAGCCACATTACGCTTAGCCGCTGAACAAATGAAAACGTACTATGATCACAAACGAGAACCCTCTCGAGAATACAAACCTGGCAATAAGGTTTGGCTTGAAGGATATAATATCACTACTGATAGACCTTCAAAGAAACTCGATGACAAGCGATATGGACCTTTCAAGATAATCAAGAAGATTGGCAAAGCCACTTACAAGCTAGAACTCCCAAAGACTTGGAAGAGTATCTGGCCTGTTATTAATGAAATATTCCTAACCCCCTATGTCGAACCCGCTTATAACTCACAAAAACAACCCCCCCGACCTCCCCTGGAGATCGTGGATGAACACGAAGAATACGAAGTTGAAGAAATCATGGATTCACGATTGAGTCGCAATCGCCTACAATACCTGGTTAAATGGAAAGGATACCCTGAACGTCATGAATGGACCTGGGAACCCCTTCGTGATTCAACCCACGCCGATCAAGCAGTCGATGACTTCCATAAGTCTCATCCTGCCTCACCACGATGAATCGACATGAACAACTTCAGATTCGTACCTATCCCAGAAAACAACACTACTCAATCCACCGCAGAGCAATGGATTGATGGAAAAATCAATCCTGATGGCTGGACCCTCAGAATAAACACTATCCCTAACTTTCAATATTCGACACCTACTTCCGAACCAGAAGTAGTCCCCACTCCTTCACCTCAATCTCATTCTATCGAAAATGAAATATCCGAAATTACATGGAGCGCTATTCCTATCGAAGATTGGAATATCCCAGACTAAAATCCACCCCCTTCTCCTCCTCAACCGCCACCTCGTCGTCATAACCCTATCAAGCAGGAACATGCTAATATGCACTGGTCTTTCTGCAAAATCCACAACTGCAGATTTCACTGAGGCAAAAACTCATGGTCTTATTAAACGAGCCGTTTAATGGAAACTATGTAACGCCATGATAGGAAGAAGAACGATAGCCCCCGGTTGACTTGCAAAACACCCATACCTCTTAACCCGAGCTATAATGGTACCCTATGCAAGAGAAGGATCAACAACCAGAAAATCAAAAAATCCACAGCTACGCTTACATCACCCATACGTGCAAATGCAGTAACATAATCATACGTAACGACACTCAACTCCCACCAAAAAAAGAAATCGTGAATCTACGTTTTCGAAAGATAAATCAAAAAACATTGAGAAATCACAAAAACTCACTTGAAACGGCAAACCTGGCCAAATACCCACGTCCAACAGTTCAAGTTGAGACGGAAAAACACCTACATTGGTCAAGTCCTCAACCACTGGACGACGCTCACGACGAGTGCGTCGTGTAGTGCGCTTAATCAAGACAATGGATTGAGCAGCAGGATACATCGTCAAACGAGTAGATGATGGTAATTGAAGAAGAAGAAACGACAAGGAAAAGTCTTCCTTAAATAACCACTGTCAACGGTGATATCGCTTTAAACCCGATGACAACACATGACCGCAATGTCACAAAACTACGACTTGGGATGTTGTACCCCCATTTAGGATGCACGGTCATGCATAAAACATTATTGTACGGAAGAGAGACCTTGACTCACGACCTACAGTAATGCCTCAAGGTATCATCTCCTTGTAAAAAGAAAGATCGAGGACCGTCAACTTAGTTGATCATCGTGAGGGAGCTGTCACTCACAACTTCTGATGTCGAAAGACATCTAACCATACACCTAACCATCCTATGGTCTACTGTACCTCAGTAGCAAGACACCACAATAGGGACGAACCTTCAAGACACACATTATCTTCTAGTCGATTGAGATGCTCGCCTTGATTGGAGGGTAATGTCATGAATTCATTTATTTATCTTTTCATTGACGCGTTACTCACACGTGACCCTTACTTCTTGTCCTATGATCTTATCTATAGCCTCTATCCTTATCGTCCTCTCCGACGTCATATGCTTATCACCTTCTATCCGGAATCCTATCGGATCTATGCTTCTTCATTCATTACTCCACTATGACACTGTCCGCAGTTCTGCAGCACTGCTGCGCATTATGCTCCCCTTTCGCTATTGGCTAGATAGTTTCTATCCCGCTTCATCCTTACCCCATATCTTATCATCCAATCAGATGGTACGATAACCCCTCTTACTTATTTAGCTAAGCCTGTATCTCAGATTGTATTTAAGTAGCCTTGAATCGATCAGAGACACCAGTCTTAAGCTGGTCTATCCTCCTAGCCACTTGATCACTCACCCCTCCTAAGAGATCCCAGCCTCTTAGGTTTCCCCTTCCCTCTATAAGCATACAAGTGACGACCTGAAGACTCCCCTTCCTCAGGCGACAGCTAGTCGCTGACAATTGAGGCCAAATTGAGCCTCGCCAAGAAGTCTGAGGTCACATGAGCATAACCTCCAAGCGGTCGCTGTTCAATTCCAGTTGCACCCAACATCTAAATCCTTCATTACAGACACTCATAAGTTCTCACATTATTGTAAAAATACTTTAATATCATTATGTATATATTCTGTGTTTAATAATTAATTGAAGCCATCAAATGCAAGTTTTAACAAACGTCTCCACTCAGAATCGAACACTCCACTGCTTGGAGGTTATGCTCATGTGACCTCGGACTTCTCGGCGAGGCTCAATTTGGCCTCAATGTGGCGCGCCACTTGAGAGAAAAAAACTTGTTTTCCGCGTCGGAATGAAAAGCGCTGTAACACCATTACCAATAAGTACTGTAAGGCCAGCTTCGTGGCAATGCCCGCTACTTCTCCCTTCTATGACATAAATTATCCAGTTTGATGTCATTTGCCTATAGCATCACAGTATGATATTATGATATAATTTTGATCAATTTGTCACACAATTCACATACCTGACCATAAGAGGCAATCTTACTATACTGTATTGGGTTAATCTGATTTCCAACCCATTCATGGATGCATTACGCAATGGTGATGTAACCAAGTGAGATGTGATGTGCAGCTGACAAATTGGTTGAAATTGCTAAGTACTTACTGCACCGACCATGTCTCCTGAATTTTCTCTTGTGTCAAGTCTTGTGATGTCAAAATTATTTTCCACTGGATGTCACGTGGTGGTAGTAGATGCCTTGCCTTAGACCGCGTAGATACGAGGACATTACAGCACAACCTTGTTTTTATTTGAGGCCATTCGCCCCCAGCCTTTGGTTGGCGGCTCGTGGCACATCTACACTCAATCTTCAAATTTCTTAATATATCCTATATCCGGTACCGGCAACCTTTATAGCCGGTTCATGAGAATTTTAAAATTTACCGCCAAAAACGTTACCCGGATTGTTTTCAAGACCCTCTTACCTTAGAGGTAGCGGGAATAACATATCAGTAGACATCGATGACACCACTTCACAACCTCGTCCCATATATTCACTTTTGCACTGCCCTCTGAATCAGAACGAGGCTTATCAGCTACGCAATCGCAATCCTCTTGAAAGCGGTCAAGCAATCATTACAACTGGCGACCATAAAGTTCACTTAAACAATTCACTCGATTGTGGTTTGCGAGACGTTACATGAAATACAATAGTATGAATACACAACACGACTAATCAGAAGCCACCGCGAAGACGAAGGACTACAAAACCGCAAAAACATTAGTATCAGATAACAGCCTGACAGTACGGAGATTAACCCACCGAGGTGAAGGGTACTCTCTTTCTGAATATTATAGTCAGAAAGGGTACGGCCATCCTCGAGCTGCTTGCCGGCAAAGATGAGACGTTGTTGGTCAGGCGGGATACCCTCTTTGTCCTGGATCTTCGCCTTGACATTATCGATTGTGTCAGACGACTCAACTTCGAGTGTGATCGTCTTGCCGGTGAGCGTCTTCACGAAGATTTGCATGCCTCCACGGAGACGAAGGACTACACGACAAGTAAATAAGCATAAGCTAGCTAAGGAGGTGTGTGTGTCGTACCGAGATGCAAAGTTGACTCTTTCTGGATATTATAATCCGAGAGTGTACGCCCGTCTTCAAGCTGCTTCCCCGCGAAGATGAGACGCTGTTGGTCAGGCGGAATGCTGTGCACAAAAATAAGTTTAACTTGATAATTCATTAGGATAATTTCGGGGACGCATACCCTTCCTTGTCTTGAATCTTTGCCTTGACATTGTCAATCGTGTCGGACGACTCGACCTCGAGAGTAATAGTCTTTCCAGTCAGCGTCTTCACAAAGATCTGCATACCGCCACGCAGACGTAACACGAGGTGCAGAGTCGATTCTTTCTGAATATTATAGTCCGACAGGGTACGACCATCTTCGAGCTGCTTCCCGGCAAAAATGAGACGTTGCTGATCAGGAGGAATCCTGGCCAGCATATGTGAGCACAACAGTCAATAAAACGAGAGCCGCATAACAGACCCTTCTTTGTCCTGGATCTTAGCTTTGACGTTATCGATCGTGTCCGACGACTCGACTTCAAGAGTAATTGTCTTCCCAGTCAAGGTCTTCACAAATATCTGCATTCCACCACGGAGACGAAGAACCAAGTGAAGGGTGGACTCCTTCTGAATGTTGTAATCCGATAGAGTGCGGCCGTCTTCCAGCTGTTTGCCGGCGAAGATCAAGCGCTGCTGGTCAGGAGGGATGCTGCGCACAGATAAGAGGGCGGATTTAGCACAAAATCATGCTACGTCGTGGCTTAGTACTCGCCCTTCCTTATCCTGGATCTTGGCTTTGACATTATCGATGGTATCTGACGATTCAACCTCGAGGGTGATGGTCTTGCCAGTCAATGTCTTTACGAAGATCTGCATTGTGCTAGATGCAACGAGAGCATTCAGTAAATCCAAATCAACCAGAGTTGATGATGAGAACTCACATTGTGTGTATTTGAAGTTGGACGAGGGATGGTGGTGGTCAGCAGGAGAGAACCGGAATCCGGATAACCGTTCCGAGCACTGCTCTGAGTCACGTTGTTGAGAATCACAATCATGTCACGCTCAGCCACTTGCTTTCCACCACCATGTTCGCATTTTCTCTCCCTATACAACGGGCATACCTTCATGTTTTAGGACGACTGATCCTGTGACCTTCCTTCAAGGCAAGCTCGCCCCTTTCTAAAGTCTGTGTTCGCCTTCGACACGGCTTCCTTCTGCACAAATGCTGAAGGGTCCAATTGCACGGTGGCGCCTGATGCTGAAATAGACAGTAGTACTAACTCTCATATGGCAGCCGCAAGGTCGAAATGATTCAGGCTGTTCGGAAGTAAGACTGTAATTTTAACGAGGCAAGTCAGATATCAACGGCCGCCTGAGTCGCGCGTACATTGCAGCCGGCGGAACCGCATGCATTGACCTGATAGCACGGCGTTAAGAACTTGGCTTGCCGCTTCCGAGCATGATCAAGGTAATATTGTTCCATTGGGAGAACCCCGCGAAACCTAAACAATCGTACCGCGTCGACCAAACACCGGCCGCCAAGTAGCGAACGCATGCAGCAGACGGCATCAAACCCAGTATCATAAACTATTACCTCGAAACGGTTGATGCAATCATGATTGTCTGGACCGCGGGCTTTCAGAAGTGTCGCGCCCGCACGCTTTGTGACTCGTGGTCATGTCTCGCAAAAGGAGATAGGCATCATATTGTCTTAGTGTAACGACGTATTGCAAAAATGCTATTTCCAGATGTGCACATGTGCAGCAGTGACAGTTTTTGGATTTAAGACTAGATTTATAGCACTGGGACCATAATTTGCACCGGAGAACACGCTACATCATCATCAACTCCAATTCAACCTCGGCCATGGAAGGGCGGTGATCCGGATTGTAAGATAAGCATCTCTGCAAGAGGCTCCACACCAAGCTGGATATCTCCGCTGGTTTTTCAATGCTGCGTCCTCCGGCCATTTTCTCCTTCATTCCCTTGCCATATGGCCTAGGACTGAAGGGAAGCTTGGAGGTGAATATCTGAGGACGACACGGGTATATAAATGCCGAGTTGCCAAATAATTCAGTGCATAAACTTACAGTGAATATGGTGCATGCAAATGAATATACGTCCATAGCTTTGGTGTTCCTGAACACTGCAGGATCGCATTGCGGGAAGAGCTCTTCCAGAGCTTTGAACACCCAGCCGGACGGAACTGGCCAACCATTGTTATAGATGACTTTGAGTAAGCGATTGTTCATCCCAACGTCGCTGAGGCAAGGTATTCCACCATCGGCGATCAATACGTTAGCCTTAGGAAACATAAGGTCAAGATTTTGTAAACTTCAGCTGAAATTGTCATAAAACGTACCGGTACTATATTCCCATGGACCTCACCCATTGCGTGAATATATCCAATAGCGTTTGCGATCTGTTTTACCTAGACAGTAGGTTTAGAACGAGTATGGTTTAGAACAAAAATAAAAGTAGGGACTCAAGCGCTAGACGTACAATGTTCAACTTGTTAATATGAGGATGCCGATGGGTGAAATCGAGCACATTGCCATTGTCAAACCACGGCATCGCGAAAGCTGGTATAGGCTCGGTAGACTTAGAGGACCTTAGCAGCCAAATGGGACTGATGTTTGGATGATTCAACAGGGACCACTTTTCATTCGCGAGGGCCAGCATCTGCGATTCGAACGAGTGAGTTTTATTGATGCTGCAACAGCAGGAAGGGTGACTCGTACCCTGACGATGCTCTGCCCAATTTCCATATTCTTTGGGTCGAATCTGATCTTCTTGATAGCAATTGCCTTCTGCGTTGGTTGACTCAATCAGTCGCATGCTGAGCCAATACTCTGCTGGACAAACCGGAAAGGAGGCCGCTGAGGCTTCGGTGAGAGTTTTCCCATAGTAGATGTTGGTGAAATCGCCACATTTCTTGGTGAAGAAGTCTTTCTGCGTGACGCACGATGTGAGAGTCCCTTCAGTCTATGGGGACATCAGTCACCAGAGAATTCTGTCTCAAGAAAAATATGCTCACATCGACAACTCTATGCCCTGCTGTGGGGATCACAAAGTCGAAAATAAGGTTGTCGACGTCAGGACGTAGGACCGCAGCGTAATCACTAGTACTTTCAATGGCAGACATCGTGATCAACATGCCAAAGGCGATGGGTTAAAACGACAGCAAGCGAGGAGGGGTAAAAAATCTGAGCTGAGGTTAAGTCCATTTTATAGTCCAAGACTACGAGTGGACAATTGAAGTTTGCAATATGTATATGAGCGTCGATTAAGGCTACCAGAAAACTAGTACTAGTCTTGCCTAATCCGATCAACAGGTACGATAGTGGCTGTGCCGATCATCTGTTTCTAGGTATTATTAATGCCATTACGTACTACACAAAAATATGTTGCAATACCCGGGGTAAATACACCTACCTATCTATCTACCACAATTTTCGTTCAAGTTGAACATCAACCTTGACAAGAAAGGAAGTTATGTAGCCCTTGAAATGTGAAAGGATCCTGTCCAAAGCGGAGAACCCTGTTGTATGGCCATACAATAAGACATACGTCGACGGAAAGGGCCAATGAGGTGCATAAGATAAAGTGCTCGTACTTATTCCAGGCACCGTAATTGGTGGCTGATTAACAAATTTGAAGAACAAGACATCCGAGGCAGGCACCGTGCAGTGCACAAAGGGTCCGAAGGAGACCTCGTTGAAATCACTTCTCTGAGCCCGATCAAGCTCTATCAGAACGCATCGCTGATGTAAAAGATGTGCAGGTCTAAAATTTTTTTACTAGAAGACAGATTGACGCACGAGAGACCGCATGATTAACCGTACATTAACCAAGCCAATTGACAGGCTGTGCGGCGCACATATATTGTGGTCAGTATCGTGTTGACAAGCAAGATACCGAGACATGGCAGAGTTGCACATTGGCAAAGCTGGTAAAGAACGTAGCATAAAGTGAAGCAAATAGTCAGACATTATTCAAAGTAAACAATCGAGACAGGCGAACCTAAGGCCTCCGATGCGGCCTTGAATCCTCTACTATCCTTCATTCTGTGGCACATAGATGACACCATTGCCATTGTGTTACACAGAATAGCAAGGCCTGACTCAGCTGAGCGTAGCTTAGCGGATTACGATCATTGGGCGCTGTTCAGCGCACTCCGCAAGCACGCCGCCCGCAGCTGCAGAGGGGCACGCGGTACTACCTCGTGAAACATGTGACGAT
>KN832998.1:132091-145292 GCA_000827315.1 Piloderma croceum F 1598 | reverse complement strand
CTCTTAAAAAATCGGGATTGAACTCTGCTTCGTGAAGCTCGATCTGGACATCTTTGAATGCCAGCGGAAAGTTGTTAGATGTGCAATTTTTGACATGGCAAGCCAGCAAATTGTGGGTTATTAGGCGGACCATCGGGGTGGTGATGCCAGTAGACTAGAAAGATAATGCCCAAATTGGTTCCTGCTATCAGCCACCACAAGACATTGGAAGCAGCCTGAGCTCGCTGTCAGCAGTGACGACGACGGTCCTTGTTCTGGTACGCTAAATAGATAAAACTACGGCATAATCTCGCCATGCGTCCCCCATCACCCTCAATCCCTGAGCGCGAATTTCTCTTAAAAGCCCTCGAACAGTCCCTCAGATTAGATGGACGGGCCCCACTTCAATCCCGCACTCCAACACTCACGTTCGGGCCTGAGCTAGGGTGGGTAGAATGTGCTTTGGGAAAAACCAGGTGAGTTCCCTCGTTTCGATCTTTGCATATTAGAGATTATTGACTTCAGATTCGTTTGCTTAAAGGGTCCTTGCATATGTCTCCGCAAAAATAGTCAAACCCACCCCTGAACGACCGTTCGAAGGTACAATCACAATACATTCAGAGATCTCTCCCATGGCATCAAGAGAATATGAAGTCGGTCGGTAAGTAGGTGTGTTCTCTACTATAATTTCGCGTTTCTTTACTGACATTTTGCGTTTTTGGAAATAGACCCTCAGACGAGGAAGTGACGATCACACGCATGCTGGACAAGGTTTTACGACGGAGTGACGCGGTTGATAAAGAATCGTTGTGTATCCTTGCTGGAGAACGGGTAAGTCATCTCTCTATCCACTGTGAACAAGGAATGATCGTCTAACTCCTTCTGACTCTCAAGGTCTGGGCGCTAAGATTAACAATACACTGCCTCGCTGACGCAGGTAACATGCTTGACTGCGCCTGCTTAGCTGGCGTGGTCGCGCTCAAACATTTCAGAAGACCTGAGGTTGAGGTCATAGGAGATGAGGTTATCGTCGTAAGTCTGATTTTTGCTGCTTATCTTTTGTTTTTCTTGCTGATCCTCTACGACAGCACGCTCCAACAGAACGCGCTCCCGTACCATTATCAATCCACCACAGCCCCTTCTGTTTCACTTTCGCCTTTTTCGCTCCTTCACCCTCCTCTCAATCAGTCCCCATAACTATTCTAGACCCCGTCCATCTTGAACAACGCCTCTCCAATGGCTCCATTTCAATCGCTCTAAATGCCCAACGAGAGATCTGCGTCCTCCAAAAGTTAGGTGGAGTACCACTAGGTGCTGAAGAAGTCGTTGGCGTTGTACAGGTTGCGGTTGGGAAGGCGAAGGAGATGGAGAGGTTGGTGGAGAGTGCGTTAAAGGAGGATTGGGAGGGACGGAAGGGTGGCGTTGAGGTGAGGTGATGCGTCGATCAGGTTCCAACTGCGACCTGGAGTAAAACGTCGGCAGAGGGAAGAAAAAATGCGAGACCGGATGATTTTTTTTGGTGACATTTTCTTCTCTCAGTTGCGACTATACTCTTGTTGACCTGTGGTACTGCTGTAGTTGTTTTCACCGCCCGTGCTCAATCAATATACAATGCTGTTTTGGAAGTCTTAAGAGTGATCAACATGATTCACCGGTATTTCTCAAAGGTGATACGAGCGGAACTGTTTTGGATCACTCAATATGGGACGAATATACTGGTGGCTAACTTCCGGCATAATCAGCTCGTGCAATATTAATTGTATTCTCTTCAAGCGCTGGCTGTTTGCGGACGAAAGTGATTACGATCATGTCTAGGGTTGGGTCCCGGTGTTCGAAGCCCAGGCGATAATATTACTGATCAGCAACGTACATCGGTCGGATACTGAGGTCACCCCTTTGCCGCCGCCAGTTTGTCTTTGGTAAATCCTCCTGGCCAATTTCTTTTACATGCTTGTCTCACTATTTTGTGGACGTCCGCCTTGGCTGTGAAGATAATTTCCAATGCATTTTGACTCGATTATGGACATGGCCATAGTCCGGTGACTTGCGGCAATAGGTACGGCGTATCACGCTCGTGCATCCAAGACACGTTACCGGGTCTAGGTTCCACCATTGTCACTTGCTGACTCTCTTGTCTCGAACAAATGCATTTCCTTATTGTCAAAAGGAAAGTATATCGCCTGGCTACGGTAATAGGATACTGTATTGTTTGACGGGGGAGCTTCGGCCGTCCTGATGACCATGCTCTCCTGGCCGAGGATTCCATCTACAAACATCCTCGCAGGCTTTCTTTGCTACAAGATATTGTCTGAGGTCAACATCGACCCGCAAGTCAATTGCTTTGAGCTCAGCGGGCTCGTCCGCGGATCTGCCAGACCCTCTTCTCCTTGTCCCTTTAGCTAGAAAATGCGAATTGTACTGAAGTCGCCACATAACGGACGGGCATCGGTGGAGGAATACTGGTACAAGTCACGTATCTCACATGCTCGGCAAAACGGGGGAGAACGAGATTTGGATTTGGACCAAAACCAGCAGTCAGTTGAGTGATATGCCTCTATGTGTAAGTATGTAACCCGGAATATGTAGAGGTCTAAAATGCATCTAGTAAGATATAACTCAGTATGCATGTCAAAAACTGGATGAATATCCGATGCTAGGGAGTAAAGTTATCTGTTATAGCCCAAACCACGCCAAAAAAAGAAAGCAACGAAGGTCCATTCTACTCAATCAACCCTCGCGCGCTTCTTGCTCGCGCCATTTGCTGTCTCACCGTTGCTATGTACTTCATTAGCATCATTGGCTTGAGCTGCAAAATATTCCAGCGATGCTACGGGGTCTGGCTTTATCGTCCGCGAGCCCTTGGTCCAGTTTGCGGGACAGACTTCGCCATGTTCGTCCTGTGCAACACAAGAGAAACGTTGATCCATTAAGAACAAAACAAACAAAAAAGTGCAAAAAGAATGAAGGAGACGTACGGCAAACTGGAAAGCTGTAATGAGACGGATAGTCTCGTCCACTGAGCGGCCCACAGGCAGATCATTCACCGTGATTTGCCTGGGAGGCTGCAAGTCAGTGGTATATTGGATCCGCAACATGAAGACGGTTCACCTCAAGATGCCCTTCGGATCAATTAAAAACAGTCCCCTAAGTGCAATGCCTTCTTCTTCAATCAACACACCATAATCCTTTGAAATCTTCATATTCCGGTCTGCGATGAGCGGAAGTTGGAGATCTGGTCCTAAACCCCCAGTCTTCCGCGGTTGGGTCGACCAAGCAAAGTGGGAGTATTTAGAATCGGTAGATATACCTGAAGACATCAATCGTTGAGTCGGGTAGGATATGCAGTACAGAAAGGGAAAAGCAAACCCAGCACTGATGTTCCGAGTGCTTTGAACTGTGGAAGCGCGTCGTTAAACGCGAGGATCTCTGAAGGGCACACAAACGTCCAATCCCTTCGCGTTGTCAATGATAAATAACATCAATATATGGGAGATGAACGTACAGGGGATAAAAAAGGAGAACAACCCTACGAGAATAAATTCATTTTTATCAGACGCTAAGTACCCGTGATTGACAAGTCGACGCGAGCTCACCATTGACCGAGATAACTGGCCAAATCGATATCTTCAAATGCGCTACCGACGACGGCGGGAGCTTTAAAAGTGGGGGCGGGACGCTGGACAATGGCGACCATCTCTGAAGCTCGAAAGGAGGTGAGGGTGTAAGGGACGAGGACCGACGTATCGCAGGAATTGCTGAAATTTTCTGACGGAATTTCCCATCACTTCTCTAGCGTGAAATCAGCCAATTTCCGGGGGCTTGATGTGAATATTATTAGCACTACTATGGACGCGTTATTTACCCGTATTTGGCCGCGCCACATCAACGACCGCGATGGCCGAGAAATATATGCGACGAATAACGTGGAGCAGCGGAAATGCGTCGAAACTGTTACATAAGCAGCAAACAAGACCCTCCAGCTCACTTTGCATGAATTTGCAGGAAGTGTTCATCTCGGTACTTTAGTCATGTAACAATGTTACCGTTCTTCTGGTGCTTCAAGGTGCTCCGAGTCGCTCGTTCAGCGACCGACCGCTCATCCTGGCCAGCAGTAATACACCAGTTGCACAGAACGGCATCCAAAATCTAAGCGGCTTAGGGGGTACGGCAACTAAAGATTTCAAGACAGGTTGGCGCTTTCAAGCAATGCCACTTTGCGACGTTCCAACAAAGACGACAATGGAGGTTGAGAGGGAAAGGAAATAGGTCGGAGAAGATATAAGGCACGTACTCTTCAGTAAACTTGCTGTATAATGGCCGAATAGGCCCAATCCATAATTTATGACACTAGCATTCTAGTCTCTTCTTTCAAGCAATGACAACAAATCCACACCCTTATCCAAAAGCATTACACGCTCATACTGATTCACACACCATTACCAAGTGTTTAGGGGAACATCTTCCCTGCAACGTAGCCATGTCCGAGTCGACGGTATGGTTTATCTGACAACATCGGCGCTTCTTGGTTATCAAAGACCAATGCATTGATTGCTGGAAATTTAGGAAATTTAAGCGAAGATGAAAGTAAGACTGGTAGTGGTCATTCTGGTTATTATGATTGCATGAAAAGCTCGTAGTCGGCGATTACACACCTGAGCGCAACTAATTGATCATAGTTACTGATACAGGACCATCATGATTCATTGTTCAATCCGTGCCAAACCCACGAGCGACGTATTCATAAGGTTGATCTGTGCCCAATATCAACAACTATTCGGCTCGCTGCTCAATAGTCGCCGAGAAACTTGCTCTTTAGATAGAATCACCAAGACTACAGTGCCACAGTCCAAGAAAGTCAGATGGCTTTGTTGAGGGCAACGGTCGTGACGCGCATTCTGGACAGAGTAGACGAGAGGGGCCTTGGGGACAATCATCAGTTTCCCCTGCACAGCACATCCACATTCACCACGAATTGAATCAGGCGGCGGAGATTAAGATCAGAGACAGTAATTTCATAACCTTCCCATTCTTGGCCCCTGGTTATGAGATAACGGGCCCAAAGTGGGAAGGGATTCCGGCAGGGACTGTATGTCTAAATATGCACGTACCATAACAAAATCTGGCCCATATGCAGCAGGAACCATGACTCTCAATAAACGGCGTCCTCCAATCAATGGCTAAGATCCTTTGTTAAAGATGCACTTTAAGAAACTAGGAAAGCACCACTCACCCTTGATTGTGGCGAAATCTGATACACCGCAAACATTATTTTTGATGGTGTTTCATCTGAAGTGAGTATGGCTCTGAAATGATGTAGTAGTCCGGCCATTGGCACAAGAACATGGATATAGAGCAAAGGACTATAGGAATAATGTAGGTAGTTACACAGTGTTAAGATGAGATAGAAATCAAACCCAGTTAGAACAGAGCGGGCGGGCAGCAGTAAGTCCTCCAGTAGATGTTAAACTGTAGGATTCATACTTATGTAAAACCGAGAGTACCATAGATGATCTATGGTACTCTTGGGTATATGTAAGCATGGTTTTGCAGGCATGTGCTCGGCTTGAATGAGCGAAACAAGCATACCTATCATATCTCTATAAGAGGCTAGCAAATGGTTACATCAAGGGGGATGCGTGTTGATGAGGGCTGCTATGACGATAACGACTGCTAAGTCCATACCTATGGGTTGTCCGACAACATGCTGTCGCATTTTGGAAGCAATGTTTGTCAGAGGCTGCATAGGCAAAAACATGCGCTTCCCCTCGCAAATGAATCGGACAATTATGTATAAGTTTGACATTACCGACGGAAGGGCCGAAATACGCCAGAGTTATATTAGAGCTGTCGGCACCAAAACCTACCAGACATAATGTGCTCATGAAACTAACTGTGAACGTGCATCCGTACCTAGAAGGTGGTATTACAGTCTAGCCGTCGCTCAATTGTGCAGCAAGGCTGGAGGACAAGAAATTCTGGCTTCAGTGGCCTCACGCAGACAAGGAATGGGCGAAAACATAACGCACCCATGACATTCACCAGTCTCGCACCAACGGCCGACAAGTCCACCACTTTATCTGGATGAATTAATTCCCGAGGCCCGCGGCAGTAAACACGTTGAAAGAGGTAACGTCAAAGACCGGCTTTCCTTTGGCAATTTGGAACCCTGGGATATCCATGAATTAGGATCCTACTGGGACAAATTCAAATGCAAGCGGTAGTAACGGCGTGTAGCAGGTTGTCATGGTGGCGCTGGCGAGTGGACAAGAACCGCGTGGATGTTGTTTTGACACTGTGACCCATGAAGACGAACAATTCCTAGACAAATAATGGAGGTGCTGTTCTAGATCAGCTTATGTGACAACGATACCTGAAGAGCTGGATACGACAGACAAGAAGTGGCTCAGTGGGGGAAAGACTGATGTCCATGGTCAAGCAGGTATCAACAGTCTCCGGGGAGATACCTATTGCCATGGGCGGCTGCACAGGACGGAATTTGATGATACGTGGACTGGTTTCATATTCGTATCGCCGTCGCGGGGTGGCAGCCGAGCTAGATGAAGTGGGCGCATAGCCGGTGGCCTCGGACACCGAGACACCGACCGTGAGGTTAGAGGTACCTACTCTGCATGTAAAAAAACACCTGTTTCGCTTGACATACATAGCCACGAAATAAGCGTAGGAAGACTGGTTTGGGGTGAGCAAAAAACTAGTTGAATGGATTACAAGAAAAGTGAATATTATATACTACTTTTGTCACGACAATGTATGATGAGGAATAAGAAAGAAATCTAAGAGAAATCTAGGCCGAAGGATGGGATTTGATGCTTTCTAGCCCCTCGCAAACGGCCGACATGGTCGGCCGATCACCAGGAGCTTGCGCCCAGCATTGTTGCAAAATTGGCCACAAAGCATCTGCGAGAGTTGAACCGGCCGGCTTGCGAGGGCGCAGGTTCTTAGTGATATCCACTATAACCACCGTGTCTATCTTGCGTTCCTTGAATGGGCGATCTCTGGTAAGAAGCTGTCAAGATTTTTTGGGTAAGCATTCCGTAAAAAGGAAGGCACAAAGCGAACCTCGACAGAAAACATGGAAAAAGAGAAGACGTCAGTTTTCAGGGTGAATGGCAAACGATCTTCTTCTTCGGTCAAGAAAACTTCTGGGGCTTGCCACCTCGCAGGTCCGACTACATTGGTTGTCGTGAAAGTCGTGGTGCTCAACACAGGCACCAATGCAAAATCAACTAAACGTGCATTCTCTTCATCGTCAACAAGAACATTGCACTATATGACGCAATTAGTGCTTAGTGTTGAAGCAAATATGATCATCAAATTGGATAATAAATGTACGCACTGCGCGTATATCCGCATGAATTATGGGCGGCGACTGTTCGTGCAGATACTTCAATCCTCTCGCAGCTCCTTGGATCTGTGCAGAAGTGAATACAAGATGGTAACCAACAGTAACAGTAATACACGCACCAATTTCAAGACATCTGCATTTTTTTCCCTTTTAACAAATTCCAGAGAGTTGCCCTTCGAATAGTACGGTAATACGATCGCAGCAGGGAAAGGGACATCGTAGCTAAGGCCCAGAAAATTGGTGATATTGGGATGCTTAAGAGCACACCATGTGACCAAATGGGTCTCCAAGTTCTGCGAAAGAGTGAATTAGAGACAGATCCTTCGGGAAGGACTTGTTCATTCGGAAGAAATTGTACCTGTCGCAATTCCTGCCGAGCAGCTTTGTCGTCGTAAGGCACAGCGCGGAGAACCTTGACGGCGACCTGGGGTATTTCTATTATATTTACGAGTAAAGTACGAGCATAATGAACCGGTGCACCTTTACAGAATTTCCCAACTCATCGTCTAAATCGCCCAAAAGAATGTCTGCGCGTTGACCAATGGCAAAGGGCTGCCCTATGGTAATATTCCGTATCCTGGTGGTAAGGAAGGTCTGGGTGAATAGATAGATGAGGGGGGGGAAAAGATGATGTACTGCGGGAGAAGCTTACCATCAATGAATGACGGGACGAAGGGGAAAAACTGACAAAGCGCTCCGACGTTTCACGGTGGAGTTATATCTGTGCGGACCAAACCGGGCCTCATTTTACCGGTGGTCGCTAGGCTCCAACATGCTTTCCTAGGTACTTGTGAGTTGGTCTAGACGGCGGATGGTAGTAGGTGATATGCTCAAATCTTATCTCCACTGTGATCTTTTAGCATAAACGTGCCCTCCTCGTTTGTTCTTCGAATGAGTAATTTTGCGAGCGCTACTAGTATACAACGACCATGCATGTTGGTGAAACAAATTTTTTTTGAAACCCGATTGCTCAGTCTCGGCGTTTTCAATTTACAGCATATCAGTTCCGCCATGTTTCTCTTCCACTTTAAACCCAAACCCAACCCAACCTCCCCTCGAATTCCCAGTGCTACTAGTGCTCAATCTAGCGACTCGCAATTCCGCTATGGCAATCATTGGAGATGGCTGTCCAGTGGAGATGAAGATTTTCATTTTCAGGATAGGTAATACTGACCTTTCCGCTGCCATGATGTCCGGATTACTGGGGTTAGCCGAAAAACATTTTGGCGCTCAGCGAGTCAGTTCGGTGTCTCATTCCGCCTCACTCAAGAGGTGCTAAAACCACGAAGCATTTTCAGGCCCATCAGTCAAATTGACTCTATTCGTTGAGTTTTTTTATCGGCAGTTTCATGGAATTTTCCCGTTTCGAGAGATCCGATCAGTGTGTGGGTCATCATCATATTTCTGACATTCTCTCCATTATGCAAGGAGGCTCAGGCATAAACCCGTGTTTGACCCGATTAGCTTGATCACATGCCTCTGCGTAGTCAGACGTCACCGGTCTCGGTCATGATCCTGTAATTAAAGATATGGCCGAGATAAGCAGCAACTGAAAGCTGACGTAGTCGAAAGTATGGTATCATACACTCCACGAGTGGATTATGCCAACCTCACCGTCTCTCCAATCAAGCATACCCTGAGGGACAACGTAAAAAGATTGTCAGTTGATCGTGTCCGGGCCCGAACTGAAGCCTACTCAACTGCTAAAGACGCTGTTCCCGTAGTCAGCCTCAGAAGTGGAAGACAATCGTTCCTCGAAACTAAAGCACACCTGTCGATGAAACTAAAAGCGTCGCGCCAGTTTCAACCGAGCTGTTTCCTAATCATCGGTGCACGATTCTGTACCAATAAATAACATTGTCACTCACCGATAGCTGAACCGAGGAAGCCCTGTCAAGTGTCAATGATCCAGGAAAGAGGCCCACGTTAAAAAACGTTTTACGAAGGTTGTCGCGAAACTGGTCAGCCATGGGGGTCAAAACGTAAAGAACGGACCGATAGATGGCAAATTGTCCACTCGTAGTCTTGGACTATAAAATGGAACCCGGACTTAACCTCAGCTCAGATTCTTTACTCCTCCTCGCTTGCTGTTGTTTTAACCCATCGCCTTTGGCATTTTGATCACGATGTCTTCCATTGAAAGCACTAGTGATTACGCTGCGCTCCTACATCCTGACGTTGACAACCTCATTTTCGACTTTGTGATCCCCACAGCAGGGCATAGAGTTGTCGATGTGAGCATATTTTTCTTGAGACAGAATTCTCTGGTGACTGATGTCCCCGTAGACTGAAGGGACTCTCACATCGAGCGTCATACAGGAAGACTTCTACCCCAAGAAATGTGGCGATTTCACCAACATCTGCTATGGGAAAACTCTCACAAAGGCCTCAGTGGTTGTCTTTCCGGTTTGTCATGCAAAGTATTGGCTCAGTATGCGACTAATTGAGTCAACCAACGCAGAAGGCAATTGCTATCAAGAAGATCAGATTCGACCCAAAGAATATGGAAATTGGGCAGAGCATCGTCAGGGTACGAGTCACCCTTCCTGCTGTTGCAGCATCAATAAAACTCACTCGTTCGAATCACAGATGCTGGCCCTCGCGAATGACAAGTGGTCCCTGTTGAATCATCCAAACATCAGTCCCATTTGGCTGCTAAGGTCCTCTACGTCTACCGAGCCTATACCGGCTTTCGCGATGCCGTGGTTTGACAATGGCAATGTGCTCGATTTCACCCATCGGCATCCTCATATTAACAAGTTGAACATTGTACGTCTAGAGCTTGAGTCCCTACTTTTATTTTTTGTTCCAAACCATACTCGTTCTAAATCTACTGTCTAGGTAAAACAGATCGCAAATGCTATTGGATATATTCACGCAATGGGTGAGGTCCATGGGAATATAGTACCGGTACGTTTCATAGCAATTTCAGCTGAAGTATACAAAATCTTGACCTTATGTTTCCTAAGGCTAACGTATTGATCGCCGATGGTGGAATACCTTGCCTCAGCGACGTTGGGATGAACAATCGCTTGCTCAAAGTCATCTATAACAATGGTTGGCCAGTTCCGTCCGGCTGGGTGTTCAAAGCTCTGGAAGAGCTCTTCCCGCAATGCGATCCTGCAGTGTTCAGGAACACCAAAGCTATGGACGTATATTCATTTGCATGCACTGTATTCACTGTAAGTTTATGCACTGAATTATTTGGCAACTCGGCATTTATATACCCGTGTCGTCCTCAGATATTCACCTCCAAGCTTCCCTTCAGTCCTAGGTCGTATGGCAAGGGAATGAAGGAGAAAATGGCCGGAGGACGCAGCATTGAAAAACCAGCGGAGATGTCCAGCTTGGTGTGGAGCCTCTTGCAGAGATGCTTATCTTACAATCCGGATCACCGCCCTTCCATGGCCGAGGTTGAATTGGAGTTGATGATGATGTAGGGTGTTCTCCGGGTGTAAATTATGGTCCCAGTGCTGTAGATCTATTCTTAAATCCAAAAACTGTCATTGCTGCACATGTGCACATCTGGACATAGCCAAGGTGGAGCATTTTTGCAATATGTTGTTACACTAAGACAATATGATGCTCACCTGAGACATATCAAGATTCATCATGCAGACAGATTTAAAATACATTTGATAGAGCAGTTTAGCAGGAATATATATCGAGGTTTTTTTTACTGGGATACTGCCAGAATATATTGAGACTTGAGAGAAAGACACAATCAGCTCATTTGAGATATTCAGAAATTTGGTTGCTCTAAGTAACGCACTGACCCTAACACATGGCAAGTGCATGGACTCTTTGGTTGTGCCGTGTGTAGCAGGATGTGGTAGATGTTGAATAATAATTTCTCAACTTCGACTGACGAGAAAGAAATTCCACCATCAAAAATAATGGTTTTTGGACCAGAATTTTGGCTGTTCCGCAGCTAAAATTATTGAAACTCGGTTAACATATATCGGAACATTGCAGTATATAAGAGTATATATTCCTGCTAAACTGCTCTAATGGCCGGTACTCCCAGTGACTACAGTGCATGAAGCACAAAATAGGCGTCTCTGCCGGGCCTTCCTATTATGTTCTACAGCTTACCAAATATTTTTAGGAAGGAAAGTAGGTATTTCCTGCAATATCTCAACAAATTTCCTTTGATGGTAATAGTCTCAAATTTTGAAGAAATAACCCCACTACCAACTAACCTGAAAGTTCCAAATCTGCAGTCAGATTTTTCAGTCTCAAATTCTGTGAGGTCTAACTTTTTAAACAAGCATCCCAACAAAATTTTGATCAGCACAATAGAGTGTATTAGCAGGGGTATATACTGACAATTGTCCATATATACCGAACAGTTATCAATATATTTGGATGTGGAGCAGGGCAAACACCACAATTTTTGGAATGAAAAGTTTGGACTTCCAGAACCATTAAGTTCCCATAGCACTGGTCCATGCACAATGAAGTGTACGCACACACTGGTCCTGCTGTGCTTCATTGTCTGAAAGAGAGAGTTGTTTTTGGTTCAAGTTTGACATAGTAGGTATACAATATCATAGAGTAACATGATGGATGGTAATGCTTTTTGTCCGGATATGCATGGTCCGTGCATTTTACTTATTGTAGGCTCCCCATCCAATTTTTTGACAAGTGGAGCAAAAGTGGAGCAAATTCTACCACGTGTTTTTAATATATATTCGTGACATCTCAGTATATAAAACACCGATATATACCCCTGCTAATACACTCTAATGTCATTTGTTCTTCAAAACTAAGAGCTTTTCTTGATTTTACACCCACAGCTAAAATATTGGAGGGCCAGAAAAGAATTGGCATTTGTGGCTGTTTGAGTTGCCATTTTTGTGCTTTGCAAACTGTAGTCAGGACCCCTGAATATCTGTTGAGAGGTTCGATACTGCACCCCCCCAAATTCGGTAGTCACTAAATGGCACTTTTTTGGTGATTCGTATCATACATTTTGCCGGGAGCCCTGTTTTCGGTGAATTTTGGTACTAAACCTCAAGAAAATATATATTTTCTCCCTCCCACGTACGTGGGACTCAATTTAGATGGATTGTAGCTAATCTATGGTATGTAACAAGCTTTAGAAAGCTCGCAATGACACAAACATAAAACTTTGGACTTAAGGCTAAATAAACCAGCTTGTCATTTCACCCATTTTGTAGGCCTCTTGTTCAGGTCCTCATCTTCGGGGCCATCATCCTATGTTGCACTGATTGCATTCCATTGTGAACAGTATCTGGCAAGTAGCTATCCAATATCTCTCAAAGCCTCTCCGATGGAAGAATAAGGCTGTCAATGCTTTCAAAGGTACAGTTTGGGGTTTCTGCAGAGAACCACAACAACGGGTCAAGGAAATACTTCCTACTCCCTGGGTGAGGTGGTTGTCTGATTTGTAGAAAGTCTGAGACAGTGCGTGAGGGAGATGGTTTGAGAGCAGCTAGCAGTTCCAAGGGAGGTTGTATTTTTTCGAGAATAGTATCAAGGTCTGCTTCATTTCTGCCATTGTCCCCCTTCACAGATGAAAGGACCATATTCAATAGAAAAACTGAGGATGAGGCACTGGTGAAATTCTTATCGACCTACAGTGGAATCATCTCAACATTTGGATTAAGCGGAAAATAGAGTATTCCGAACTGAAGCTAACCACTGAATGGCTGAGCAGAGTCTAAAACTATATTTTTTTCTTAGCCCTCGGCCATGTCGGTTGCGAGGTAAAAAGAAACTTGGTGGAGTGGGCCATTGCTTTGCATGGCATGTACAAGTCAGCCTTAGTTTTTATTTACAGAAGAACTTGTACATAGTGGGCTGTGTGCAATGCATCTGGGACATAACAGCATA
>KN832998.1:111465-124042 GCA_000827315.1 Piloderma croceum F 1598 | reverse complement strand
GGGCTTGAGATCTCACCTCTGGCTGGCCAAACCCTTGTACAATATTCGGGGTCTCTGACAGGACGTGATTTCCGGGCACTCGCACAAGCAGCTCCATTTGTTGCTTACGATCTCGTCTCCAAGGACTGCTTGGATACATGGGTAGCTTTGTCAAAACTGATACCTTTGATATGGCAGCCAGAGATTGCAGATATTGACGCTCATTGTGTCAGTTTGTGCCCTTGTGTGAATATTAATTTCTACTTACCATCTTATCCACTCAGGCACTTCTGGACCACGAAATCAAACATTTTCTCCTATGTGCTGCTCGCTGGACTATTCGCTGGTTTAACAAACCCAAATTTCACATTTTCTTGCATCTCACAGAACACATTCGCCGTTTTGGCCCTGCTATACTATTTGCTACGGAGGCTTTCGAATCGTTCAATGCTATAATCCGTGCCAAAAGCGTGCATTCTAACCGGCATGCCCTGTCACGAGATATTGCACTTGCATTTGCCCAGAGCAACTGTATCCGTCATCTCCTCAGCGGTGGACACTTCAACATTCAATCCCTCATCATCTCTGGCATGCAAGGCTCCGAGGCTGCGATATCCGTCCCATCCGTTCCCATTGCCAATGCTCAACCCCTCCCAGAAATACCTGTATTCTCACACAAGCCCGGTGATTGGAAGTATGCTGGTGCAGGTCCTCGGGGTTTGGTTCACGCCCCAAACACTGTCACACGATACCTTGGGCTTGATGACAAGAAAGAACTGAAACAAGGCAAATAAATGACCGTCATATCATATTTCTCATCACTAACAACTATAACAGGTGCCTGCGTCTTGGACCGAAAACCACCATGCTCGTTTGACAAGACACTCACTGGCCAAATCATTCCTCATTCCATCACCTATCCCAACCTCTCACAGTTCCAAACCTGTTGCGAAATGCACCTTCAAAACGGGGACCAATGTGAAGTTGGGCAGTTCGTCATTTCGAAAGATCCCAAACAGCTGGGCGCAACCGTGGTTGCACAAGTGGGAGAGATATTGCAAATAAAAGGCTCCGTTGCTGACTTCAGCGGCATGCCTGACCATGTTCTCCTGCAAGTAGCTGATGTTCATCGACCAGCTATGACCTACCAGATGCCACATGTTGATCTTATGAATCAGTGGGGCCTCGTCAGTTTTCAGGTGCGCACAACTCATTTTCCAGCCAGCTGACGGAACTGAAACTAAAAATACAGGACATTTTATGCACCGTGAATGTACAGCACAACTGTGCAGGACACAATTGTGGAACAGCAAACACTGGCCACATTTATCAAGAGCGGGAGAGGACGGATCAGACACGCCCCGTGGTCTCACATATAGTTCCTCAAGATATCATACTCAACACTGCCCAAATGCGAGACACGATACATGTTCAGAGGTATCGACAACATTCGGAAGTCCTTGATGCTGATCGGATAATTACAGAGAGTGCCGCTCGCGAAGTCTTGGTGCAGAAGGCACTACAAAAATCCTCAGAGAGCACCCTAACACCCAAGGCGGCAGCCGTACCACGCAATATCAGCCGCCCACAACGGCTGGCAGTATTACAGGATACTTCTTGATTCAGAGGCGGCCCTCAACGCAGTACCACTGTTGATGATCGTGAGTGTGATGATCAGGGTGATATGGGCGGCATCAGCGAATCCGACTGATCACGCTATGCCCCACCACAGATTGGGAAGCCAGTGGCAGATTTGTGTTATCTGTAATCTTATATAAACATGCTACAAGTTTTGTGATGCTGTCTAAGGGTGCCTAAATGATTTGCAATATTTCAAAATATGTAGTACATCACCCAGCCTGTCGAAACAATTATCGAAAACCCGTTCGTGCCAGCATGCCATCTGACCGGGCGGAAAGTCATGTGCAATAGTGGATAGAATGAATGCACACATTGCTTTGTCCTCGGAGGCATTAGGTAGAACTAAGTGGTTCGGGTCTTCTTGAACGACGAGGACATTGGCAAAGTATTTGAAGCCGCCGGTATTGTAGAGGTCAGCTTGCATGGAAGGATCCACAGCAAGAATGTGAGCCCAAATGAAGATAAGCACTGGGCGGAGATCTTGGCCAATGGCTTGAAGAAGCTTTGAGATATAGGGAAATATCCCGATAGCGAGAACTAAATGTACAGCCCATGGCCCAAGGTCGACAAACTGAGAAAGCAAAATGAGAGCTCGGAGGCGATGTGGTTGTGACAAGAGCACCTGGAGAACGATAGGAAGCTGGTCGGAAGGTTTACGTGAAACGAGGTGATGGTCCTCCGTCGCCTTATCATGTATGTCGCCGTTCGGTTGTGACCCGGGGGACCCATCAACACCATTTTGCATAGGCTGCAACAAAGGTCCACGCTTCGTCAGTGCTGACCCGCCTCGCGCGATCCACACTTCAAATGTGGTGAGCTAATTGGAGAAGAACCTACTAGGCACGTACACGTAGGGTTTCTGCCCCTTTGTGTTCGCGGCTTTACCTTTCTCCTTCTGTGTAGCTGGCGCCTGTGGACACTTAGTTTTCGATGCCGCCGACCCAACCTGGTTGGTCTGCAGGGCTAGCGACCCGTCTGGGTGAGCTCCAATTAGGTCCAGCAACTGCCTCAGACAGGTGTCAACTGCCAGATCCCATGCAGCCCACAATGGATGAGTGTTCATAGGAGGAAGAGGTGGATACGTATGTGGTGTGCAATGATAGTTCTTCATGATCCTCTCTGCGAGCAAAAAATTTTGAAATAGACATGCAATCAAGAGATCCGATCGATATAGACGTGTGAATACCTCCTGCGGGAACGAAGTCCAGGCAATTGTGTCTGTGATGGCAGTGAAAATCCAGTTGAGCTCTCCCAAAGGAGTCCGTCGATCTTTGAGATCACCTGGGAGCTGCGAGACCATTTTGCCAGAGATATTGTTCGGAAGTTGATGGTTCATGATGAAAAATTGTAGGGCAATGTCGATGGGGGAGGTGAGACAAGAGGTGAATAGGTCAGCGGGGAGTTCGGGACAGGAAACACAATTGTGTCTTCCTTAGCCTGCTTTCGCAACGTCAAGCAGAACCTCCGTAGGTCCTCATATGACGGATCCAAAATCGGTTTGTAAGGGATCTTCATGTTTAGTCCCTCGAGCTGGTGTTGCAAATTTGTGCCAATCGCCTCCAACGCTTTCTTTGAGGGCTTAGTGTGTGGATCCACTCTTCGTCGAATTTGCCAGACCAACACAAGCCCAACGGTTTACATCTGTTGAGAAAGGTTCAATGGATGGGATATTCGGGTGACGAGAAACCAAGCGGAGGAGAAGCTCCCGGGGAATAGGGATATGAACAACATTGCCGTCGTCGTCGTAGTCCATTGAGATTCAGCCGAGGGATATTCGGCGGCAATTACCAGCCAAATTGTTGCTCACATGCTTGTGGCGGAAAAAAAGCTGGCTTTTTTCTCGCTTGTGGCTGCTTAATTAGCTCTGCTCAGTTCGCGACTGCCACGCGAATCCTCTCACTTTGTTCCTCAAGATCCCCTAATAGCGGAGGGTGATGGCAAGGGCACACACTGATGCTTCCACCAATGCTGCAATTAGTCCTAACGACAATTCTTGAAAATTCATCTTTTTTTTTTGGTTCCGCTTCGCTCAGAATGGCAGTTGATCACGAAGTCAACAATATTGATCACAAGTGTCCACAAGTTGTCTCTGCAGCATTCGCGGACAAGACTACAGCCAACCATCTCTTTGCTTATCTGTACCTATTGGTGTACCTTCTAAATCCCAAAATTCTCCACACATTGACTTGGAAAAAATGTCGGAGTCTTCTCGAGCTCAACACTGCACGCTGGTAGAACTGGGACGAACTGTGTTCTGCACTGCAGCCAATATCATGTATTTAAATGTTTTGCGTGCAATGTGAAATAACGGAGTCCATAGCAATCGGTAAGCAGCCTTGTGAGACTTCCGAGCAGAGTTGTGCTCATTCTGTGATCATTTCCATGAACAAAACATTGATATTTTTACATTCTTCAAGTTGACAGGCTAACCGACAGAATACGATTGATCTAATTATCACTACAGACAGATGGAGTACCAGCATAATGGCCACTTGGGGGCCCGGGCACCTCGATATCATGCTCATTCAGAGCCCTCGTAAGTTCCATGTTCTCTGCCTGAAGATACCGATTCGTATTAATAAGGTCATACCGAAAGTTGTTTGCTTGCTGTAGGTGCTCTGTGATTACCGCAACCTCTGCCTTCACAGCATCTCTCATCACCAAAACCACCGCTCGTTCACGCTCATTCAGCTCCATTGAGATGAAAGGCACCATCGAGGTTGAGCGGGCGCGTATCAACGGGTGCCGATTAGTGAGAGGGGACGGCGTAAGTGGATATGCCCGTGTATCTTTCATGTTTGGACTGATAAGCTGTTCTGTAGGACAGACTCTGAGCACGCGATTCAACATCTATGATTAAATTGCATACCAGCCACCTTCAAATATCCAGGCCTCCCATCAGATATGGTCTGGGACTCCTCTGGAAGTTTGAAAATATTTGTAAGTTGCCAGAACTGTAGAAGAGATCAATTTTTATTATTACCGTTTTGAAGTAACCCACGGACAAATTGAGAATCGGTGACCTGGCTGTCAAGGGCGCCCCCTTGAAACAGCCTATACAATGTCAGTAATCTACTTTCCCTGGTACATAACTACTCACGAAGATGTCAGTCCCAATTCTACAGTGGCCAGGGCAGCTTGACGTTCGGGACGGTGAGTAGTTGGATATGGTTTCCCCACTCGTCTGATGGATGCTCAGTAATATTTCTTTCTGTGAATATTAAACAATAGTACTGACTTTGGCATCTTGTTAGGGGATGCTTTCATGGCAAAGGCGTGATTGCAAGAATATACGGAGGAGAAATGCAGTTAGAGAGGTGCTGCAATAATTTCTAACAGCCATCAACAAACCGGAGGGTTTATTTTATACTCACTCAGCAGTCGCGACATGCGCCTTTGTTGAACGAAACACATTTCAACGCGTCTTCATTGATTGCTCTCACGGATTGGTGCGGTATTAAAGTTGTGAGTTTCTAATCGCTCCACCCCTCCATCTTTGACCTTTCGTATCTCCTCTCACAATGGCTCACATGAGCTCGGCATTCAATTTTTCTTCCCCTGCCTCAACACCAAGTCAAGCTCATACGCAGAATGATTTCCCTCCTCCTACGCATTCGCATTCACATGCCCCACCTTCGCTTGGCTTCAACACGCCATCCCCTCAATCTTTCAGTGATGCACCCCTATCACCAATCATCGATGCTTTGATGATCGACACACTTGCGCAAGATTTTAAGCTGGAGCCTGTCCATCGTGCAAACATGCACACATTTATCCAGGTTTGTTAGTATTTGTCACCACCCCTATTCCTTTAACTGACTCGTCTACAGATTGGTTCGGCCGATGGCACTCTGTCAAAGTCAGACCTCGCAACGAGGATGTATCTACTCGGTGCTTTGTATGCTGACATTGCAGAGAGGCATCGGCAGCAGCAGGACCAGGGTTCCATGGACCTCAAAGGGCTCTTCAATGATCTAAAGATTCGACTTGAAGGTCAATTTGAATTGACGAAGGATCAGATGGTACACGTGAACCCCTCTGCACTTATAACAGACACTGAGCTCAAAAAACTAGAACAATATTCGCAAAGCCGCCAACGACATGATTTACGAGCATACCCGTGTCAATTTCGTTATGATGAATGTTGATCTCATGGTTAGTGGCATTACCAGAGCTTGTGGGTGCAAACTGACTTTTCCATGACAGAGGCACATTCGCGAGCATGACGTGAGCATGGGACTGTCCAATGTTGTTGGAAATCCTGCTCGCGAGCGTGTCCTCGCATCCGTTCTCAAGAAGACATGCTCAAGTGTACGCAATGCCTTTCGACAGGATGTAATGTTTTCTTTTTCCAGGCCTGATTCCCTGTGCTAACTCGTCGGATACTCTACAGATTCGTGATAGCATCATCGGTGATAACAAATGCACCCTGGCAGAGTTCACGTACCGCACGGCTGACAAATATCGACGCGGTCAGTTTGATGAGAATATGGGACTTGGATATACTATCCACAATGTCCTTTTGGTGACTAAAATCATTGGCGTGCGTTAGAAGGTGTTGGGTTCATCTCTGCACTTTACAGCATCGTTTTGGACTCGATAATATTGAACTTATCAGGAAGGTATCTACGCCGAGCGGGGACAACAACGGAGAAGAATCGGATTCCACTCCGCCGGTTGCGACCAAGCGTCAACGGACTCAGGTTGGAAGGATACCGAAAGGCGAAGATTTCTGGGGCAAGGCCCGATGGCTTCTTTGCGCAGCTGGTCACTCGATACGGACGCACTCTGACAAGTACACGCTGGGCAGAGTGAGTGCCATTTAGTTGTCACTGTTCGAGTCTGCATGCTGAGTGCTTCCCATAGGTGTGTCAACAACATGATTCATCGTGACGATGCTCAGTTCTCACCTCAGGCAGAACATGTGAGCTCTTCTCAGCAGGTCACAGCACAAGGCGCGTTGCTCGCCAGCGCGCTGTCCGGGTTTTGATATTTATTTTGCGGTTGCTGATATTATACCATATTTATTATTTGTTTCTATGTTGTTCAGCACCCTGAAATTACAATACCTTTCTTCTAAGGCTTCTAATATGCCAAATTACATTACCAGTATCTGCGTATATGTATCTTACCATGTGTCAATCAAACGGCTCCGATGAGACTTTCGTTCCAGGCGGATGTGGCACGTGATACCGTTTGTCATGTTCAACTCCGAATACGGACATGACAACTCTTTGCACCTCTTCACCCACGTCGTGTCGTGCTGCACCCCCATTTTCTTTCCCCGTTTCTTTCCCACTGTTTTCCATCCCCACTGTTTCGGCCGTCTGTGGCTTTGAGACTTGAGTGTCAGCATCCGTTGAGGATGTGAGTGTCTGGCCACTGTGGCCTTTTGTCATCGCTTGTTGTCATCCTCTGCGCAGGATCTCGCAGCTGTAATCCTGAGCCGTTCTGTGGCATTATATTTTACATGTTACCACCTGTCTAACCATGACTGATTTCATATGACTAATTTGCAGATATAGCATTGACGGTGCAGGTCAGCATCAATATTCTACTGCTACGAACCAGCTGACCACCGTCCATTACACAGGACATGATTCACTTCCATTCACTTCCCACACGGGGCCGCACCTGCGCCCGCATCTAATCCTGCAATGGCTATATATGCTGGTGCATGTCTGCTGGCATTTGGCCTTCTGATTGCTGTCGGGCCATTACCAGGGGTAGTATAGGGTTTAGTGTAGTATTAGTATTCAATATATGCATTATTTGAGTGCGGAAACATGTTTATAAGTGAGGTAGCATCGGGAACCATCCAATACCAACCAGTTCCAGGCGGCACATGCCCTGCTGCTCACGTGGGAAGTTTTAAACCTGGGCCGTAAAAGAGCCAACCTCAGCCGAACCCTGCCCGAGCGAACCACAGTGGGTGCGTGGCATTCATCCCCCAAATCTATATAAGTCTCACTCAGGGTTGGACACGCCTAGGCGGACTTGGGGCGCGTAGATTGTTCCGCCCGTGTAATCTGATACGTGGAGGTCACGTGGCCGTTGCTTTTGTACGGAATTTATGTGACCCACGTGGACTGATCTGCTGGTTGCAAGAGAATCGATGACTAATAGATGACTCTTGTGCCTCTTATATTGGAACTCAGAGGACAAGTACGAGAACGAGTGAAGTTATATGTACAAATCGGGAACGTATATAAAGGAACAGTCACGTGTACGTAGGGTGCGAGACTCAAATTCCCATATCTTACAATGTCATCACGAGAAAGTTGGATCGACTGCATCGCCCCAACAGCTTACAAGTCTCTCACGTCGATGTTGCGATCCCGTCTGTTTCCCGTACTTCCTTGAAGCTGCGGACCTTGAATGTCTCGAGAATGGCTCGTCGTTCGGAATAATCGTCTCCGTCAGCACTGATGTTTGTGAGCAAGGCGAATCCTCCTCGTTGATTACCAATTTCTGACTGTCTGCTCGCTCAGTCAACCTTACGCGATTCAGAAAGCTTTTACATCGTTTGAAAGGCATCACAAAATACAACCAGGGTACCTCCCTGGTGGTGGCCTCGGAATTTATGAGGCGCGGAATCGGACCAGGAGAACGTCATTTTGCGGATTTTTGTTCCTTTCATCGGCCATACCCTTTTTTTTGCAGCTGACTTTCAACGTGACCGCTTGGCCTCAGTCTTTGAATAAAAATATGGCGCCTGCCAATCGCTACTCTGCCATTCAACCGGTTCGGATTGCGTGCTTCGCCCCACTACAGCCAACCACTTTTTGTCGTGCAGCTGGACTTTCCCGTTCAAAGCTTCATCGCGAATTCCCGGGCAACGAGGTTGCTGTGGACATGGTTTCTTCGTTTTGCGTCCTCGGTAATCTTAGCGCTGCGTGTGACCCCACGTGTATGGCTCCGCGCACTTCCCCCAAGTAGAGTTCGTCGTACGCGTCGTTCTTTGTGCCAGCTTGCTGTGAAGATTGTGCTCTCTGGAAAGCACGGTCGTTGCACGCATATGGAGAACTATCGCTTCTTCATTGCGGATCATCCTTTCTTCTCTGTGCTTGGTCCATTCCGCACCAAAGCAAGGTTCTATACGTAGATCCCAATGTCTTTTGGCCAACACGTTGTATGTAAGTTGCGGAAGAGGAACCTAACAAACTAACCCGTGAGTCACAGCGAGATTCGAAATATCGTAATCCGCGATAAATGTCTACATTCCGAGGTTCGTCCGAATACACCGATCAAACTCGAGTTGATGTTGGTGGGACCAGGTCTGACAGCGGCTAGTCCCACTACCTGCTGTCAGTCGGATGGGATACAAATTCCGACTGCTGTGTTTCCTATGGGCCATAATAGTGGTTCGTGCCACCTGGATCACTCTGATTCCCGATGATACCATGTGGATAATTTATCAAATATCGCCGTGACTCTTCCGCAGACAGAACAGCTTCAAAGTTATCTATCCAAACTGGCTTCGTTGCTGAGATGTTCAATAATATATAAGTAACCGTCGTTAACCCGATAGTCTGTATCGCTGATTGTCGCTAATGCAGATGGTCTCCGTCGGCGATGATGATATTCACAGCCATCATACGTTACAGTGCAGTGCATATTGACGAATTGAAACAAGCATGTGACATGTTGTTATTGGAGACATGAACCAATGGTCAACGTGCAAGAGATAGGGTATCGCAGCCGCATATTCTCGGTGGTGAATACAAGCACTCAATGTCACCATTTATGAATAATGAATAAATAATTTCTGGTATCACATGAAAAGAATGGATAATAAACGATGGTTTCAGTGGCTCTCCTCTATGGAAACCCCTAACCGGAAAGACGGCTGGGTAGGAGACTGCTAACCCAAGGTCCAAAATGTTCGTCTCGAAAGAGTGGTTGTATTCCTCTACTTCTTAATTGGAAAGTGCGAAGGTGTCAGGGGTGAATGCAAGACCTATCTGCTTGTTGGTAGTATCAAAGACGCTATAGAATCGCTGGAGGAAAGCAAATCCGTCGACGAAATCGAAGCCCGTGCCAGGCGCTTCACCGAGCTGTTTGGTACTTGTTAGTAACTGACTCCACCCCAACTAAAGCCTGACGAGGAACTCACGTCACTGACAATAAGAAATATACTACCGTCCTGGCCACCGATCAAGTTATTGAGTGCACGGGGCCAGATCTGCGCATTTTGACTCAAAGGGTAGACCGTGTTGCCTATCTGGAAGTTGAGAGTTTGGAGGTTCTGATATTGAGACTTATTGATCTCGAGCAGACCTGCCAGACCATAAAGGAATCAATAAATTCGAAGGTATATCTGGCAAAAAACTAACCCGTCGCGTCATTCATTTTGCCGCCAGTGAGATTGGCATAAGCGTTAAAATATTCGGTTGCAAGCAGAACGAGGGTTGTACCGGTATCGACGATCCCTGAAACACAGATGAGCTACATTTTTACTGGCGATAAATGTCATGAGGCTGACCGGCTTTGTTGTTAAAAAGAGTCGTTGAACCATAAGTGGCAGACTGGTTGAGGCCCCAGAAGTGACTTGATACTGGGGTTTGTGTGATGGGGACATACTCGATATCGCCAATGAACCTGGTTGAATCACTAAATGGCATAATTATCAGGCTGCGTTTACAGAAAAGGACAAGAGAGTATTCACGTTCCGCCGAAGGTCATCAATCCAACCGTTGTATTGTCATTCTCTGAAGTCAAAGTTGATATTAGTACAGAGTTCTGTCAATACTAGAGCAGTCGAACGAACCAACAGTGGTCGGCGCAAAAGCAATACTAACTAAATCAATCGGGATGCTGCCTTGCTTGTAAAGATTGTCCGTTACCGTTGGGACTAGCAATGAACTGTTGTTTATCGTGTGGTTAGTGAGATCAGTGGGGCCAACACTAGACGTAAATGTTAGCTTAATGACTGATAAATAAAGGGATGACGCGAACCCGAGAATCCCGTCAACACCTTCGAAGCCTTCAGAAAAATTGGCAACTCCGATAGATTGCGACTTGATAACAAGTTCAGGAGACAAGGTGACCTCATCGATAACTGGGTCAGGAAGAGTCAATCGAGGTAATTGCAGGTGATTCACAGCCTATATGCTCACATTCCCTGCCAGAAAAATTTCCAGAACCATAGCTGACTGCTACATTCTGGCCAGTACTCTTGCTGGTACTTGTTTGATGGTAGGGCTTTCCAGCACCCACCCAGGTATTGGAGCTACCGGTATCGATGAGCAATTGGTCTGTTGACATTGCAGGATCAATTAGTTCCAGTATATTTCAATGCTTGGGAGCATTTCTTACAAGTCGTAGGAGGGTTGCCGACACCGACGTTGGCAGTGTATGTGACCTATTGAAATAAAGATTAGTATCATAACTATACCAGAAATAAGATGACCACAACAACATACGGTCGCGTCCACGACTGGGAATGAACTCTTCTTGTCACCACCCATCATGGCGGTTATACGGGTTCGATCAATATCAGCCATGGTGCGTCCTTTCGGCGGCACCATACGGGTAAATAATTCCAGACTGGATGGAGGGGTCGCCGTTACGCTTACCCCAAGCGAGACAGCGATGGATAGCAGGGACAAGAGGGATTTTGTTGGTAACATCGACATGACAGTGATATGGAGGCTCGTTAATATGGGTGCTCAGAACTTAGAAGCCCTTTATATGTGTCACCTCGAAACGTGGTCATTGACAACGCGGTACTTACTTACTAGCGAAGAAGTCGAGTAGAAGTCGCAGATCACCCGGTTGTCCACGTGATCGCAACAAACGCATCCCCAGCGAGATGTTCTTTAGAGCTGTAACACCGCGGCTGTGCAGCAAGTAAAATAGTCTTCCAGAGGCTATCCAAAGGGCACAGCTCACCCGTTTCATTAAAACGCGTTGCAAGGGGTTGCATAATGTTCAACGACAAGGTTATGTAATTCGTTTCGTCGTTCCGTTGCTTGTCGGAATATTTACTGCCGTGATCCAATGAGAGAAGATATTTTAACCCTCACCCAAAGTACTCTTCTCCCACTTTCTTCTGTATTTTAAAAAGTAATATTGGTAGCATTCAAGAGCTCTCTACGCTCTTAAGATGAGGGTCTGTGTCTTTAAATCAAAACCTGGGCGCAGACGAGGCTGTCAGCGATTCACAGCTGTTGGCGTTTCTAAAGCCATCAATTTTGGGCTATTCTTATAACGTCCGGACGACGAGACGACGACAAGAATTGAGCGGCCCTAATGCTGAAATATGAAAGCAGGGCCGAGGCGAGCTTTACACCTTTTACATTTTGCTTCTCAACTAGCCTTAAGTGGTAGACTTTTCTACCAAAATAAGTTTAGTGGTGGGTGGCACAGACTTGAATATTAATTGCAAGAATAGGAACATCCACTTAAAACGCCAAGCGAAAGTTGTTTGAAGCCAAGATTATTGTCCGCTGCTGTGCAGAGATGTGTCGAACTGTGTCACAAACATCAGGTGTTACGAGTCCTTAGTTTTACTAAGGAGTCGTCTTTAATCTGAGAAGTCGCTGGTTAGCGCTGAATCTCGCGAACACATCTCGCGAGTGTCGTGGGAATTCTAATTTTGTATTGCCTTTCTTACCGTGGGATCCTGGCTGTACACTTATTGTAGTTTTGTCGAGTTAAGAGGAATATTTTCACAAGTCTAATCGACTCGTGCGTTACCTCAGCGCCAGTCCTCCGTCATCACGGAGGACTACACCCGTCCATCTCCGATGGCAGAATTACTTTCCCAAGGTAGTTCTTCTTTTGGGCATTTACCCGTTGAAAAGGGGCATACCCAAGACCCCTTATCTAGCAGAATCGAGTTCAGGAAATGCTTTGCTCTTTCCTCTCACGAACTCGTTTGCTGCTAGGTATTTTGAAATCCCTTTCAATCAGTTCCTCTCACGAACTCTTTTACTGCTAGATATTCCGATTA
>KN832998.1:89939-101354 GCA_000827315.1 Piloderma croceum F 1598 | reverse complement strand
TAAGTAACTACAATTTTATTTGTTTTAAAATCACAAAATAAAATATTCTGTTTCAAAGGATGTAAATATTTGTTGCAGAATTTCTCTAAAATCAATATGATGATGGCTTTGAAACCACTCAAGGCAGGTGATTGATGAGTTTGTTAATAAGGCCTATCCAATTAGACAACAGAACAGACATTAATATGTCATTATTTTGCTTGTGATAATAGTAACAAATGCATTAAAGCAATTTATTACCTGGAACTTAAAGGACGAGTTTTTGCCGTGCAAAGCATCAGCCCTCTTCCTGCAAGTAACATGTAACAGGGGTGTTACGAGTCCCTATTGCTATTACTAAATACAGTTATGGACTGGCCACTGAATCACCACCAGCCACTAGAATCACTTGGCACCTTTCTAGCTCAATTCTCAACTGTTTACTGAAATTTTTGGCTCAGATTATGCACAATTGTATGCTCTACAAATGTAGAATAAAATTTGGTGAGTCAGGGGTGCAAAGCAATTAAGAAATCGAGATCAATGAGGGAGTTCTGGCTATTTGAATGAAAGATCAAATCTAAAGCCCATCTAGTGGCCTCCATGGGTAAAATATTGTCAAAATAGCAAGCCATAATCCTAAAATGACTTTTAGTGAACAAAACATAATTTATTTGGGTTTTATTATCAAGCATATGTGGTACTAAATGTAATTCTTTATTTTGTACCTTTTGCAGCCCTGCCTAATTGGGACATATGGCTATGCATGAAAGAGGTACTCACCCACAGAATCTGACACACGATGTTGGATTTTGCAGTTAAGAGAATTGCCCTCCCCCCATCACCCCCCTAAATAAGGAAATCTGGTGGAAAATAGCATAATTTAGTGCCCATCAAATACAAAGCAGCAAATATATGATGTCTGTCACTGCGTTAGTGCAACAACCATCGTTGCAGATTTTGTGAGGCACTCTTTGGATATACATCTGTAAATAAAATCAGAACATATGAGCCAAAGTAAAATAAAATAAAATAAAATAAAATATGTGTAACATTGATCTTCCATTTGGGTGATTCATTGGCCAGTCCATAACTGTAGGGAATCATCTTTTTCTCTCTCCATGGCGGAAACGCTCAATGCACTTGGTGGTAGTCTAACTTTCATGATGTGAAACTGTGGGAAAAAAAGTTGTAGTGTTGTGGCTGTGAATACTTCAAAATTTTGTTAATGCTTGAAAAAGTTTCAAACTCAGCCAGCACGGAATTGGCCTTGAAAAGGCTATTGCTGTGCCATTGGTTCTGTAATTCATGTCCATCACCCTGCTTATTTCTAAAATTAATGATTCAGAGTTCATAGGTGATGCTGAAGACACCAAAATGTATATTTATATGTATTCTAATTGATAACATGAATAATGCAAGAGCTGTATATACCTACTAATCTTGATGACTAGATCCCATACTGGCTACAAATGGTCACATGGTATTATAGGTCTCATCACAGCTTGGTCCCTCAATGTTCCATGTTATTCCATATCTACCCCTGTAGGTTTGATGAACATGCTTCTTCTCCTTCTTTGTCTTTGTGTACTCCACTGTGCAGAAAAGAATGAACATGCAGCTCCTGTCAAAGGTGGTCCTCACAGTGTGTGAGCACATGTGGCTGTGGTGACAATCATGTGGTACTTCCCCTTCTTTGATGACAATCTTTGCACTGGCTGCATCAGCTATTCCCCATACTATCAAGTTGTATCAAATCTTCAATCATTATATTTCTGAAGGCACCCTTGGATTTTTGAGTTGGTTCTTGCAGAGGAGCGAAGGTGTTTGGGTTGATGAGGCTATGGTATGCTTCATTTAGGAGGGGATATGCAGAGAAGAATTCATAAGCTGAGATGAAGTTGGTGACAACTGTGCTGTGGAAGTAAAAAATGGGCACTATGGGTGACACATGGGCTGGTACTATGATGTCAATCTGTGAGTTGCCTCTGATCATGGCAGTAACAAACTGTATTTCTCCAAAGCCCTTGCAAGTGGTATAATCATTTTGCTTCTTTTTCCCATCATTGAGCATCTTGTATCCTTTGTCCCCAATATACTTAATCAACTCCTCATATCCTTTCAAGGACATATCCATATCCATATCAGCAGGTGCCCAGCTGCAGTTGTATGGTGGCATCATGCAGTGCAATGCCTGCAATCCAGATATGACAGTTTCTGTTGATGCCAACACTGCCATGAATTCCTGGATATTGCTAAAGAATGGCTGAAGCATTGTGGTGAGGTGATCATATATATGACAGTGAACTATCACATAGGAGGCTTTGGATGGATATGGCTGACAACACCAACTCCATGTCCTCATTGGAGAGGTAATTTAACAGCATCCATTGGTGTGTCTGGCTGTGACCCTGTATGAGTTTTTAGTTTAATCCTCATGGTATGTGCATCTGTCTTTTTCACCAGTGCATTTTCTGTTGATTGCTGCACACATGCATAGTGAGAATCATGTTCTCAATTACATGGGCTTCCTTACTTACCATTATTATAGGGCTGGAGAATGCATATGACTGCAAGAGATGTGGTGGCATTGAGTGAGAACAAATACACTCTCTGAGTGCCATGGCCAACAATTGATTTTATTTTTGGATATATGGGTGTTTCACCATGTCATCCTCTGTCTTGATTATTTTGGCTGCAGAAACCAGCTATCTGGTGCGCACATGCACCATTTATTATTACTACCAGCCAGAACAGCCTTATCCCTTATACATGTAGACAACTAATGTCTTTTTGAAAATATAATGAAAACACCATTTGTCTAACCAGTACAAACTTTTAAGGTCTACTATTCTACCTGCATATGACCATTAATATTGATCTTTATGATTTCCTGATGTGCACTCTCAACTTCTTCATCTTCCTGAACATACCTGATCTTTCACTTGATAGATGTGGGTGTTGCAGCTGGTTGTGTAGCTGACCTGAATCATTGTCTGTTCGCTTCCTTATGACCAGTTATGTTAATTTATATTTTGTATATGCATAACACTATAAACATACCTGGGTATAAGTGGCATCTAGAAGAGCCAGTAAACACAATTGGTTAACCATTTTGAAAATTTCACCTTTCAGAGTAATGACAATGCAAGACATCTGTGCTTCTACAATGTCTCCAATTCAAAATATAACAGGCACAACTGAATGGTATCTGCTTTGACAGTTGAATAAATGTCATTGTTGACACATGAGTCAACACTTACTTGATTGGTGATGCATCTGGTATAAAATGATAGTAGACAACCTCATTGTCAGCCTTGTGGAAACAGTGCTCGTTGGCCAAATTAGCAAGTGCCCTCTTTGGGTCAATTTCTTCATTGAATGGTATTGACATAGAAAAAGGATTGTCTCATCAGGATGTAAAATAGTGGTTGGAAATATTAATGCATGGATAACCAAGAAATGAGTCCAGTGACAAGGGTTCCATGGCACTTTCAGAAAAGGTGCAGGAACAAATGCTGTGTATCTCCAAAAGGCTTTCTACACAGACATTGAATGCAGGAACATCCAGTCCTGTCAAGCTGATATATTGGCACAGATGCCGTTTATCTGTGTCTTTGCCACTGCATTGTGATTAGCACCTGTTTCCTTTTAAAAAAATAGTAATACATATGTGCACCTACAACTTTGTGACTACAGGAGGTAGCTCCTTCAAGCATAACACACCTTGAACCTGTAATACCACTTCTTCAAGCTGTCCCTTGTCTGATGCTGGTATGGTGATGCACCACACACAAGGCTTATCCAATGCTGTTATGGCTGCAATGCTGGCTTCATTCTGAATATTCTGGTTAATCATAATTATGTATGCTTTGTGTGTACATACCTTCACAAAGTTGGCAAGTTGATGGTGGTCTTCATTGAGTCACTGGTTCATTATTGCCTCCAGCACTTGAGCTGAAAGTCTGTACATTAGTGGGCATTATGTACCAATATTTTTTGTCTTGCCTGTGCATTTGAAGTTGTATGCATTATCCATGTCAGTACAGATGCAAGAACACCTATACTAGGTCACTAATTGTTGCCATGTCTAGGTACTCCATGTTGCTTTCCAGTATGGTATTCCATCTGACTGTTGCAGAGCACAACACAACCTCAAATTTGTTGGTATTCTGAAATTTATTGTGTGTTTGCGTGTACAGAGCCTGTACAGGTGCTATATGTTTTAAAAAGTACTTATACCTCTCTTGGCATGTGTTTCATCCAGTCGCTTCTCTTTGACTGTTCTTATTAATTTATGTGTTCAATTTGATTCATTTTGGAAACCCCTATTAGTACCAGAATACATAAATTCAGTGTCTTGGCCACTCCAAAAATTGCTGCTTTGTCTTTGAGCTTTGTGATTGGTCTGTGTGTGGTTCATGTCTACCTCCAGTGATTTATTATAACTGCTGAAATGTTTTAAACACTTTTTGGGTATGTCTTCAATTTCTAGTACTTCTCTGACACACCCCGCACATGGCACTGGCTTGTTGAAATATACAATTATCACATCTGCCTGTGCTGCATGGTGTTGTAAGAAGCCACTTCATAAGTTCATTTGTGTCCATTTAATCATACCTGTGTCCTTGATTCACAACTCTTTCACCAAGAACTATATCACTCATATTTCACCTTTCCGTTATATCAAAAGCATGCCTCTGTGAAAGAGTCAGACTTCAAAATCACCCACCAAGTTGTTGGTCCTTTTTTACTACCTGCTATCTGCTTGATTTATGACAAATTGTAATGACAGCAATGCTGTCAAAGTCAAAGTCAAACCATGTCTACCTGGTGGTTCAAACAAAAAAGGCCCACCTGTTGATGAGAATGAGTATGTGGGTTTCTACCTATGCTTTCCTTTTTTTATTTGTTAATTTGTGTCTTGGCAGTGACAGTGATGGATTGTGGGTCTTCTTTATTTTTAAATAAAAATGTTTGGAAGGTCCAGGTGGCTGATGTTTTGTTAGTGTCATGGTGCTTTCTTCGGGCGATGATGCTAAGTCTGTTTGGTTTTAAAATACTCTTATTTTTTTTGTTCATGTCTAACACTTTATGTATTTTAAGGTTGAAGCAGCCTTGTACTCCAGAAAAGGGTGAAAAAAGGTTTGTGTCTCATAATTCCCAGGCCCAAAGGTGTTGATGAGCTCTACACCACTCTGTTTGTGTAAATTGGCATTACATCAGTGCTAACATATGATCATGTAATCATGCCGCATGCCACTGATGTCACATGACCTTTTCTGACCCTTTCTGACCTTTCTGTGAATTTCTGATGATTTTTGCTTTCAGCCGATGTCTCATGCTTAGTTTCCACTTTGCGACACTGTTACAACCCCAATTCGGTACTGCACAGCACCCCCAGAAGTTTTACAATCTGTACGCAGCACAGTGGCACATCAGCACATAGAAGTCATCAGGACATGTCATCAGGATCGCTTTGGCCTGACATCAGCCTGGTGGTTCAGACATACCACGCAATCACGGATTGTGGAACAGGTATTATGAGCTGGATATGGTAGTTTTGAAGGTTGAACTTTTGCACACATCTCTGGTCCTTTGTGCAAGTGGTAAAATTTATCAGTTGTCAGTTTTTCATTTTAAATTTCACATTATTCTAGCAACACTTTGATGGAGATCCTTCATGGTCTGTGGTCAGCATTCTTAGTACCCCCAACTTCTTTCCCATGTACATACCAGAAAAAAAAGTTGAACTTCACCCCTCGTCTCAGAATCTCATTGTGGCTTAGATTTTGACCTTGTACTTCATCTTTTAACCTCAATGCCATGTTATTTAGTTTAGACTCCACTCCTGCGTACTCACTTTCATATTCTTGAACCTGTGTTCTCATTCTCGCTCCTGCATTCTCTCGCTACTGTGCTCCCACACCTGTGCTTGCTAATTGCACTTCACTAGGCGCATCACAGCGCGCACACATTGTAAAAAAACTCATTTTTATCTCAACTCACTCATTATAGGAAGGGTTACTCACCCACTCACACCCCTCAGTCCATGACCCAGCAGTGTTATATTGGTGATTATTATTTTTATTGATAGACACACTGCGAGCATATCAGCGTCAAACTGATATCTCTTTTTTCAGGCCATTTACACCGTCTACCCCTGCTACAAGGAGTGCATCTCAGTATGACTATGTGTGATCTTTTTTATATGTTATTTCTCATTGAGTATCAGTTCTGGCAAAAAGGCTGTGTCACCTATCAGCTCTGATGATGGGGTGTCTGTTGGGTGAGTGTTTATTATTGATTTTATGATTTTATGCTAGTTTGTTGATGTGTTTCCTTAGTATAAAAGGGAGCCCAAAGAAGAAGTCTCATGTTGGTCATGCCAAGGCTGCTACAGACATCACACCAGTTAGCGGAATGAAGGCTATGGCTGTTCATTCTCCTTCATATGTTTCAAAAATGGCCTCATTGGATGTTAAGCTGTTAACATCAAATTTTATTTATGTAGCAAAAAGATCACCACCAACATCACACCTGACATGAATATGGAAGGCAGTGCCACCCTGTGTGTTTTATTTTATTTTTGTATCCATTGTTGATATGGTCGTGATCTGAATAATTATTTCCTAGTTCATCTCAAGCTGATTCAGGTGTTGGCATGAATGGTGATGTTGAAGGTATTTTGATCGACTAGGAGCCTACAGATTAAGATGTTCCCACCTTGTCAGTGTCCTTGCCATTGTTCTTTGCATTAATTACCATTGGTAGTGATAAAAAAGGAAATGTGGTTATGTCTAATGTGGATGATGCTGATGAAGCTTAAGGTGACTGGGATGATGTCAATGCTGTGTCTGATATCAATGTCTTGTAACTATGCTTTCTGTTGCTGCAACTATTTGCAAGCTGATAACACCTTCACCCTTTATTGATTTTTCCTTTTCTAGCAATGACAAACCTGTCAACCATGACCCTGCTGAGTTCAAAAAGGCTAAGAGACTTTTTGCTGATCACACTAAACCTGTTGATCACCTTTCCTAGTAAGTGCATACAGTTTGTTGTTAGTAGACAATCACTAAATACCTTGATACAGCATGAATACTGTTTCAAAAAGGAAGCCTGTCACTGAGTTTTTTGTTGAGGATGATGATGGTTCCAGTGTTGAGGCCTCATCAGTGGTGCCTGTTTTGAAAGGCAAAGCAAAGCTGGTTGAGGATGCAGACCTGTCCAACAGCTACTCACTTCCTGTGCATTGTATCTTGTTAATTATTTTATGCAGTGTTGTGCTTCTGCAACACAAAAAGGGTGCATCCCTCAAGACCACCTCAAAACAGTGTGTATTCTGCTTTTGGATTGTTCTTGTTTATTGATTTGCTCTTCTTTTGGGAAATGGCAGTGTTGTAATTCATTCTGAGTCACTGCAGAAGGCCAAATTTGGTGGTACCACCAATGATGAGGTCAAATACCTCCATGATTACATTATTAGTGTTAGAAGATGGTTTCCTACTAGGTTAGGATACAGCTCCCTTTTATATTTACCTTTTACAAATTCCCTCTATTATTCCTATGTTGGAATACTTCAGAATCTGTCCAGAAATGGCACTACAACTATTCTTGATTCTTACATATTTATTTAAGATTAGCTAAAACCAGAGCGAGGCCACAGAACCTTCCGAAACTGTAGCCTCACTGAGTTTTAATTTTCCAAATCCCGAAGTGCTTTGTTTAGAATGTGTTCCCAACACATCCTCATGGCCACTAACCTCTAGCCTAAGACTGAGGCCACCAGATGGCTGAAAATAACTTCCTGTGAGTAAGAATGACTCACAGGGAGTCATGCAAACCTTTAGGATTGTTCAGAAATCTTTGTGAGTCACCCGAAGGCCTTTCTGATGACTTGCAATGATATTTCATGTTCTTTTTATTTCTACAATATCATGTATAAATATGAGGCCTTGCCTCTGCCAATAAATCATCTTTTTACACCTCTAAGTCACTCTCAAGCTGAGAAATACTCCAAACATAATGTGTTCTGATCCACACCATTGAAGCAATACATTGACTTGCTCTGTATTTGTTTATAACCTCTATATTCAGGCTAGACAGCTTTGCGCTCTCTCAGACTAAGAATTCAGGGCTAGATTGCTTTGCACTCTCTTGAAACTATTCTTTGAACATAGTAGGTTAGTTGGTGTCTCAATAATGTGTATCCAAGAATACTCTCAGCTCATCTATCATCTCACATCTAAGTGCCACCAGCTCTGTGACACTTAGATTTACTTCAGAGGATAAGTACACATTATCTTTATAATATTCCACTAGACTTATTTACTTAAGTAGAGTAGAATTAATTGTCTCTCTAGAATTAGTAATGAAGTATTTTGTAGAACACCAATTTAGTTTATAGATCTATTAGAATACTCATACATACAAATATTCTACAGATCCATAACAACTAGGTGTGTACAGTTTATCTTCTCTTTTTGTATTTCGCTGAAGTGCTGTGCATTTCAGTCTGCCTTCACCTGCAAAGGACAAATCTTATGTTGAAACCTGTGACCCTGCATTGGTGAAATCCTATGACAGTCTTGTGAACCTCAGGTATGCTGTTAGTCCATATGCTTCATTGTATATTCTGACTTGATTTTTCCACAGTGCTTGCATGTTAATACCTTGGAGCAACAAAATTGGTCCTGGTCAGGTTATGTACAGCAGTTTTGCTGAGCTGAATACCAAACTCAATGAAAGGCATGTCTCCATTATGTCTTTTACTTCTTGCATCCTGCTCACAGTGCTGAATGATCAGAATGTTGTACTGAGCTGTTATGTTTGACTGTCATGGGCTGTATATCAACCTTTTTCGAGTAGACCTTAAAGCCCCCCTCGGCAACTGGGGCCGGTTTGATCGTCACGGGTTTGGTTTGGATAATAGAACCAGCCATGCATCACCAAACCAGCACCGCGGCTAGTATGGTCTTGTTGTTTTGTTCACATCTGCTCTCTGTACCTAGCAACTCCATGCACTACAATGGGCATCAATGTCTTTCATAATAATAATAGACACCATCTTGCCAGCTCCAAATCTGCCAAAAAGAGGTGCGCAGCAGCAGTTGCAGCAGTGCTTGCTTCCACCGTTTTCATCCAACACAAATTTTCTGCTGATTTCAACAAGCAGGCAAAAAATGATTCAAAGCTCACTGGCCAAGAGTGGTTGGACGAGCTGCTCATAGGACACCTGAAATGGTTCTATGCATTGATGGGCATGCATAAACATGTTTTTCGTGAGCTTCTTCGGGAGTTGTTCAAGGTTGGCCTTCATGACACGAGATATGTCTCATCAGAAGAGCAACTGGCCATCTTTCTCTGTTTGGCTGTCACTGGTGTTGCACAACGCCATCTCGAAGAACGTTTCCAACATAGCCCTAACACAATTTCAAAGTGCGTACCATGAAATTCATAGTATTGGCATGTACTGATCAATAACCTCAGGGCAATTCATCGTATCCTCAACCTGCTTATATCAGACTCCTTTTATAACTCATATGTATGACTCCCTGACACCAACACTCCTCTTGCATCTGAGATACGGGACAACCCCAAATTGTATCCGTTTTTCAAAGACTGTCAGGGATCCATTGATGGTACACATCTGGATGCATTCTGCCCTGATGATGCAGTCAAACATTATCGGAATTGCAAGGGAGGGGTTTCGCAGAATGTCCTAGCAGCATGTTCGCAGGACATGCGTTTCACATACATTCTCAGTGGGTGGGAAGGGAGTACCGCTGATGGTCATATTTTTGAGGATGCCCGATGAAGCAATCTGACTGTTCCACCTGGAAAGTACTTTCTTGCAGATGTGGGGTTCTCTATGTGCAATGTGTTGTTGGTGCCATATTGTGGGGAGTGATATCATCTCAAGGAGTGGGGCAGAGTTAATATACGGTTTGTTCCGCTGTTGGTGTTGTATTCTTGCAATTATTAACCAATTTTGTAGGCCCAAGAACTATAGAGAGCTCTTCAACCTGCGACATGCCCAGGCTCGAAATGTCATTGAGTGAATTTTCGGAGTTGTCAAGAGGTGTTTCCAACTTCTTGTAGTTGCGCCAGAGTATGACCTTGCAACCCAGGCCAAAATGGTCCCTGCTATCTGTGTGTTGCACAACTTCATTCAGATCCACGATATGGATGATATCCCAGTAGTTGAAGGCTTTCAGAGGGCCACAAGTGCATTTGTGAATCTTGGCGGAGATATTTCAAATGCGGAGAGAAATGAGGCCTCAGAATTGAGGGAATCAATTGCAATCGCTATGTGGGATAGTTATAAATCTATTATAGATGGACGTAACACAAATTAAAACTGTTGTAATGCAAAAGAGGATATGTTAACTAAATAGCAAGGGGTATAAGCAAGATCGCAATCCACAGGAGCAAAAGGACATAGTAGATATTGATGGGGACAGAGGAATATGCTGGTAATTAAGCTTTGTTAAGCTCAGACTGGATGTAGAGGGTGCGAGTACCCTTCTTTTGGATGGCAAGATAGGTATCTGCAATCGAAGTATGATGGGAAAAGAGACGGATAGTTTGTACCTGCTCATTATCAGACAAGTCATCATCTTTGTCCAACAACTGGATAGTAGCTTTCCGACGTTCAGGGGACTTGAGCCCAGCTGAAGGCTCTGCAAAACTGTCTGCAAGTGATTCAATGGCTCCAGCGACAGAAAACATGGTGTCAGTGCCAGATCGGCCACTTCCCGATCGGCCAGACAACCGACTACTGGTTTGCTGACATTTGGCGCCACTGGCAGAAAGCAAGGGCATTATGTCGGATGTGGGGCATTTGCGACCATTGCCCTTCACTGGGGTCTTCTCTTTGTCCTGATGCAGACTTCAGAAGAGAAACCCAATATTGAGTGTATGTATATATACCTCGTCACTATTCTTGCCTTCTTTGTCAGACGATATGATAGCATCACTTTCGGGGGTACTAAATATATGTTCCAGGGCTGGTACATGTACAGTGGTACCAGCGTGAAACATGTTGGTGCCCGTGGCAATGATCCCGTCAACGATGATCTTGATACTGTCAAAGAGGGGGAAACTCTTCGTTCTCCAGATTTTCGCCTTTTTGTTAGCCTGCATTGTTGATAATGAGATTGAGCAGCAGTTCAAGAGAGAATGATTACTCACAGCTATGTATTTCTCCCAGACATCATCGGGGGCAGTGGCGATCTTCAAAGTAGCATCCCAGCCAAAGCCTGAATTCTCCTTGATCTTCTTGACGGTATTGAAGTCTTTCTTGAGCTAAGCAGGGGGTTAGTGACAAATGCACAGTTATATCAAGGTACCCACTTTGGCAAAGTGATCACGGGCAGAACTAGCAGTCTTTGCAATGCCCCCACTCTTCACCTCACTTCCTTTCAGTGCAAC
>KN832998.1:57811-81419 GCA_000827315.1 Piloderma croceum F 1598 | reverse complement strand
GGCCCCAGTTGCCGAGGGGGGCCTAAGGACACATCTGTTTCTATGGGTGCTGTTCATCCATACATTTCCCCACCTGTTGATGTCCGACAACTGAGATGGCTGTTTGTAAAATGTGAATTGCAACCTGAATTTCCTCCATTTTTGTGATAGCATAAAAGGACCACATTGGAATGTAGTTATTGTGCCAATTTTTAATTATTTTATTCCACCAATATTAAAAAAATGTCAATGTGAGATTTGAGACTGCACAGCCACTGCTGCTGCTGAATTGGTTATCCCACACCACACATGGCTGGCAGCGGTGATACAGGTAGTCAGAAAGGTTCATTTAGACTGTATCTGAGTCACCAACATAGCAGAAACTGGTCAAACAATGTTTGAAATATCCAATCCCATCAAGATTTGAGACTTTTCCACAGCCACCACCCATTAAAAAATTAAATTGGAGATTTTTGGGGAAATGCCCACTTTCCTGCTGGAAAATATTTGACAAGCCCCAGAACTCAAAGGGGAAGGCTCAGCAGAGGTGTTGTCTTTGTGCTTTGTGCACTGTAGAGCATAGGAAAGTAGGGGGGTCTTGAGGGCTTAATGAGAAATTCTGACCTGTGTATAGGAATCTTTTCCCCTTGTTCTCATCCCACATAAGCCACTAGGTAAGAGGGAAGACATCTTTTTGAATTTTATTTGCAGTTACTAGTAGGTCAGTCAGTCAGTAGGTTGATGGCACATCTGCATGCAGTCAGTGTGTATATTGTTGACAAGGGTGAGCCGCTTGGACGTAGGGCTCCAACTATTTGGTTTATGTTTACAGAAAAGTTGTAAATAAACATAAACAGTAAATAAACCCACATAATCAAATTTAAACATTTAGTTTACTTGAGTCTAATCACCCTGTGTGATGTGGCCTTGTGAGAGCCCTTTCACTGACCTCCCAAGGTCCTTTATAGCCTGCAGGGTCCTACCCCTCTTTCTACTCATTCCTCTCCAGTCTGTGAGTGCCCCACGCACAGTGCAGCTGATGCCTGCCCTTTCTGGCACAAACCTTTTCCATGCCTCACACATGCTGAGTCATCTACCCAAAGCAACCTGAGAGTATTTTCCATTGCCTTCTCCAGTACTCTTGGTGTTCCCTTGGGTAAGTTCCTTTTCTCTATTGTTTCCTATTTCCTTCTCTCAATACTCTAGTCTGTTTTCTTAGTATTTCCAGCTGCTATTCATGTCACCCACCCACCTCTCCCTGTTTTTCTGATATTTGTTTGTGTAGTACTGTATTTAGTGCCAGCACACACGCCAATACACCTCATTTCTCAGGCTCTGCCGCTGATTTCAGGGCAGGGCTGCAACCACCTAACTTGATTTTAAACAGCTGAAAAGGGTGATTAGACTGTTTATAAACACAGAAAATGCCAAATATATTCAGCACCTCAAAAAAACTGTATTTACACCCAATGAATATTCAGTTCTGCCTCATCAGACCTTCCTGCAGTCACTCCTTCATTCACATAGGCTTTGTGAGAGGTTTTTCCTTCAGTGTTGAGTGCTGACCTATGAAGAGATGCCTGTAGGTAAGTCATTCAGTATTTTGAGTGTTTTGTGTCAGAATGAAGTAACCAAACCAACAATAAGATTTCAAGTTCTACCTCAAACTGATCCAACTTTTTAGCCACCAAATCAAGTGGCAGTGCATTGATATCCAGTGCAGAGAGGTATTGAACCACCATGTTCATGCTGAACTTACCATGGTAGATATAGTGGAGTTGTCCTTGTCCATCACAACAGTCTTTGCAGAGGACAAGTGCCAATATAATCATGGTGCATATTCATTTGGAATCCATCAGCATATTTTGAATTTGCACAGTACAATGAATGCACAGTAATAAAATATACAATATTTTTATATTTTGACCAGATAAATTTTTGTGTATATCTGTCTTTGGTGGGTAAGCACCCAACCACTGATGCAAAAATATGCAGATGGCTGTGACTTCCAATGATCTGAAAATCCCAAAGACTCAGACAAGGATCATAAACTGTTTATAAACCCTTTACAAAGTGCTTACAGAGTGAGCTGTAAATAAAGCTAAACAGTAAACCCTATAAACCCTCATAAACAGTTTATAAATAGAAACAGTTGGAGCCCTACTTGGATGTATGCGAGAGCGATATGATTTTAAGTTTTTAACATGATCTCAAATGTGGAAGTGGTGCTAGTGCAATATGAAAATATTCACCTGTGATAGCAATGGAAATATTGTTGATGTGATTCCAGCCTATCATAATACATACTACTCAGTGACAGGGTGAGTGCACAACCAGGTAGATGTGGGAAAGCAAGAGTAAAATTATGTCTTTTAGATCCAGGGTCCATTGAATATTGGAATTGTACAGTATCTACTCAGGGAAATACATTACTATGGGTCTGTAGTCCACATACCTAACATAACAAGACCTCTTTATCCATGGCTCATCATAGAAAGCGCCAACAGGAAGTGTACCCAAACAGTGGCCGGTTGTTAAATCCGTAAACCACCCTTGGCTAAAGGAAATAAGTCAATCATCGGGCAGAGACATGATAGACACTTCATGATCTACTTTTGGTGTAGACTCTAATGGTTCCAGGAGGATCCCGACGCTGGTGCTTGCATCCCAAACTCGAATGGTCTTGTCATCAGACCCTGAGACAATTTTCGATCCATTGGGCGAGAATGCAACTGAATAAATCCAACTGTAATGGCCTTGCAGCAGTGGGAACATCTCTACCCCAGTGCTCACATCCCAAACTCAAATGGTCTCGTCATAAGACCCCGAGACATGCAAATAAATATCAGACGGCGATGGATGACCTCCATTTCTCAATTTCATGAAAAGGCCCCTCCATTGGTGTCATAGTGCCGCTTAGAACAGTATGAGCTTCCAAAAGACCACCTTGAAGTGAACATCATCCTGATTTCCACTGTCTTGCCATCTGCCTCTCAATCCTCCACTCCTCAGAAATGGTTGCTGAACCACCCGATGCCTGGGAGTCATCATCTTTGCCACTCCCGCCCGCACAAGCTTTAGCTTTGCCTGTTCCACCACTTGAGTGGCCATTCTTGTCCTCTGCAACTTCGTGCACGTTGTCACCTTCCATCTTTGCACACTTTGGATGACTCCTACCATCGGTTCTGCCATTACTGCTGCCTCCGTTGCTATCACTGTCCGGCTTTCGATGTTTATGTCCAACATCGAGGGTCAACAGGGCCTTGTATTTTATATTGGTGACAGTGGATGGCCAGCTAGGTGCACACCATGCAGTGGCTTTCATCAAAAGTAAAATTTCAGTTGCAGATGTCGACTTAATGGAATCCAGGAATGGCCACATATCAAGTGCTAAGTTGCACATGAATGAATAGCACTTGAGGAAATTGACAGGATCCATCAACATCAAGATCGCATGAGAACTGATCACCATCTGTTGAATAGTAAAACACTACAATATCGGTCAGATCTAGATTACGCACCTTCGGACCACACCTGTGTGATGAGAATATTTTGAACTTGCCATCAAAATATGTCCCGCCCCAAAGAATTGTGTTTATACTGAGGGCCTGTAGCTGCGATTGGAATGTCCCCATGTCCATCACCAGCTGATTCCAGTTCATGTTGCTGGTGTTACGCTTGAATTCTCCAACAAAATGTGGCAGTGTTGGTGATCGGGAGAAGCCTTCAGCGTTCCAGAAAGCCCTATCCAAGATGTCTTTAGCAGTATTGCTGTCCTCAATGTCAGTTATTCTGCCCCAAAGATCCTCTGGAAATGGTATGAGGACCAACAAGTCAGCAGCTGCTTTAGCACCAACTATGACAGAGGGCTTGGCGACCCGGAGCCTCAAACGACTTTCAAGCCTAATGGAAATGAAATGTCATCATGATATGCAGATAAATTTCTGTTTCAAATGAGGTCACCTACAAAACCGAGTGGATGCTTCCTTTCCTGCCCATAAAAGCTATTTCCATAATATCATCAATTGCATGTCTCTGTGCAAGCTCCACTGCATGGTTTTTTACTGAATGGTGGAGATGGAAGAAGGACATGTAAAGTGGCATAGCAAAATGTGCAATATCATGCACATCATCATCCACCATTGATTCCGGCTGAGTTGCAGCCCAGCCAAATAGAGTGTTGTAGAATGTATCTTGTGTGCAATATGTGTCTTTATGTTTCGCATCTTCTGACTGAAGATGATTTAGTCATTGGGAAAACTGACAATGACAATGACAGACCTGAAGGATAGCACAAGGCAATGTGAACTCAGAAAGCTTCTTAAACTTTTCCTTTGCATCTGAGCTTGGGGCATCATTGAAGATGTGTGCAGCAGCCTGCCATTCACTGAATTGAGCAGACTTGGCAAGATTGTCCAGAAGTGAGTTGGACGTATGACTCCAAAGGCTAAGTACCCACATGGATGGCGCCCAAGACTTATTTGTGGTGGCCCTTGAGCTGATGGACATTAGATTTATCTTTTGGGGCGGTCGGCAAGCAGAGATGCAGGTGTAGCACCAGTGTAATAATCAAGTAGCGGTGTCGACTTGTTCACAATATGACACAATCTTATCCCGTTGCCACAATGTAAACAGCTGTCAATTCCTCCACTGATCAGGAAACGGGTTCAAGCATTACATAACACGGCAGACCACGGCCAATTTAAGTTCATCACATATGTACTGACTATCCTTTGGGATATTTAAAATAAATTAATAATTATGTGATCGCAGCATACAGTATATGTTCCAGGTAATAGGTATTATTCCACGCATATCGTGCATCCCTCATCAGCTATAATTCGGCTTCGACGACGATGGGGATAGGTACAGACGATCAGGTATCGAAGTCACCTTGGAGTTGCTCAAACAACGGACTGCAAGGCATGGTAAGTAACGGCAACAGAACATAATAAAAACATCCAACTCTAATATTACATGGCCCCGAGTAACAATGGTCGTGGTGCAAGCTAATTAGGGTACTCTCGGAACCAGTGCTTGAAGCCCTGCAATATTCCTTTCCCGCTCCTCTATCGCGTGACACAAGTAGCCCATTGATGCAAGCGAATAGTGATGCATTCATGCGGCTGTGCCTGGTAGAATGTCGTGCTCCGTGTTTACCTTCTCATCTCTCAGCACATCTTCCAAAAGAATGTCTTCTTTGCAGTCAGAACCATCATCGTTTAGCGCGCCTCTACGACCCCAGTCGTCACTGACGAACGCATGTCTATCAATGCGCACACCGCGCTTTGAGGATTCGGCAAGGGTGGACTGGTCTGTTGTCGTAGTGAAACCGGCGGTCGTATCTATAGTCGCGATAGGGAAACCGGCAAATTTTATTTGTGTCCCTGGGTGCATGGTAGTCGCGACGGTGGTTGAAGAGTGTAAAGACAGACGGACTGTTATTAATGTGAATACAATACCTTGGCAATCAGAAATGAGTTGGGTAATTGCTGAGCACGCCGGCGTGATGGAACTCACCGCAAACTGGTACGATGGCTTCCTGTGCGATGAATTGACCGTTGGAGTTAAGGGCGTACAAAATAATCAGGATGAGGACGTTGAGGACATAGACCAAAGCACTCTCCACAATGATGCGGATGGTAACGATGAGACTGAGAGAGGAAGATACGAGGCCTTGTGACTTTCGGTCCTGCTGCCAGATGCGATATGCGATCATGCCTGTGGTCATAGTATTTTGGACGAATGCGAGAGCATAGATCGTGTCCATCCAATGAACGAGCGATGGCGAGAATATTGAACCCAGACCAAGCCGGGAGAACTCGTGGAGAGCCATGCTGTTCGCGACTGATGCGGCGCCAGATCAGTGGCGGATGGCATCAGTTGAGTGTATGAACGTACTGATACTCATGACCAGCAAGGCAATGGGCAGGATGACAATCAGAATATTGTTATCCCACACGATATAGCATCGGTAGATCTGCAAACGGAGAATAAGTCCCGCCCTTCGCAACCTGGGATCGACTTACAACCAGGCAGTCGCCAACCCATGTCGTGAGTGCGTTGAGAGCATCGTGAGTTATAGTGTCCCATCTCTCCAAATTCCCTAAGTAGGCAGCGGGACCAACTTCCTCTGCTAACCAGACGTACGCTCGTAAGACACGGTACAGGTTCACGGCTGGGATACAGGTAAGGCAACAGAGATCTGACATAAAATAATCAGCTGACCGATGTGGGCGGTCGAGGTAATAAACATGATCACGATGGCTCCAAAGAAGATCTATGTTGCTCTATCAGAGGTCATCTCGCGAAACCTGCTATCATAGAGGATACCTTCGATGGTCCCGTCCGGAACTTCTTCTTCCTCTTCAACATAATAAAGACGGTTTCGAAGAAAAGACTCGCATACATTCCTACACGTTGAAATATATTAATATTGTCGCTGTAGCCACACAAAAACAGTAACCGTTCGCACCATACAAGAGCGTCTGTATAAGAGGATCAAAATTCAGAAAATGATTCTCGTAGATGTTTCGAGCTTACCTCTACCCAGACGGATAGAATGCCAGCCGCCTCAAGTGAAAGTTGGGCGATGGCCATGACTCGTTAGAGCAATGCAGCGGGAGGGAAGGGGTGCCGGACCTCTATGATATCAGGATTTAAAGAAGTATGGTGGAGACTGTCGCCCATCAACCTGTCGCATGGATCTCGGCAAAAACCGATCCCCCGTGTCACGATGTAATATGTGCTATTTACGCTGATGGAAGTAAAGTCTAGTAAAGTTAGCTTTCGCTCGGTCTCTGGCGTCAAATCGGTTGCGTGTGAATCCTTCATTCATTGACGCAAGGTCGGCCAGAAATAGATCGTAAGAGCCAGCGATGCAAGAGTGGCACTCAAGTGCCAGCAGGAGTGGTGGAGACACACATGCAATCGGAAAGCGTTCGCCGAATCGCCGAAGGCATATGTTGTGGATATGGAGGCGATTAAAAGTACCGTCAAACGTGGTGCAGATATTACCGAAGCTTTTGTAAGGACTGATTAGGTGAACTTGTGTTTCATGGTGTTCCCAGCTTCGTTGAAGAGCTTGGGGATCGGGATCCAGGCTGATGCAGGTTGCATGACTGAATGCGTTCGCCGCCAATTCAAGATATGCTTATATAAGACAACGATCGACCACAGCGAGGAATGAGATCGAAGGCACCGATTCCTACGCGTGGAGGCCAAAGTTTTCAATTCCTAAGTGTCAAGTAGTTGGGCTTGGCGACGGACCGAAATGACGTGGCAGATGGATGAGGTATTGTACGATTCCTTGTTGATGTGCTGGCAAAGTATATCAGGAAAAGCGAACGTGGTGTGAGGTTCGCTGATGCTTGGCCGTTTACGAGGCGATGGATGATATGATAAATACAAGCTCGTTCGCGGCAGAAATATTGAATAAACAATGTATCCCGGGTTTGGGGTCCAGCGGTGCCCCACCAATTATGTTATAATTACTGGGCAAGGACGGTCCGAGCCTATCATATGGATCTAAGCCCTAAGACCATTAAATGGAAAACTCATATTGGCAACATGTTCCGATCCTCCTGGAGTTGGTCGAGCCAGATGGTCTGAGATGCAAAGAGCCGTCACGGTCAAGATTGGGAGTCGGAAAGAGTCGGAGCTTAAAACTAAGTAGACGAGTTAGGGGCTCACCCGCCTTGTCTGACGCAGAGTCCCCTCCCATTATTCGTAGCTTCAGCACAGAGCCCGTTTGGAAATCAGACGCGTCGACTCATTATTAGGATGTCCCATCGTCCCCGCTCTCCACGCTTAACTGTTGAAGAAATCGTAGCGATGCAAACTCATTATGTGAAAGTCTGTGGTGAACAATCTGAGGTGTTCATGATGGACCCAGAAGAATGTCGTCAAGGCTGCTCAGTCTTAGATACCGCGAGACATTGACAGAGGTGCGTATATCCTAGAAATGGAGACGAGATGTAGGATCACACCCACTTCTATCTATGCGTGAGTTTTCCTGGTGCGGTGTCGACCGAGTTAACAACATTGCACGTCAGTCGTGTAAAAATTCATTTCGCCGTCCACGCTATTATTGCGTGCATGGTTACTATCGACGCCCGGGAACACTCTCGAGCGGACCAGCTCCGGATTTTGGCGAGAGTTAACGAAAACCTGTACGTACCTTGCTGCGATTGATGGCGCCAAATTATTACCCTGCAGTGCGTCTGGCAATGAAATCCATCCAGTTGTGAGCCCAATCCCCAAGCCCTTGAGGTGACAAATCGTCAAGTCACAGACAAAAGGGTAGAAGACTTCCGAGAGGATCCATCTACGCTCCTAGGAAAACAATTTATTTTGGATGGCGAGGACGAAAGGGACAACAGTAGTCTGCTGTACGAAGCCATCGAGATTAGATTGACGAAAGGTGGCAAAGTTTTCCATGTGCAATTTGAGGGTCGTAGCGACTGCGTATATATCGCTTCCGAGGAAATGGCGGGGATGCTCACTGCTGTCAAGCGAAGCACGTTCGTCAAAATCTCAGACGATACAGATGATACAGACACGCTATCCGGAGGCATGGATATTCAACCGTTGTTGGCTACTAGTCTCTGCCTTGGGGAGACTACAGACGATGGGACCGCGAAGCAGGAAACTTGAGGGCAAACGGGGTCGGGATCAAGATGTTTTTTGAGATGTCATAAAGTCCGCGAAGGTGATGGTCATGCTACATAAGTACCTTCCGTATCTCTATCTCCTGTTCTATCTATATGGAAATTTCCAGATCATTATGTCCTACGGTCGAACTGAGCTCGCTCGATGGTCATGAAAGCTTGTCTGGCCTTACCGTTGACCAAAGTCGCAGAAATGACCGTTTGGCACCCTTCAGGTCGACAATCAGCGCCACAAGAGAGCCTCTGTCTCTATTCTCGCTTCCCGAGGTTTGATTCGTGAGGAGAATGACAAAGAAGAATTACACTGTCAATGTCGCAAGTGAATTACAAGAAATATGTAAAGTATATATCAAACATTCGATATGTACGGTACTACGCATAACTCCCAGAGAAATGCACGGAGCTTCAGTCAGTTAGGTGATACAAGAACAAGAACGTGTCACAAAATATACATTCCCCTCCCTGTCATCCAAGTAAATGATGCCCATCCGACAATCCTTCGTAGACGCGATATGATACATAGCCATGATCCGGAGCACAGTGGGGAGATGCGATCTGACCCTTTTATCTCCAACTAAACCTCAGTCAATCAATCATACGAATTGATCCAAACCCCACTCCCCGTACCCTCAGCCAAAAAGCACCACTCCGCCCCAGAAAGGAACGCCACAGTCTGCAAGGTCGGACATTGCTTGAGCCATGAAGCTAGTTGAGTGCGATCGTTTTCGCAATCGTCGTAGTTGGGTAGAGGCATAGGTTGCGAAAGGTGGGGTAGCGAGGCAAAGGAAGGTCGCTTGGGTTCATATACAATTCCAGGTCGGTGAATCGGCTGTTTTTCGTCCCATTCCCGATCGTCTTGGTTATAATCATGCCCACACTCCTCGCTGTGGTCATTATGCTCCAACTTGCCGTCGCCGTCATCCTTTTTATCGCACTGCCTATGCCCGATCTCAAAGTGGAATCCAACCTCACCACCGTTCTCCCCGCCTCCCTCGCGCACGGCACTAGGAAATTTAACCTCCTCCACCGCAAACTCAAACTCCTTAGGTGTGAAATATGCCTCACCATCTGCCTCACCAGACTCTGACACCGAACTCGCGCGCGAGGATCGGGGAGGCGAAGGTGGTCTTTTGACGCGCAAGGATGGAAACGGGATCTGACCCGGGAGAGGGAGTGGAAATGGGACTTGAATTGACAGCGGTACCGGAGGAAGGGGTTTATTCTTGTATTTTGTCTTGTTTTGAGGATGGTGTGGTCTCTGCTGGGTTCGCGGTGGCGCCTTGGGCTTGACCTTAGGCTTCGGCGGTTGACTTTTTGCCGGAGCAAGTACTCGAGGAGGAGCGCTTATTGGCGTGACAGGTGGTAGTGGAGGCGGAGGCGGCCAACGGACAGCAGGCGGCCGCGAAGATGCAGCTGCCGTTATCCGCAGAGTCTGCAGAGTTCGGAAACGGGGTAAGATCGATTGGACTGCTCGATAGAGGGACTGTTATACAATAAAAAGCAAAAAGTCAACACTGGCTCATGAGCAGATATCTCACAGAGGGAATGGAAAGAATGAAGATGCATACCTCATCAGCCTCCGTGTCCCCCCCATCCCAGGCAACCTCAATCTCCAAACTATTCAACTCCCCATCTCTGTCGTGATCTTCACCATCCTCTCTCTGTTGTCCATCCTTCTCATCCCAATACCTCCGTTCCCACCCATCCTCCCCAAGCTCTCCTCCATATATCTCAGAACGCCGTCCACCAAACCCGAGCTCATCTCCTACGGACCCAACAACCCTTTCCACGCTCCGTCTATCTACCTCCTTCCCAAAAATGATTTTGAGCTCCATCACGCCTCGCAGAGCACGCATCAGCGCGGTAGGCCGCAAACCAGTGTAGATCGTGGTGTGGATGGGCAGGATTATGCGTGTTAGGGGCGTCGCTTGTGGTTGCGGCGGCGAGAGGGATGTCGGCGAGAGTGGCTTCGGAGAAGGAGACGAACGAGAATGGGAGGAAAGAGAGTTGGGGGTCGGGGATGACGGGGATGGTACTGGAGCTGGGGAACGTAGGGAGGAGAGGTGGAGAATTAGGGAGGGCGGTGCGTGCAGGGTTGTGAGCGACGGAAGGAAATACAGTGGCGTCGGTGTTCGCGGTCGTGGAATACTGCGTTTGCTCCGTATACTCCGCTTCGAGTTCGAGTTCGAGCTCGAATACGGGGGAGACGAAGTGTTATTTCTATTGCGTGGGGACATATCAATAGACACGCTGGAGCCGAGTGTGGGTGTAGCGATAAACCCAAGAGCACTCTCGTCTCCCTCACGGTCAACGCACAAAGGAAACTCCAGCTTGACAAGATCGACCTGTCCTCCCAGCCACTCGAACAACTTCTCCCTATCTTCGTGCGATAGGGTATGATTCAGAAGAGTGAGATGTGTGAGTCTGAATGGTTGATTCTGGTGTATATGTTGAGGAGAAGAAGGCAGAGTACTATGCGAACGCGAGCGGAGACGTGAGCGTAGGGCGAGATTACTGTGTGAACGTGAACGTGATGGGGGTCGTGAGGAGGGTCGTGAAGGGGGACGGGAGACGGGAAGGATAGTCGGGGCGGGAAGGAGCGCGGGGAGAAGGGGGGAGATGGAGGGGAGTGTGAGCGATGTAAGCGCGTGCATGCTGTTTAATGCTTTTATGAATAAAGAGGACGGTGACAGCTGTGTGCCTTCTTTCTCCCGTCCTAGCACCCACCCAGGCCACGCTTCAAGTATAACTCTCTCCACATATCCCGCTACTTCCTTTTTCTCCTTCTTCTCCAGGACCTTGCTAAGTTGCTCAGACTGTTCATCAGGGATGGAACAAAAATTGAGCGTTCCATAAAGGGATTTCCTCGCAGCCACGAGGAAAGCTTTAGAGACACGGGCTAGGCTAGTTAAGTCTGCTCGTGATATAGCGTGGTTCGTATCATGGGTATCGTCGTTGGGGGTATTATGAGGCGTAATGGGCGTAAGCGAAGAGGCGGAGGGGGCGAGGAACGACGCGATGAGAAGCATAATCTCGGGTGGTATATCGGGTATGAAAACATTACATAGATTGGCAGTCATCTTTTCATTCTCGTTGGCGGGGACATTGAATTCCAGAGAATCCGCTTCTGATGAGGAGTGGCTATATGAAAATGGCGGGTCTGGCTGCTCCCGGAATACCAGTTTGTTACGTGCCACTGGGAAGGACGATAGTAATCCTGGGGAACTTATACATCGAGCTCGGTCGAGTCCATGTCCCAGTTCGTTTCCGAGATCGCGGCCCAGTACAACCCTTGGCTCTTCAAAGGTCAGGAGTAAAGGATCCTTGACGAAGGGGATCAACGATACGGCTTCCTCCTTGTTCCGGCTCCCACTCCTATTGTACTCCCCCTCACCGCTATCATCGACTCTTGGCCCCAGGCCGTCGGGGAGCCTTATGTCGATGCTGGGAGGCGAAGGTGACCGACTCGAATAGCGCGAACCCGGCCTTGTGCGGACATTACGAGAAGTATGTCCAATTCCAACGCCAGCTGCAAAATTGCCCAGAGGCGTCGAGCGTGTACGAATGCGAATACGTGTGCGGCCTCTGTCATCGCGTTTTTCGGGGGAAGAAGAGAAAAAGGTGGATACTTTGCGAAAGAGAAGGGTGGGAACGGTCGTTAGCCGGTTGGGACGATCAGACGACTCCTGGACTGCAGGGTCGCTGCGGTCGCTGTTAGTGCGGAGATTGAGTCCGTCGTCGTTGACGCGGAGAACGGGCTGCGAGCGACGAGTGCGAAGGAGCGTGTTCATCGTCGCCGCCAAAGCGAATTCAAGTGAAAATTGATCCTAATTAACGCAATTGTCCAGATACGGTATATGGGCGCCTATGTAACAAAATACAAGAATCGATTTGACTACTACCACACCAATTGTCATCTATTTAACACCGTCAATCCAAAGTAATATAGAGATGTTTACTGCAAACGACCGCCGTCGCTCCAGGGACAACAACAATGGTCTGCGTATCATCAATGATCATGGCAGGTCCCTTTACCTCGTCCCCAATTTGGCGTTCGTCCAAGAGGAACACGGGCGTAGAATCAACGCGTCCGATCTTGTCAAAGTACACGCTGTAGGTCGAGTCAGCCCGTGAGACAGGGACGGGGTGATGTGGTAGGCGGGAGACTTCGGAGAAGACAGATTCGCCGAGGGTGTCGAAAGTTTTCCCGATCCCCCGAACCTGTAATTTTATATATATCGATAAATGAACATGAAAACTATTATCCCATAACTCACTTTGATGTCATCAACGCTGACACTCTGACCCTCCAACAAGAATCCAAATTCGGCTTTATATACCCGCCGAAAAGCAGCCTCAAAGTCCTCATCCCCGTCCCCATCGGTGTCCTGAGGAAGTACCATCAAAGAAGTATCCGTTCCCTCAAACCGCATATTCAGCATCCGCTCGACTTTTATGCGGTTAGGGGTGAAACCTTGGCGCTGAAGTTCAGATCGGACATTTGAGGTTAGGGTGTTGAGGCGAGAGGTTAGGGTTGCGCGGGTGCTTGGAGAATAGAACGTTGACGACGGTTCTTGGAGCTCGTATGCGCTGCCCAATGATGTGAGTTGTTAGTAGCGATGATGTTCTGAGAGATTAAACTTACCGGTCGGCGAGAGCGAGACCATAAGCAGACAATATCGAACTGTAGCGGTGGATGAGAATAGTCTTGATCCCTAACAAGCTTGCAATTTCGCATGCGTGCTGGCCACCTGCGCCCCCGAAGCTTGCCAGTCTGCTCATTCCATCCGTCAGCCGTGACTAGTCCAGGCAATACGAACCCGGTACTCACATATGGCGGGAGGTTGCGTAACCGCGGGCTTCGGTCAACGCTCGTATAGGTCTACACATTGTCTCGTTGGCAACTTTGATAAACCTTCGAGGAAATATATATCAGCCCTGAGCACACTCGCTACTTGTAGCCACTCACCCATAGACAATCTCATCTAGTTCCAACTTCTGGCCACCCCCATGTCCGTGGGAGTTCTTGTTAATCTCCACCGCCACTTTCTCAAACGCCACCCTCGACGCCTTCACGTCCAGAGGCTCTTTCTCGCTCTTCCCAAATATTTTCGGAAAGTAGTCCGGTATTAATCGGCCAAGAAGGAGGTTTGCGTCTGTTACTGCCAAAGGGCCGTCTTTCCTGTAAATGTCATAATCAGAGTCAAAACCACCGCAACATATATGATCTGGATATAACGGACCGGTAACACGCAGGACCTGGTTCGGCCCCGGCGCTTTCTGGACCAGCGAGGAAAAGACCGTTGCGGAATGTGAGGCAGGATCCACCTCCAGCAGCGACAGTGTTTATGTCAAGTTGCGGTGACTGTATCGTCACTCCAGCAGTTGTCGTTTCGTACACAACTTCGTAACGCCCATCGAAGCGAGATACATCTGTTGATGTGCCGCCTACGTCCAGTCTATTAAAGACACGTGAGGATGTGGGTGCAATATATAAATTGATATGGACTGCATACCCTATGATAGGCTGTTTCTGCTTCTCGTCCCAACTTGTTAAGGCATACCCAACCACACCCCCAGCCGGGCCACTCAAGATACTCTTGAGCCCTGAAAAGTTATCTAAATCCAGTAACCCACCATCACTGCCCATAAACTCAACTCTGGGCGTCGTCACCCTTCCGTCCCTGAGTTTCTCGTCAAACCCGCCAAAGAATCCGTCGAGGTACTGACGGAGAATAGGGGTGAGATAAGCATCAGCGGTAGAGGATACCCCGCGCGGGACCATCTTGATCATAGGCAGCAGTTGGGAAGATTCGGAAACCTGCGTGAAGCCTAGTGAGCGCGCCAGAGAGCCTACTGCCCTTTCATGGTCGGGAAATGTATAAGAATGGGCAAAGACGATAGCGAGAGAGCGGTAGCCGTCTGCGTAGAGTTTTTCCAGGTCATATTCGACGGTATCAAGGTTGGGCTTCTTCAGGATCCTCACAGCCTCGCCTGATAAGCCTCTAACAATCTCTCCAGGGCCTTCAGCGTTACCATACCCGTCCCACCCATCGCCCCTATACCCTCTCTTGACCTTGCCATCGTCGTCGAACTGAACAGCGTTTTCCTCCGCGTGTGGATCAGACGTGTACCCCACCAACGTTACCCGTTCGTCCACCTCGACAACTGTCGAATAAAGCGGAGGTGGCCGACGGATATTAAGATCAAAGATCTTGGGCCGGGATTGGTTGCCGATAAGGAGAAGGTCTTTAAAGCCTTTTGTGATAAGGAGAGCGTGTTTGTGTCCTTTGCGTTCGAGAAGGGCGTTGGTCGCGACTGTCGTTGACAAGCGGATATAATCTTTTTTTAAATGCAATCCTTTAGGCTGGAGCCAACAAGAGTCCTACAGCGCTGGACGTACCTATTTTGTCCGTATTCAGGATATCACCTCGGGGAATCTTGTTTCCTAATACCATTTCGAGGACTCTGCGGATACCCTCGGTGGGCGCGTCGACATAATTTGCCGGATCTTGAGATACTGCACCAGACCGATGAGAAAGAGACCAAGAGACTGTACGAGAACTCACAAAGCTTGACGACTATTTCTTTCCTCTTTTCCGGATCTTTTGAGTCGGGATAAGACCTGTTTAGGTTGAGCAGACGAGTGGGCGGCCCCACACCGGGACTCACGCATGGACATCACAGAACGTTCCACCTCTATCCGCGCAGATGCGAATGGACCTGTCTGGGATTTCCTGCATGTCGTGGACAACAGATAAGGGGGAGTAATATAATATCAACGGGGTTTTATAATTTCCTCGGAAGACATGCGGAAGCGGTGCAAGTGGTTTGCTGTGGCAAAATGGGGCACGATAAGACACAACAGCCGAAGTATTCTGGTCTAGAGGAAGGAAGGGTGTAAGATTACGAGCAGGACATAAGCCACTGGGCGGAGCATAGGATTGGGGTCATCATGGGTACTATGGCGTATCCCTTATACGGACGTTTCGGAAATCTTGGACTCAGGTCCGATTTCCGAATATTCCGATGCTATTCATATGGGTATAATTATGCTACAATATGGGCTGGTACAACGCTTTAAGGGTATTTCATATCGATCTCCAGATTTCACGTATTTCCGATCGATGGGCGAGATGCTTATACCCCTGCGTCCGTCTTCTTTCGCCATCGAGCCCGAAAGAGGCCTCTCAGAAGGTCTCTCACTGCCGTGAGCGGCCACCACATCTGGGACCACATACTCGGGTCGGTGTCGTCGAGGTATGTTTTGCTCTGCACGGATATAATGATCCAAACAGTCACTGCCGTGAGAGGAAGGGCGAGTTCGACATATCGCGCAAGGTTGACGACGGACCCTGTATTAATCTCGGTGACATTCATCCCGAAGACGGCCTAGGAAGGACATCAGACGCGCGAATGGAGTATAGTGGCCTTAATGCTTACTGCGGAGAAGGATGCAGGGAGAAAAACCATCGTGAGACTGGATGATTCTTAATAAAAACAACAGAAACGGCGTATAACTCGGAAGAGCACTCACTATGAGATCTGAAGATTTTGATCAACATTGACTGTACAAATTAAGTGATCCTCGTTACTTACTTGTTTCATAGCATTGCTGTCCCGGGCAGCTGTCTCAGTTAAAGCCTTGGCATGCTGGCTATCGACAATATTGACTGTCGCGAACACCTATGCATTACCCAGTCAGCCACCTCAAAAATACTCACATCGGTCAAACACTCACCAAATTCATTACATTCTTCAATCGTTGATTCTGCATATCCCGAACCATCTCCAACCTCGCTATCTCGGAAAGAAGCGTATCGCATTCTCGGCTGAGAAGCTCTTTCTCTGACGCCGCAACCTCGGGATCAATCGCTGGGTTAGGCGTGTCTTTAATGAATTGAACGCTCTTGCGGAAGTCTTCGAGGAGACTGATATAGTGCAACAGATGTGCGCGGATGATGTGTAATTCCTGCGTCAGCGCACTCTCATTCGTCCGAATTGCTTTCGTTTCCTAATGAACCACAAAATAAACGCCGTGCACCTCTTTCCAAAGTATATCATAACGCACCAACGACTGTACATGCGTATACAAAGACGAAAGCGCTTCATCCCACGAATAAATCGCATGCCAGAGAATAGTCAACAGGACGAAAGTCGGATCGCTCGTCTGTTGCAGGATCTTGCGCCAGTACACACTTTGGCCTGCTAACCGGAGAAGCTTGTGCAGCTCTTTGGCGGTGGTGGTGTACCAGTCTGCTTTGGCGTGGTAGCTAATGATTGTTGAGTTTGTTTGAAGTCGGACCATGTGAATTGCCATTTCGTCGAGCATTAGAATTCGGCCATCTGTTGAGTGTTTGTTAGGGTGAACGGCGAACGTGGGCCTTGGATGACCTTACTTGAATGAAGGGACAGTGGCGCGTGTGGGTCGAGGACTCTATCAACTGAAAAATAGTTAAGCCATGTTATTTCACTGGTAGAGCTATTAGAATACCTTGTATCGGCACAGATGATTTGCTGAGTGTATGATGCGACATCGATAAAGACGGCGGAGCTGGGTCGATCATTGAACGCAAAAATGTCAACGTGATAGTGATATCTACGCGAGTCGTCGGATTATTGTATATCGTCACTGTCTGATAAGCCAATCCGTCAACTCACGGTCTCCTTCATGAGATCTTACGTCCTCCTGATACCTCGATGGGATCTTGTTCAACGAACTGGAGAAGTAGAACGGTTCTATATTGTAGCGTGTGCCGAACATTTGCAATACAGGACCAGATATGTTCTCTATGAACACAGCACGCACACGAATGCCAGGTGGACGCTGGACGTTCCAAGAAGAATAAATCAGATATGCGATCAAGGAAAGAAAGAAGAAACTCGCCTCAGCCTGCAATATCTCCCATAATTCGTCCTTATTGTGCTCGTCGATGAAATATTCACCCGGGCGCTTGAATTTACCAGTGTCCAACACATCAACATTATAAATCGTACACGGTCCCTCCTGTCGCTCCGTCAGGGCCTTGTTAATCCCACTCCTCCGCACTTGCTGCTCGGTCCAGTTGGGGAAAAGGCCTTTGGGATAGTCTACCCACTTTACAATGGGACAGCGCGGAATCACAGGCGAAAGTTCGCCGTCAGCGATATCTGAGTCTAGATCCATCCAGGGCCATGGTCCACTAGGTGATGCATTACGGTAACTTGGGCTGTAAAATCATGAAAACTCGTCCGTCACTTCGATTCGGGTGCTTACGGTGGCCGGCGGGGAATACGTGGAGGCCTCGACGTGTCCAATTTGCCAAGGCGCAGCATAGTGGACTGAGATTGACACGCATCCTATATTGAATGACCTCAGATTTTTATACGTCAGTGTTGACGTTTGGCGCCCATATCCACCGCGAAGCACATTGGAACTCCGCGGGCGGCCAACTCTTGGAGTGTCATGGAGTCATTGACAGCTCATATTGACAGAAACTCCAAACATTGGCACTTGTGACAGAGCTTCTGTCTCGCGCTCCGCACGTCTACTCTTCGTGATCCGCGGCCCATGTTGGACTTGACGTCGCCCACCCAATTTTACGACAGCCATAACCCACGCAGCACAGAAATCATGATTCGTGTCTCATCAGTAATTATAAGTACGTACGCGAATTCAATGAGAATAGGGTTGAACTCTAAAAGTTTTCGTTGAAAATAATAATAAAACCATTTTCTCGTGGCTGGGAACGGGCCAGCGTCTGGTGGGTTTCCAGTTGCGCGATTACGGTATGTCTGTGGTGCGGCACTGGTGCAAGACAAGTTACGCCCCTGTTACATGTTACACCTGACGTTTGTGACACAGTTCGACACATCTTTGCACAGCAGCGGACAATAATCTTGGCTTCAAACAACTTTCGCCTGGCGTTTTATCCTTGCAATTAATATTCAAGTCTGTGTCACCCACCACTAAACTTATTTTGGTAGAAAAATATACCACTTAAGGCTAGTTGAGAAGCAAAATATAAAAGGTGTAAAGCGCCTACTGCTTTACTGATGGCCCTGCTTTCATATTTCAGCATTACTTAACCTTGTCGTTGAACATTATGCAGCCCCTTGCAGCGCGTTTTAATGAAACGGGTGAGCTGTGCCCTAGCTTCTGGAAGACTATTTTACTTGCTGCACAGCCGCGGTGTTACAGCTCTAAAGAACATCTCGCTGGAGATGCGTTTGTTGCGATCACGTGGACAACTGGGTTTCGAGGTGACACATATAAAGCGCTTCTAAGTTCTGAGCACCGTACATATTAACGAGCCTCCACTGTCATGTCGACTTTCTCGATGTTCCCAACAAAATCCCTCTTGTCCCTGCTATCCATCGCTGTCTCGCTTGGAGTCAGCGTAATGGCAACCCCTCCATCCAGTCTGGAATTGTTTGTCCGTATGGTGCCACCGAAAGGACGCACCATTGCTGATATTGATCGAACCCGTGTAACCGCCATGATGGGTGGTGACCAGAGCAATAAGAGTTCATTCCCAGTCGAGGACGCGACTGTATGTTGTTATGGTCATCTTATTTCTGGTATAGTTATGATACTAATCTTTATTTCAATAGTTCGGATACACTGCCAGCATCGGTGTCGGCAACCCTCCCACGACTTGTAAGAAATGCTCCCAAACATTGAAATATACTGGAACTAATTGATCCTGCAATGTCAACAGACCAGTTGGTCATCGATACCGGTAGCTCCAATACCTGGGTGGGTGCTGGAAAGCCCTACCATCAAACAAGTACCAGCAAGAGTACTGGCCAGAATGTAGCAGTCACCTATGGTTCTGGAAATTTTTCTGGCAACGAATGTGAGTATATAGACTGTGGATCACCTGCAATCACCTCGATTGACTCTTCCTGACCCAGTTATCGACGAGGTCACCTTGTCTCCTGAACTTGTTATCAAGTCGCAATCTATCGGAGTTGCCAATTTTTCTACAGGCTTCGAAGGTGTTGACGGGATTCTCGGGTTCGCGTCATCCCTTTATTTATCAGTCATTAAGCTAACATTTACGTCTAGTGTTGGCCCCACTGATCTCACTAACCACACGATAAACAACAGTTCACTCCTAGTCCCAACGGTAACGGACAATCTTTACAAGCAAGGCAGCATCTCGATTGATTTAGTTAGTATTGCTTTTGCGCCGACCACTGCTGGTTCGTTTGACTGCTCTAGTATTGACAGAACTCTGTACTAATATCAACTTTGACTTCAGAGAATGACAATACAACGGTTGGATTGATGACCTTCGGCGGAACGTGAATATTCTCTTGTCCTTTTCTGTAAACACAGCCTGATAATTATGCCATTTAGTGATTCAACCAGGTTCATTGGCGACATCGAGTATGTCCCCATCACACAAACCCCAGTATCAAGTTTCTACTGGGGCCTCAACCAGTCTGCCACTTATGGTTCAACGACTCTTTTTAACAACAAAGCCGGTCAGCCTCATGACATTTATCGCCAGTAAAAATGTAGCTCATCTGTGTTTCAGGGATCGTCGATACCGGTACAACCCTCGTTCTGCTTGCAACCGAATATTTTAACGCTTATGCCAATCTCACTGGCGGCAAAATGAATAACGCGACGGGTTAGTTTTTTGCCAGATATACCTTCAAATTTATTGATTCTCTTATGGTCTGGCAGGTCTGCTCGAGATCAATAAGTCTCAATATCAGAAGCTCCAAACTCTCAACTTCCAGATAGGCAACACGGTCTACCCTTTGAGTCAAAATGCGCAGATCTGGCCCCGTGCACTCAATACCTTGATCGGTGGCCAGGACGATAGTATATTTCTTATTGTCGGTGACGTGAGTTCCTCGTCAGGCTTTAGTTGGGATGGAGTCAGTTACTAACAAGTACCAAACAGCTTGGTGACCTTGGGCTTGGCAGTGGCCTAGATTTCATCGACGGATTTGCTTTCCTCCAGCGATTCTATAGCGTCTTTGATACTACCAACCGCCAGATAGGTCTTGCATTCACCCCTGACACCTTCGCACTTTCCAATTAAGAAGTAGAGGAATACAACCACTCTTTCGAGATGAACATTTTGGACCTTGGGTTAGCAGTCTCCTACCCAGCCGTCTTTCCGGTTAGGGGTTTCCATGAAGGAGAGCCACTGAAACCATCGTTTATTATCCATTCTTTTCATGTGATATACCAGAAATTATTTATTCATTAGAGTGTATCTGTAGTAATAAATTTGAGGCCTTGGCCAATCAGTGAGCTGTATCCCTAATAAATTTACTTTCCTGTCCAATATTACTGCAGATACACTCTATTATTCATAAATGGTGACGTTGGGTGCTTGTATTCACCACCGAGAATATGCGGCTGTGATACCCTATCTCTTCCACGTTGACACACATATCGGCAGCCTTAATATATCTCCATCTTGACATGTCTGATGAAACAATTTGCAGCCATACATAGCATTGGTTCATGTCTCTAATAGCAACATGTCACATGCTTGTTTCAATTCGTCAACATGCACTGCACTGTAACGTATGATCGTAGCCTTTGGCTTGTGAATATCATCATCGCCGACGGAGACCATCTGCTATAGCGACAATCAGCGATACGGAGTATCGGGTTAATGACGGTTATTTATATATTATTGAACATCTCAGCAACGAAGCCAGTTTGGATAGATAATTTTGAAGCTGTTCTGTCTGCGGAAGAGTCACGGCGATATTTAATAAATTATCCACATCGTATCATTAGACTCGAAACCAGTCTCTATTGGGTACTATTTAATCCGAGGGAATACACAGTGGTTGATCTGAGGGTGCGGACCGAGCGGACGGAAAGAGATATATGTGGTTGCGCGGAATAATAACACCCCTCACGCAGTCGTGGTATATTACTACCATAATGGCTGGCTTCGAGACTATCGTATCATCGGGAATCAGAATAATCCAGGTGGCACGAGCCACTATTAGGGCCCATAGGAAACACCGCAGTCGGAATTTGTATCCCATTTGACTGACAGCATGTAGTGGGACTAGCCGCTGTCAGTACAGCAGATGTATTGCGTGCTTTCCTGCGTTCTATTGCCCGGTCAACGGGCGGGTAAACTCTGATCGTCAGACCTGGTCCCACCAACGTCAACTCGAGTTTGATCACCTCGGAATGTAGACATATGCGCATATCGCAAATGGCAGGATGTCAGCCCTATCACGGATTACGATATTCCGAATCCCTCTGTGACTCGCGGGTTAGTTTGCTAGGTCCCTCTTCCGCAACTTACATACAACGTGTTGGCCAAAAGTTAATTTGATAGACATTGGGATTTACGTGTAGAACCTTGCTTTGGTGCGGACCGGACCAAGCACAGAGAAGAAAGGATGATCCGCAACGAGGAAGCGATAGTTCTCCGTGTGCGTGCAACGACCGTGCTTTCCAGAGAACACAATCTTCACAGCAAGCTGGCACAAAGAACGACGCGTACGACGAACTCTACCTGGGGGAAGTGCGCGGAGCCATACATGTGGGTCACACGCCGCGCTAAGATTACCCACGACGCAAAATGAAGAAAGCATGTCCACAGCAACCTTGTTGCCCGGGAATTCGCGATGAAGCTTTGAACGGGAAACTCCAGCTGCACGACAAAAAGTGGTCGGCTGTAGTCGGGCGAAGCACGCAATCCGAACCAGTTGAATGGCAGAGTAGCGATTGGCAGGCGCCATATTTTTATTCAAAGACTGAGACCAAGCGGTCACGTTGAAAGTCAGCTGCGAAAAAAAGGGTATGGCCGATGAAAGGAACAAAAATCCGCAAAATGACGTTCGCCTGGTCCGATTCCGCGCCTCATAAATTCCGAGGCCACCACCCTGGTTGCATTTTGTGATGCATTTCAAACGATGTAAAAGCTTTCTGAATCGCGTACTAGGGTTGACTAAGCGAGCAGACAGTCGGAAATTGGTAATCAACGAGGATTCGCCTTACTCACAAACATCAGTGCTGACGGAGACGATTATTCCGAACGACGAGCCATTCCCGAGACATTCAAGGTCCGCAGCTTCAAGGAAGTATGGGAAACAGGCGGGATCGCGACATCGACGTGAACGGTGAGAGACTTCAATTGTGGCGATGCAGTCGATCCAACTTTCTCGTGATGACATTGTAAGACGAGGCAGCAGGGAACAAGAGTCATCGGTCATCTCTTGCAACCAGCAGGTTGTAGAATATCTAGGTCACGAGGTTAGGCTTATTTATATTTCGTTCTCTGTTGTTCTACCAGTGGCCGACGTTGTCGTCCAACACCTTGCTTCGGGAGAACCGACACTAAATGGCGGTTGTGATACAAATTACACTTCTAGATCACATGTGTTCGTAAATATATGACCTGCACATGGTCGAGGTGATCATGAGCCGTAGACAATGAAGTAAAATCCATACAAGAAACGAGACAAGATAGGAGCATGCCAAATTGCCAATGCCGACTTTTGCAACAGACATGGTGTGGTACCAATAAACTAATCCGGCTGTAATCGGAAATTCTGTACTTGGACTAAGAATGAAGCACAGCATGCCGATGCCGCTTTTTGCGACAGACATGCTGTCGCCAAACGGTACCAATAACCTAGTCGTGCGCCACATTCTTTGTTTGGCACTGTGGATTTTTGGCACGCATGTGGCAATTCCCGGGTTTGAGAGACCTTGTGAAGCAAGGTGACGGTAACATGCAAGGGGCATGCACGGGAGCTTTTTGTGAAATCAGGCGGTCGTGAGAAAATGGCTGTGCCGCCGCGCACTTGGCGCAGCTTCACAGCAACTGATATGTAGCAGACAAGATCTACTACAACACTTCAAAAAATATCTAGTCATACTTCTAAACACACTTAAAAATGCCAGCCTCTAAGGATCCTGTCACAACTCCTGTCACATTCTCCTTTGATAGTGATGAAGTTCATCCAGAAACCAAGCA
>KN832998.1:26095-52557 GCA_000827315.1 Piloderma croceum F 1598 | reverse complement strand
ATGACTTGCCAAGTACTACCATCTAGACATCCAAATGCAAGCTGAATATAAATAATTATAAGATACTCCCAAGTATGGCACAGCATTGATAAGGTTTTATCAAATTTGTGTTGGAATTACCAAAGATGGTCTTGCAATGTCTAAATGATAACAACTGATATAGGTTAGCAAGTCTTTCGTCATAATTTCTACCTATGCTAATTGTATATTTAAAGATACAATGTGGCATCGGCCAGATTTGGTGCTATCAAATCTATCTGGTCATACTGGCAACGCGCTGACTTCCTGATGAATGATCCTCTCTCTCACTGCACCCCATATACCAACAATCTTCCTGCTACTAGTGCCTCTGCTGTTTCCTCTGAACTGCAAAAACAATGCCCTAAACTTCTTGACTCTGAGCACAAACTCTTGAATGATAACAAAGGTTGTGGTCAAATGCTGTAATTTCTTTGAAAACCACCATGCAGCTAATTGCCCCAACAACTTCCCAAATCCCGCCACATATAAAACCCTTAAGCAAGCTGATGTGGATCATGCTAGGCATACTTGTGGATCATGCATAGCCGCTGTAACAGCCACGTCTCCTGCTGACACCTCGTCATCCTCTGATGGAACCTTGCATCATCCTGTTGCTGCCATCCTTGGCTTCTCCTGTAATCCAGTTGTTTACATCATGTCCAATGCCTCCAGTGTATTAGAAAGGTGCCTTGATGGCGACTCTGACAGCAGTGGTTCTCAGACTATGAGTGATCCATCCTCACAAAGTGTGGTTAAGCCTTTTAAGGAGGCCTCACCGTTACATGTGGAGCACCTATATTGGCGCTGCCTTACAAGCGGAAACACTGATAAATTCCCCATGACTTTTGATGCCTTGATTGACCATGGCTCATTGGCAGTCTTAATCTCTGAAGACTATGCCTTGAAACTTGGCCTCCGTCAAAAACGTCTTTGTAAACCATATATTGCCAAGCTTGCCATAGAAAAGAATGGACAGAAAAATGAATTTGAATTCTCCAAATACATAAAACTACAGTTGCATGATCCCTCTTCATACTGGTCTTCAAAACAATCTGTGCAATTGTTGCACCTGGACTATGTTTGCCTATGATTCTCGGCCTTCCTTTCTTGGCAGGTAATGATATTGTAGTCAACGCTTAAACTTGATTCCAGTCTCCTAAGTGGTACTATCCACTGTGCAAAGTGTTATAACAGGATGGAGGGAGAAAATGGGAGTAAGTTGTGTGTAATAGTACCTAAAGAGACTGGTAGCACTTTGGTGTGATCAAGTACATGGCAATTTCAATGTCTGAACATTTCCTTTGTAAGTAATAATTCTGCATGTGCCACAAACATAGTGAAACCTAGCATCAATGTGTTTCATTGACTGCATCTGCTGCAATGTGCTCTTAGCATTTATTTGCTATATGTTGCATTGCTCTATTTTACCTACACATACTGATCACCATGGCTGGCCTCAAATGACTTTGGAATGACAAAAATGAACCTATTTCAAATGGCAACTCACCTCTCAAGTTCTGTGACAGGCTTAAACGGTGGTGTAAGGCCCTCAATATTTCGGAGGACAAGATTTGAGTACTGAGGGATCAGAGAGCTGCAAATGATGCTCAGGTGGCAGAGGAACAGAAGGTGGTGTTGTTGGAACACAAACAATCATGCAACCTCCTCACAGGTCTCCCAAATGTTAATTTCAAAGGGTGGCAACTTGCTTGAGAGCATTCGTTGGTGCCAACCTAAAATGGCCCACACATGGGTGGCCAAAACAATGGGTGAGATACTTGCATGTGAGAGCTCCAAGCTTGCAGAGCATCTGTGTCCTCAGCAGAATTGTGGAGTCACCTGTGTACTTGAAGAGTTTTCACTCACAAGGATTATGTCTGATGCTGATGATATGCCTGCGATGTCTATATGGTCTGGGACCAACACTAACACCACAACAAGATCTAATAAATGCGAGTTGGCGAGTAACCCTTCCAAGAGTGATAGGATATGTACATGGCCAGACATTCGATTGGCCCAAGGTGAAAATGACCAGCACAGAGTGGGGGTTGAGGTAAGAAATTCACCAGTGGTTCAAAAATTTAAGAGCATGTGCAAATTACACTTGGTATGTTTGACTTGACGCAGGTGGTTAAACACGACTGAACCCAAGAGAATTAGAGCTCTGGGCTGAATGGCCGGAAGGCCCAAGGATCAGGAAAATGAAACACATGACAAATGCACATGCATTGTTGTTTGGAACAATGTTCCACCTTCAACTTGAACTTGAACTCCATCTTGTCTGCAACTCACCTGCATCCCTCACCTCACATCATCCCCCACTTTTGCGCTCTGACTGTTATCTCTTGGGATTTGGAGCATTCATGGTTATGGATACCCAGCATCCATTGAGGATGTCCATGTAGTGCCATTTTGGCCTTGTTTGCCTCTCTTAATTCTTGTGTTGGATCTTTGGCCTCCTGTGGCTGCATTCTGGAGCTGTTCTGTGGCATCAGCTCATCCCTGTTAATTCCCTTTGGTACTGCCATCTTACTGACACCAATTGCAGACATTTGATTCACACCTCAAATCATTACTCACAGTGTTCTTGCACTCAGAGTCGTCTAACTACACAATAGGACACAATTCAAGCATTCAATCAGTATCATGTTGAATTCATCTCACACTCACATATGCACTCAATCCTGCCACATTACATCCTACCTTGCAGTACCTAGTAGTAGTTCAGCTGGTTTTTTCTGTCTCTGGCTAGATAGATTACCAGGCATCACTGGTTATGTCAGTTCTCAATACACCATTTTTAATGCTCTATTTAACCACTGTGATGGGCACATAAGTGATTTGAGCATTGTGAACAGGCAAGGTGCCGGGCAACACACATTCTGCCACCCACGTGGGAAGTTTTGGCCCTGGGCCGAAAAGGCCTTAACCCCCACTCAACCTTGCCTGAGTTGACCACCACAGAAGCGTAATGTTTATCACCCAAGGCTCTATAAGTCTCATTCAGGGTTGAACACACCTAGGTGGACTTGGGGTTAGTAGATTGACCTGCCTGTGTAGTGTAATAGATCTGACGATGTCTCGATGTAAAGCTCAATGTCGATATTGAGGTTTTATGGCAATCTGACAAGTATATGTTGCCCAGATCCAAAGATACTAAAGGTATATCAAAGCAGTACGAGTATTGAGGAGAGGTTATGATGGATATGGCGATGTTGATGTCGAGATACAAAGTTCGAGGCGATACTAAGTGAGTTCAATGTTTTCTGAGTTCTGATGAGTGGGGAAAAGTGTTCTTATTGAGCCAAAGAAAAGTACAGAATATATACTGTGGTAAGGAATAGAGATAATGCCGAGTCTCCCAAGGTAATAACAACAAAACTAAATATACAATGAAACATCGCAAAGTTGAACCTGATACAAACCATAAAGGTATGCCAAAACTCCTACCAGTGATATTGCAAGGATCAATAATGCCGAGGCCGAAGGTCAACCAAAGTCCAATGAAACTCTGATAGGTTGATCCCATCATTCTGTTGTGATCACGCCAATATTGATGTGCCAACCGAGTCGGATCCTTGAAACAAGATCATAAGGTTGTTTGAGGGACTGATGTGAGACATAGGACGTCAGAATTAATGTGGAATGGATGTGGAATGAGATATCGGCCTCATGTGGTATGATAGTGAACATGTGTGTCAATTGGCAATACATCGGAACACGTTGATATCCAGATTGCAGAGGATCAATGGGGTCCGGTGTGATGTAGAGGTATCCAGATGGGTGATTATTGTCGGATTTGGTGCCTAGAGTAAGTGTGTGCATATCACTGAGGAGCTTGCACCTACATTGTGTGAGTTATTGTGAGCTGTCAGAGTGCCCAAGGCCTCCCCCACAAGTGAACGGAAGAACCATGACCTGGTGCTGGCATGCGGTGCTTCTTGCTCCCAATTTGATGTTTTGAATCATGCTGGGTTCACATTATCCTACACTGCTGCCATTGCGAAAATTAAGACACTTGGTGCTGAAAAGTTTCGTGAAATTGTGGGTATTGCTAAAACACATGGATTTATGGTTATTTGGGATAATCTAAACATTGCATTTTGTGTGGGCGAGGAATGGAAGGCCTTGAAAGACCATTTTGACAATGTAACAACAGCCACCCTTATCCCCCTCTTTGGAGTCGACTTTGGTGGTCTGCCATTCTCAAGTACAGTAATCCCCTGGTCCTTGACACAGAATCAGTCCTTGACACAAATGGCCATTGAGAAGGCTATTTCCACTCTTTTGCAAAAAAAAATTGGTGTTAACAATGCAGGTGCTATGTAGCTATGTTTCACAAGTACAATGAAATTTTTTTGAGCCCAATTGGATTGGGGGAGGATGTATTTATTGGATTTTGAGCACCCCACCAAATATTTTCAGTCACCTACAGGCATATTGTTGCTATTTTTTCTACATTTATGCATCTCCACTAATGTAAACTTACCCAAGGAACAGGATTTATTAAGGTGTCCAGAATAGCTGGGCCCAGCATCAAGTGTTATGGACAAAATAAAATTTGCTTGAAACAGCCATAATATTTCTAATTCGGAATGTGGCTGTGCCATTTGCACCATGATGCACCTCACTGCAGCAGCATTGCATTTTCATGGTCAATGGACAAATTGTAGACATAATTTTTGTAGACTCCACTTTACAACTACCCTCTGCTCTACTGACATTGAAATCTATGCCTGGAAGAGCTAAATCAGCTGAGAAAAAGGCTCAGATATGCTGTGAGGAAGAAGATCAGGCTATGGAACAAGCTGTGGCTACTGTGCTGAACAGGCCAAAGTAGTGCTGGAAAAGAAGAAAAGTCTTCACATTGTATGCAGAGATAGAATCAGAGCATAAGAGGGCTACTGGAAGAGAAATACATTTAGATCCCAGTACTCTCAATAGGTTATACAAGGGAGGGCAGAGGCTCACTGATTTCAATGCTACAAAGAGCTAGCTGCTCAAAGGTAAGGTAGAGAAGGTTATTGAGTATGCATTGACCATGGCTGAATGAGGTTTCCCACTCAGCCATAAGAGACCGAAGGAGCATGTTGATGATATCTGCCGTGTGAGACTTGGTGATGAGTTTCCAGCAGCTGGAGTTGGTGCAAACTAGACTGAACAGTTTGTCACAAAGCACTCCAAATGGCTAACAATGTATACCCCATGGCCACTGGACTCTAAATGGGCACAGGTCATTAACCCAACAACAAATGCTGCATGGTTCAAACTACTCAGAGAAACACTTGAGTCAGGTGATGACGGAAAGCCAATTGCACAAGAGTGCTGTTGGGGTGTTGATGAGAGTGGTTTTCAATCAGGTTTGGAGGCTATGGGGAAGAAAGCTATTGGTGGTGCTGGGAAAAAGTCCCAGTATCAGCAAGGTGATGCAACACAAGAGAATATCACTGTCTTGGTTACAATTGGGGCGGATGGCACATCCACTACCTCCTGCTGTCATTTTCAAGGGCAAGGCATACCAACCAAAATGGAATCAGGATAACCCAACCAATGCTTTGTAAGTGATTCTCACACTGATATAAATAATATACCAATGTTGGCTTTGCATTCAGCCTAGGCTACTCAAAGAAGGGGTGGACTGATGGTGAAATTGGTGTCCTCTGGATTAAACAGTTCAATGAACAGACTTGCACCAAAGCAGATGGTCATGCACATGTGCTGCTCATAGATGGTCATAATTCACATTATACACAAGGATTTCTATAATATGCACAAAAGCATAACATCTACATGTTTTGTTATCCAGCACATGCTACACATGTCTACCAAGGCCTTGACATAGCCATGTTATAAAGTGGTATTGGGCAGAAGAGAGGGGAAAATGGGAGTGAGGAAAAGGAGAGAAAGTGATTAAAGAGAATTTTCTTGTTTATGGCGCTGCACATGTACATGCACTCACTTGTAAAATCATCAGCTCAGTGTTCCATAAAACAGGGGTTTGGCCATATGATCCCAGTGTTGTCACTGCCTATATGATGGCGCCTAGCCTTGAATCATCAAACTGAGGCCATTGACCATTGGCCCCATCAACACCTGTCCATATTGTATTAACACTTCTCCGCAAGGTCACAGATGATGCTGAAAATCCTTTCACAAATCACTCACCAGGTGCACTGTCAATGGATTCATCTGTTGGGGTTGCACTCTGTAGTCTGGCATCTACCTTAGTGGGGTTTTTTGTTAATGACTCCCCAATCCGATCAATATCACACTTACCTGCAGCACCCATACTACCCATGTCAGCACAGAAGAAAACAAGCCATAATCAGGCACTGCTGAATGCAGAACCTACAACCGAGCTGGAGAAGCTTTGCCAGCATGCCTTGCGTGAAACCAAAGTCTGCGAGGCTTACCAAAAGGTGTGTGTTGGCAAGCTTCAACACACAGTGATACTCCAAGGAAAGTATCTGGATCAAGTACAGCATCAATTGGAGGCACAAGAGGGAAAAAAAAAAAAAAGGACCAAGTTAGTCAACAATGGGTGGCCCCGCCTGCTCACTGGTGACACATTTTATACCAAGGTGATCGAGCATCAACTGATGCAGAGGGAGCTTGCAGATGCAAAAGAGATGAGGAAAGAGGAGAGGGAGAAGAAGGCCAAGGGTATGGCTGAGTGGAAGACCAAGGACAATGAGAGGAAGATGAGAAATGATGAGAAATGAGGGAAATGGAAAGAGGCAGTTGCTGGTTAGAAATTGGAGTGCGACCACATGAAACTTGCCAAATGGTGGGCTGCATGGAAGAAACCTGTGCTGGGAAAGATGGAGAGTGCCGCTCTGAGGCCCAAAGCACCTGTCCTTACAGATATAGATGAAGAAAATGAAGATGAAGACAACACAGATGACAAAGATGACAACAGGTAATGTGCATGTGGCACATGTGAAAATTCTGTGTCAAGGACTGACACCTGAGACATAAAAGCATACTGTATTTCCCCCGAACATAATTTGATTATCACCGTAGGAAATAGCCTGATTAAGGTTTAACCTGTGTACGTAGCAAATAAGTAATCACAGAATCTAATTTTGTCTATTTTTCTGTCCTCCGATCACAATCTGATTGTGTTCACAAAGGACAATTAGATTATTGATTGGAGAAATAATTAAAATCTGTTCTTCTATTATGGACAAGGTAAAAAGGTAAATCTGAATTCTGATTCTGTAATTATTTACTTCCCCAAAAAATAATCAATGAAAATGTGATTACAGATATCTCCCTCAACCAAAATCCAATCCCCTTGGTGCTAGGATGGATTGATAGGCATGACAAAGGCCTACATTTCTGGGTACTAGCAATTTTAATCCAAGCAAAATTAGGATGACAGCATGAGTTCACATTTTCATTGATTATTTTTTTGGGGAAAAAAGTAATTACAGAATCAGAATTTAGATTTACCTTTTTACCTCATCCATAATAGAAGAACAGAATTTAATTATTTCTCCAATCAATAATCTAATTATCCTTTGTGAACACAATCAGATTGCAATTGGAGGACAGAACAACGGACAAAATTAGATTCTGTGATTACTTATTTGCTACATACACAGGTTAAACCTTAATCAGGCTATTTCCTACAGCAATAATCAAATTATGTTTGGGGGAAATATGCTTTCATGTCTCAGGTGTGAATCTGGCCTGAAGAGGCCATCTCACAATATTTATTTCTGTGAGCTCAATACTGCATAATTGCCTGCTAATTTTTTTGCAGGAGTCCGTTATCTACTATACTTCATTCACATATAATTAAAAATGGCATGCAATAAAATTTGAGTTTCATATGTACATATTTTATTTGGTTGTGTCAAGGACCAGGGGATTACTGTAGGTTGTTTGTCAAAACCCTGGCTCAAAAACAGACAAAATCATCATTTTCAAACCCTGGAAATAGCGGATTTTCCATTCAAAGAGGGTTTGCCTGCTGTGTCACATGCATGTGGGGCAGCCTCAACTGAAATTGTTGGTACATGGCTATACAGCTCTATATAGTTCTATAAAGGGTAATGGTTTTGCTAATGAGGGGCAGGCTTCTTGCCGGTTCCTTTGGCCTTGGGCTGGTCATTGAGACGAGGATATTAGGCCTCAGAGCTCCAGTGCTCGCTGGTGACAGCGAGCCCAGCACTTACCATTTTGCTGTTTCTCGAGTGTCGGCGGACGAACGCATGACAACAAGAAGATTCGCTCGGCTCCGGCTCGTTCTCACGCTGAGCACCATATTCGGATGGGAGACGGGCGCCTACGTGCGGGCTTTGGTTGCTCCCATGATGAACGTAAATAGTTCTACGCAGTGCCCCCGTTCAGGCAGATTGTCGCAGGCTGGTGCCAACTGGTGCCCCATTCTCATTCAGCTTGTCGCCATACTTCCATATCTGGGAGAACGTTTTCTCATATGACTTCTTGCCATTCGCTTAGTTGTATCCTGTTCCATAGAGGTCCGGCACCCCCTTCTTTCCCGCACCAGTGCTCTACCAAGTCATGGCTATCGCCCAACTTTCACTCGAGTCGGCTGGTATTCTATCCGTCTGGGTAGAGGTAAGCTCGGGACATCCACGAGAATCATTTCCTGAATATCGTTCCTCTTAAACAGACGCTCTTGTATGGTGCGAACAGCTACTGTGTTATGTGGCTACAGCGACAATATTAATATACATATTTCACCGTGTAGGAATGTATGCGAGTCTTTTCTTCGAAACCGTCTTTATTATGTTGAAGAGGAAGAAGAAGTTTCGGACGGTACCATCGAAGGTATCCTCTATGATAGCAGGTTTCGCGAGATGACCTCTGATAAAGCAACATAGATCTTCTTTGGAGCCATCGTGATCATGTTTATTACCTCGACCGCCCACATCGGTCAGCTGCTTGTTTTATGTCAGATCTCTGTTGCCTAACATTTATCCCAGCCATTAATCTGTATCGTGTCTTGCGAGCGTACGTCTGGTTAGCCGAGGAAATTGGTCCCGCTGCCTACCTTGGAAACTTGGAGCGATGGGATAACATAGCTCACGATGCTCTCAACGGATTCACGACATGGGTTGGCGACTGCCTGGTTGTAAGTCAATCCCAGGTTGCGAAGGACAGGACTGATTCTTCGTTTGCAGATCTACCGATGCTATATCGTGTGGGATAACAATATTCTGATTGTCATCCTGCCCATTGCCTTGCTGGTCATGAGTATCAGTACGTTCATACACTCAACTGATGCCATCCGCCACTGATCTGGCGCCGCATCAGTCGCGAACAGCATGGCTCTCCACGAGTTCTCCCGGCTTGGTCTGGGTTCCATCTTCTCGCCCTCGCTCGTTCATTGGATAGACACTATCTATGCTCTCGCATTCGTCCAAAATACTATGACCACAGGCATGATCGCATATCGAATCTGGCAGCAGGACCGAAGGTCGCAAGGCCTCGTATCTTCCTCGCTCAGTCTCATCGTTCTCATCCGCATCATTGTGGAGAGTGCTTTGATCTATGTCCTCAACGTCCTCATCCTGATTGTTTTGTACGCCCTTAACTCCAACGGTCAATTCGTCGCAGAGGAAGCCATCGTACCAGTTTGCGGTGAGTCGGTATGCTCAGTAATTATCAAATATTCATGTACATTTCTGTTTGTCAAGGTATTGTATTCACACTAATAACAGTCCGTCTGTCTCTACACGCTTCAACCACCGTCTCCACCACCGTGCACCCGGGAACACAAATAATATTTGCCGGTTTCCCCATTGCGACTACAGATACGACTGCCGGTTTCACTACGACGACAACAGACCAGTCCACCCTTGCCGATTCCGCAAAGCGTGCGGTGCGCATTGATAGACATGCGTTCGTCAGTGACGACTGGGATCGTACAGGCGAGCCAGACGACAATGGTTCTGACTCCAAAGACGATATTCCTTTGGAAGATGTGCTGAGAGATGAGAAGGTAAACACGGATCACGACATTCGACCAGGCACAGCCGCATGAATGCATCATCATTCGCTTGCATCAATAAGCTACTTGTGTCACAGTAGAGGAGCGGGAAAGGAATATTGCAGGGCTTCACTGGTTCCGAGAGTACCCTAATTAGCTTGCACCACGACCACCATCATTTGTGTTACTCGGGGCCATGTAATATTAGAGTTGGGATGTTTTTATTATGTTTTGTTGCTGTTACTTACCATGACCTTTCATGCCTTGCAGTCCGTTGTCTGTGATTCTCAAGGTTACCCGCCTAGATATCCCCGTCGCCAAAGGCCGAATCTTAGCCGATGCAATCCGCGGGGACTGCAAGACTCCGGAATTATTTGTTAAAGGTACCAAAATGTACTCGGTATCTCCGCCGCTCTTTTAAAAGTGCGACCACCAGTGCTACCATATGGTTACGCGGAGAATAAAACGGAAGCTCAAAATATAACACCTAGGTCGGTGCAACACACCACAAAGCTAAAACTAGCTATAGCACTACATTTAGCAATAAAAGTAACTAGTCCGGCAAGAATCAGAAATATAAATACAACGCGGGTAAGAGTGGAGATATGAAGATAGGGAGCGTCTATAGTAATGTGCATTGCGTTTCTGTGCCTTTCACCGTGACATCTGGGGAGGGATACAAACGGGAGCAATGGCGACAGAGACCCATCTAGAGCTTTATTTTTATTCGAGTGTCGTTGGTTTTGGGTGTTCATTTTAATATGGGCCTACCGTGTAGAAACTGGACCTAGCCGAGGCTCGAGGACTTATATCAAGCACTCAAGTCGCGGACGAGGCTGAGAATAATCGGACGAAGAAAACGTCAATACATTTGTATGTGGCGACGTGTCCGAGATTCCAACAATCGAAAGTCATCGATCATTTGGCATTGTAATAGATGCAGACCCATTGAGTTCAACCCTCGATCTTCTTGGCTCGCTGCGATATCTGGTGCGATCATAATGTCAGTGTAAGTGACCCTACTCAGTTGCACAAAATATGCTAATGCACGGACGTAAAGCTGATCTTATCAATTACATCGCAGTACTAGTCACGATCGTAGATTGACTACACTCACCATGTCCACAGTTTTCATCCGTTCGACTTACCCTTAGAACCTCAGTTTCATTACTGATGCAAAGACACCAAGCCTCTAAAAACACTTTAATCTCCTACGGTCAGACCATATATTCCACGAACTAAGGGCATGTACACGATGACTACCCTATGCACTGGCATTCTTCAGCCGGTGGATATCTCTGTCCCAGCGATGCAGTCATCTTGACCGATAGCGAAGGCAATGTGTAGAGGTCTCGTGGTCATCGTTGATCCCTGCCATAGTGGCACCGGCTGCGCTGACGTCAACGGGGTTGCCACAATTCAGTTCGTTGATCATACCAAAAGATTTGAGCAGCGACGATGAGAAAATAGATCGTGTTGACGACGGTGAAAAGGTTTAGTCCTGTCATTGGTCCAGATATACGGATGGTTCGAACCTTCTTCCACTTCAGTCGATGCACAACTGCTTTCCGGCCGGGTAGTCGTACTATAATCACAGATGGTGTAGCGACCACGCGGGCCATAAGCCATCCTATGATAATTATCAGTCGCGGCGAGGAAACACACATTGATGCCGGATAGAGGTCCGCAATCTGTAGAAAATGATGCCTATGAGGTTAATAAGTATTTCGAATTCTCATACAACTCTTTCATCGATAACTTTCATCTACCACCGAAAGCACAAGGTGTTACAGAGGCGCACAATCCCAACGTCCACACTACCTGATCGAGCAAGCCATATCGCGTCCCAAAAATACACTGGGTTCCGTGAAACTATCAGATGATGATCAAAGATAAGTAGAGCGGCATGCCCGGCTTAATAACTAGTTTCCCAGAGTGGACAACGGTGGGATCTTCGAGCGTCAGATAACGTGCCACGATGAATCACGGATGGTAAGGTGCTTACTTTGCTCCTCGTTTTCTTTTAAGTGGCTATTATCTATAAATCGGAATAAGCAAAATATGTTCTTCGAACCTATGTGCGCAATCACTTCGAGGCATATCAAACGGGAACTTGTTAATCGAAATATATACGATTTCCCTTAGTCTCGCTTGACCGTAAGGGTGATGGCATCACGGTGTGAGGCACCGAGCCAATATTCTTTGCTGCGATAATAGCACCAGCACCCGGGATTGTCCTCATGACTTCGAAGGCCTGTTCAGTCAAGCTGCCAAGCTTGTCCGGACATATTAACATGGCAGCTTAAAAATAAAATAAAAAGGTTTTACAAAAAGTATCGCAGCAGCGATTAGCAGTGATATGTGCTATGGAGGTCGGACTCCTGGGCATATCCAGGAAAATGCTTACCGGTCCAAGTTAAAAGAACTGTACAAACGTCAAGTTCCCCGATCCTTCCTTGCTAGCGCAGCGACTTGGGCGGCTCATCGCATGAATATACCCCGGGATTTATACCACTGCCAAAGAGAATGTCACTAGCGCAGAAGAGACGTTACCCGTGGCTACGCCGAAGCCATCACTTCGGCCTCGCAACTGCGGATTCCGGTTTGCCAGGATAAAGCAATAGTCCCCCAAAGATGCATGTGATTTAACATGTTGAGCTCGTTCACAAGAAAAATCGAGTGGTTCGAAGTATGTTGGACGTATTGCATCGATTGCTCTGTATTCTCAGCTGCGGGGACCTACCCAAGCACATATTGAAGGCCTACTCGATTACGACGACTCTTATCCGAATGGTTTACCATTGTCACCATAGCTATTTGTTATTAGCTGAGCGGTCTCGTGTTATTTATCTACGCAGGCATAGCCTGGGCAGCTGGAGTACGCTGATAGTAGCTTTTCGTATGCCAGCGTTCGACCATTGGTCGCCTCGCGGCTGCAATGCGCCGCCACCGCCTAATGATCCAAAGAGATCCAAAGCAAATCTTTGATTGAGGGATTAATGGAGTATGATTTCGCCTCGTTGTCTTCTATTAGATTGGAAGCAGTCCTGATAATCAAGAGTGAAATGAAAATGCACGTCAAAAGTTCTACCTGTCAGTTTATACCGTAAATATGGTACCGTGCCAGTTCTGTTGTTCGAGCGCACCAGCAGATGTAGGAATTATTCCGGGACGCCATTTGATAGAGCGCCTCCGCGCAAAGCGAAGATACACAAACATTGTTCGAAGTAGCCACATAATGATTTGAACTCCCATCCCAAAAAAGAAGTACAGCGGCGATTGCGGGTCTCCTCCTCCGCTTCGGGTCTTGGACACTCGTGACGACCAAGGATATTTCTGTCAAGTCCTGCCTATGTCCGTCTTCAAACGGAATATGGGCAGATAACAAAAATGGTGTTCCCTTTCCCTTGTGAAAACATCGAAGATAACAAATAAATCCACGATATCGACCTATCATGTTTTCACGGGATAATATCTAAGGAGTAATCCCCCTTTCCGAAATGCCGGCGGTGTATCTTATGGGAACAGCGTTTTGGATATGATCACATTGCGCGAAGAGAGCCAGGAGAAGCACCGAGGATCGTGAGGACGAAGACTGTTTGAGCTGTGCGTTTGGCACGGTGACGAGACACAGACAATATAATAGCGCAATAGCACGAGTGTGACAACGTACAAGATGATCAGCGGTTGCAAAGCACCGGGTGCCAGTGCATCGCCACCATGGCCCGGAAATACATAACCTGCGGTAGATTTTAAGCAATCGTGTGCACCTTTCAAATTAAAGCTGTCGGCCTCCGTGTTCTTTTGGTGAACTCTGAGGCCTCATACATAAACTAGTACCATCGAATATCTTGCAGTAATTGATTCCCGAACCGGCGATAAATGGGGTCATAGATCGGGCTTATCGTAAATGTTACCGGCATTGAATTCTGCGTATCGCAAATTGGGACTTCTATTTGCCTATCTCGCCATAAGTATTCCAACGAGTGGAGTGTCGCGTGCTCCTTGTGGACATCCAGTGAAACCACAATCCTTGTTTGGATTCGTCCACCTGAGCCGATTTGTTAACAAGGCAAGTATCCACACGAACCTTGGGCACCTGCAATGATGGCATGGTCAAGCATAGCATTCACATATGCCATCTCGCCGTCCGGATAGACGGTAAGTATGGAAACATGCTGCAAAAGGATTGTCTTCTACAAAACTTATATATTCACCAAAAGAAGATTAGCGAGTTTGTCGTCTAAACAACACTGGTTCTGCGGCTTCTGTCTGCCCGTTCTACCCACATAAGGAGATTTATAGGTTACGCATACCCCATTGATCGTTTCTCCATGTGCAGCTTTTTGCGATATACTTGCTTCTTTATGGTGCGTCTCTATCTGGTCCATCGCTGTGCCTGATGGTGTGCAATAGGAGCCAAGCATGGCGCGCGTGATGCCAGCAGCATGGTTTCGAAAGCCAACGCCGTGGTACCCTTATGCTTATATCTTCCTAAAATAACCCGAAGTACAAAAGTGCCTCAGAAGCATTAGTGTAATTTCAGGCATTTGCCCGTCTCCCACCACCATGTCAGAGTTCATCCACGATGAAAAGAGCTCCAACTCGGACGACAAGGTCAATGATATGGAGAAAAACGACAGTACGTGGGGGCTCCCCTACTCCCTCGCCCCGCTCCAACTGAAAATGCAATGTAGCTCTCGTCGTCGCTCTGCCACTTGCCGACTTTGATGTAAGTAATGTCCGTCTATTGCCTCAACTCCAACTGACCTTGCATGTAGGATCCCAACATCGGTGAATTTTTTTGCTGCTTGCAACCGATCTCCGGGGACTTACTTATGATGTTAGATAAGGATGCCGCCATCGCTGGCATTCTGGAGGACGACTCGCCTTACCCCGAAGTTCGTTCAGCGGTAGCCAATACAGACGATGAAACTATTCCTGTCAGTACTATGCGCTCCTGGGTACTTGGTATTGTATGGTCGATCATCATTCCCGTACGTTTTTATTTTATTTTAGATATCATCCACTGCAATAGTTTCACACTTTCTTGGGAACAGGGTCTGAACCAGTTTTTCTACTTCCGGTACCCCTCCGTCACGATCCTCGGTATCGTTGCCCAACTGCTTACCTTCCCCGTGGGTCGGGCCTGGGCCCAATTCATGCCTAACGTCAAGATTTGGGGCATTTCGGTCAACCCGGGTCCGTTCTCCATCAAGGAGCACGTACTGATCACAATAATGGCATCAGTAGGTAATAACGAGCTGTTTTGTATCACGTACTGTCTATCTAATGAATTCATACGTAGGTGCAACCAGCGCTTACGCTACGGACATCATTGCCGTTCAACGGGTTTATTATTCGCAGACTCACAACTTCAGCTGTATGTAGATTTTCTATTAATAAATTTACCGCAGCCGCTTGACCAATATATTTTAGACCAATGGATGGTCGTTATGTCCACCCAATTGATCGGCTTCTCTATCGGAGGTATTGCTCGTCGATTCCTTGTCCAACCACCATCGATGAGTGAGTACATTATATATCACGTGTGCTTCATCTCGTGACTTCTTCTTACAGTCTGGCCTTATAATCTTGTTACTTGTGCGCTCTTCAACACCTTGCACGCGCAGCAATATTCTGGTATCGGAAGTCGTGGCGGTATATCTCGGGAGCGATTCTTTGTCTATTGCTTCACGGGTGGTTTCCTCTGGTACTTCTTCCCCGGCTACATTTTCCAAGCACTCAGTTTCTTCTCCTGGGTATGCTGGATTGCTCCCAATAACATCCCCCTCAACCAGATGTTTGGTTACGAGCACGGTATGGGTATGTCCCTCATCACTTTTGATTGGTCCCAAATCGCATACATCGGTTCTCCCCTCGCTACTCCCTGGTGGGCGGAGGCCAATGTCGCCTTCGGCTTCGTCTTCTTCTTTTGGATCCTCACACCAATCTTGTACTACACCAATACCTGGAGCGCTAAGTACATGCCCATCTCATCTCGGACCTCCTACGACAATCGCGGCGCCGCCTACAACGTCACGGCCATCGTCAACTCAGATTTGTCGCTCAACCTGGCGGCCTACAAGGCTTACAGTCCCCTCTTTTTGTCCACTACCTTCGCTATATCTTATGGCCTGTCATTTGCCTCGATTGCGGCTACTCTCACTCATGCGGTCCTTTATTTCCGCAAGCAAATTTGGGTCCAATCCCGCCGTTCGATGAGTGAGCAGCCAGATATCCATGCTCGCTTGATGGCCAAGTACCCTCAGGTGCCTGAGTGGTGGTACGCCATTATCTTCGCCACGATGTTTGTCTTTGGTGTTATTTCGATTGAGGTCTGGCATACCGACTTCCCAGTCTGGGCCTTCGTTCTCGCCCTGATCATCTGTGCGTCCACCTTACTGCGATGTCTGATAAATGCTGACCTTGTCACATACAGCTTTCGTGTACGTGATCCCTATTGGCATGATTCAAGCCATCACCAATCAACAAGTTGGCCTCAACGTTATTACGGAGTTGATTATCGGTTACGCACTTCCTGGCAAGCCCATTGCTATGATGATGTTCAAGACTTGGGGCTATATTACCATGGCTCAAGCCTTGCAGTTCACGTCGGACTTTAAGCTCGGTCACTACATGAAGCTTCCTCCCCGCACTATGTTCTGGGGCCAGGTCCTGGCGGCCGTCATAGCCGGCACTACTCAACTCGGCGTTCAATCTTGGATGTTTTCCAATATCAAAGACATGTGCTCAACTACTCAGCCGGACGGTTTTATCTGCCCCAACACTGAGGTGTTTGGGACTGCATCCATCATCTGGGGAGTAATTGGTCCGCAGCGCCAATTCTCCAAGGGCCAAATCTATTATGGTATACTTACGTCGTTGGTCAACTCTGTGTGCCATATATTTAACCTTGTTCCTCTTAGGGCTTTCATTCTTCTTCCTCGTTGGTTTTGCCGCTCCTTTCTTGACATGGCTCATCTCACTGCGATGGCCCAATTCCTGGCTCCGTTACGTCAACTGGCCGGTCATCCTCTCAGGAGTAGGTCTCATTCCGCCTGCCAGCGCTGTCAACTATGTACCCTGGGCAATCGTCGGCTTCATCTTCCAATATGTTATCCGTAGGCGACATTTTTCATGGTGGACAAAATACAACTACGTCTTATCCGCCTCAATGGATTCTGGTGTTGCTATATCAATAGTCGTCATCTTTTTCTGGTATGCTTCTCAAATCGGTCTTTGCGTGCTGGAATTCTGATTACCGCCTCCCTTTAGTCTACAATATCCTCGAAATGGAACCATTGGTGCCACTAACCTTAGTCTATGGTGGGGTGAGTAGATACTCGTATCCTAATGAGTGACCGTTGGTGATTTAGTTTATTTAGGCAATACCGTCCACCTGAACACCGCTGATGCTGCGGGCACACCCTTGCGGGCCCTTGCTGCAGGCGAAATTTTCGGACCCAAGACATGGTAGTTGGAGTGCAGGACTCGTTGTATTACTAGGTAATAGGATATGCCTTAAACATTTTGTCAAACAGTAACTAGGCAGGGTTAGCTGATTTGAAACTACTTGAGTTAGATCGACAGTGGCGAGAGCAAGCTATAACACGTATTTAACTCATTAATAATACTTCGACATATCAATGGCTCGTGGTCGTCAACTTCTCCTTTACGGCTGTTATTTCTCAACATCTGCAGCGCTGTTTGACACCTACTTATTAACAAATGACCCAAGATTGAACCAGAGATACGTGGATCAAAATATCAAAGCGCTCGGGTACGGTACGAGGTTCAAGAACGCGCCGGCGTTTATAAGGGCGCTTATTGCGGCCTTGATAGCGCCACCTCCAACCACTTGGCAACCTGCCAGAATATTAATGGTCCCAGCAGATATCTTCAAAGGCCCGAGCAGTTGTCACATGGAGACTGTCTCCGATTTGATACTCTCACATCAGCTCCTGGGCACCCAGTGGCGCCATGCAGCACGTTCAATGACAAAGGGTTGCACCATGATTGACCATCGGATTACCGGTAAGGTGATTTGACTATGAAAACGTCTATGACGAGCGATTGCACGTACGAAAGGTTCTATTTCCTGACTTCCGGCGACATGGCTGCATTTTTTGAACAATCGCTTTTCCCCAGAATATTACTCGCGTCAGGTGATCGGAGCGTTTTATGGTGCCGCGCCCTAATACCACCCTCTAGCCTCCACCGGTCGTCGCTTGGTTGATCCTTCAATTTCCATTACAAGGCTGGGCGGGAATGTCGGCCTTGAACTGCCCAGCTTTGATAAATTATATAACTGTATTATCACGTCATGACCCTTTGACTGCTGGATGACATTTACCGAAAGCCTCTGTGCTATAGAACCGCACAGTGAACATCCGTTGGCGGGAGTTGAACAGAATGCGGGTTCTGGCGATCAAGTCCACTTGTTCTGATACGCTGCTCAGTATTGTCACCTTATAATTTCATTCTTGCCGATCGGGGAGTTTTATCTCGTATAATTTATTCACAACTGACTCATCACTTCATCGGGTAGCGCAAGCGAACTCCTCCAAAGCTTGCCGATCTGTTATTCATTAGCCATTGGCCTGCCTTCAGTGGGAAAGAAGGTCCAATGCTCACATGTGTTGATCGTGGCACTAGCTTCGATTGGTGCTCATCTTGTTTCAATGAGGTTTCTAATGAATCTTTAGAATATATCAGCATGCATTCTAGAAAACCCTTTCTTTAATCGCAATCCAATTACAGCTTCTTCCCGGCCATTTTCCCGGGGGTGCTCCGTCGATTTCTCTCCTCGCCCCTTTCAAACACCACCTTCTTGAAAGCTTTTATGTCCATAAGCTCTTTTCGCTCTTCTCGGAAATTAATCGGGATTACCTAACGGTTGGGAGCAGGTTGACGTTCGTTATTGCCAAGGGCATGGATTGCTATCCAGTAAAAGCACATCCGACAAACGTGAGGGGGACGAGATAGCCCCATTGCTGTCGGAACCAGCCAGAAAGATGACATTACTGCACATGATGCACATTACGCCACCAGTCGCGTTTATAGCGGGCTGCACAGACAGGGATCTAAATGCAGCCGACCATTGTTTCGCACAAAATTTAATAGTAGTGCCCATCCAAATGCGGTACATCTGTTGAAGTGCAGTCGAGGTCCTCTCTAGCGCCTTGGATACTTGCCGTATCTCATTTAAACAGACACCACGCCGCCCAGTCAAAATATACTTCAGCCCTGAGAATTTGTCCAAGTAGAGAATGCGTAGAGGTGAGCGAAGACGATAGCAAGAGAGAGATTGCTGCCTACTTATAGTTTCTTCAGGTCGCGTTTGATACGAAGATCCTGGCCATCTCGTCCTTGTCTCGTCCTAAACTACTGTACGCCTCTGATTATCATGCTTCTATGGGCTCGCAGCATCTTGGCCGTACTACCGAGCCTCCTATTGTCATGAGACCTAATAACACCCCCATGTCACTGGACGTGAAGCTCAATAACGAGATTGTTCGTCACCAGACTTGTTTGATTATTTAGAATAAAGCAGTATGCCAGGCCACCTCACAGATCCTGAGATCAAAGATCATACATAAGGACAGGAAGTGGTTTTCAGTGCACATTAATTCGCGGCAAGAGAACGTGGTTGTATCTTTTGCGAACGTTCGAGGGCATTGATCTCGACTGTCATAGACGGATGACAACAGGCGTTTTGTCCGGACTTGGCACTGTCATTATAGGTCCCTTGTATTCGGAAATCTCCGGCATCCTTTCTCGTGCCACGCTGTGACCTGTCTCCACAACTTTGCCACAACCAGCTCAGCCATGTGCCCTACTCCCTATTCAATTTCAGGCAGATTGATCGAAGGTGAGCCCTGACACCCGCACATTATGGTTCGCTGAAAAGGACTCCGGCACTCCCACAAGGTGCCAACTAGCTTGACACTCGGTAACCTTGCCTGGCAGATGATCACCTCTCGATTCAGTGTGGATTTGAGTTAACGCCGATGTCAGTTCGCACCACCTTATGCCAATGACATGAATAGTCACAAGGAGGCAACGCACGTTCCAGCTACACTCCAATTCGTCAACTATACTTAAAACTATATGGATATGGATCGAGGTATAAAGACGATGCGAGTGTCTTGCATATCAGCGCAAAATCCAATCATTGCCAGCTGGCCATTTCTAGTATATTTACGCTGCTACCGTCATGATTTTCTCCAAGGTAGCCATCCCAGCCATAATGGCTTTTACCTCAGTCACGTCTGCAGCGACGACCTTCAGTAACATGCTTCTCATCATACTTGAGAACACTGACTACAGTTCGGCGATCGCCGACCCCAATCTCAAGTCGTTTGCGTCTTCCGGCGTGCTATTTTCTAACTGGGATGCAATTGGTCATCCCAGCCAGCCAAATTATATCGCTATAACCTCTGGGTCCACCAATGGCGTCACATCAGACTCGACCATCACTATTAACGTCAAAAACGTTGCTGACCTTCTCGAGACAAAGGGTCTGACTTGGAAGAGTTATCAGGAGAACTGGCCTGGTAATTGCTTCACAGGTACTGAGTCTACGGACGGTCTATACTTTAGGTTAGTAAATCGTTTTCATCCTTGTATATTCATATAATGAGTGATCTTCTATACAGGAAGCACAACCCGTTCATCAGCTACACGGATATTCAGCAGAACTCGACACGTTGCGCCAAGATCGTCGATGCTTCCCAACTTAGTACCGATATTTCCAACGGACAGCTTCCAACATTTGCTTGGTACACGGTAAACAATATCCTGCCGTTCGGTTTCAGACCCACTGCTGACTTAGTCTTGACGTAGCCTAATATCAATAATGACGGCCATAATACTAATGTCACGTTTGCTGGGAATTGGCTTAAGGGCTTCCTTGCCTCGACTAGCGTCACAAGTCATTTTGATGTCGTTCTCGTGACTTTTGACGAGACCGAAGCGCAAACTGGTCCCAATCATGTCTATACTGCGATTGCTGGGAAAGCCGTGACGAACAAAGGCGCGACCGTCAGCACAGCTTTAACCCACTACTCAGTGCTTGCAACGTTGGAGGCGAACTTTGGGTTGGGAAATTTGGGCAAAAATGACGTAACGGCGACGCCTTTTCCTTTGTGATCTTGTGTCATTCGCTCCCAAGTGAAAAACATTTGACTTCCACTCCAGAACTGTGTTCTCCTTTCTTTTTATTATTTTTTATACACGGCATGCGTTTGATCAAATCTGTAACACTATTACTTACTATCTTTTCGTGATATCAACCAAAGGCAGCCTTTTGATCCAGATAGTGGGTTAAATTCAGCCACACTGTTTTTACGCATAGGGCCGTCGCGTTCGTCGCTATCTAGCTAAACACAATCAGACTGGAATTGTGCTCCCCAAAGCTCGACAGTGGAATGACTGACGAATCTCTTTTTCTCGTCGGACTGACTAGGCACCCTGCCTGCCTTATACACCAACGTGCACGTCGTGTTTCCAGAATCCCCAGAATCCACCCTTGTCTAAGGGCCACCTCGAACGTGGACCTTATTTCGCAATCCCGATTCGCACGCATTCTGGACATGGCACATCATGATATCGATCAGACCTAGACAAGAGAGCAGGTGACACGTCGTACAGGTGCGCAATCCGCACCTGGCTGGGTCGCCAGATCGTCCGGACCGACATCCTTCGACAAGGCAAGGCTCCAACTTGTTAGGGTTCACCATGAGTGACCAGCAACTTGAAGAGTCAAAACTATTCTCAGAACACATCGAGCGTTTGCTCAGACTGCCCTTCGTCCGATCCTGGTCGTAAGGTGTGTCCAACACTGGTAGGTCCGAACAAAAGGTCATGCGATAATCACGTTTGCTTACAACTGATAGGATAGAGCCTTTTCTGTATGAATCTATACGCGTTCGACGATGCCGGGCATTCTTGCGTTCCCTTATCAATTGCCCAAAGTCATTCTTGCTAACTGGTTTGATCGGGCAACCCAGAGCTCGTCAATTCTTAACGAAAGGAGCATATAATTAAAGTCAAAGAGTGTGAGTTACTAATGACTGAGGAGTAAGGTCCACAGAGCTTGGTAGTGTTGGAACAAGAGAAGAACAAAGTTTAGCATGCTGATCTATGCCTACCTATTTGTCGAGATCGAGCCATCTATGACTCGGATCATCTCTTGATGAGGATTTAACTCCTAGTCTCAGCGTCAGCGAACTGCATCTCATTTCTCCGAAAACCTCCATTACCCAGTGTACTCGGATATGTAAATATTTGTCTCACAGATCCTCTAGAACTTCCGCGATACTCGGACGTTCAGAAGGGTTGCCTGCCCAGCACCTCTCTATGAGACTCCAATGCTGATCGTACATATATTCATACAGCTCTCTACGTGGTCTTTCCCCGCTATGAATACGGACCAGTAGTGGATAATCACCAGTATTCGGGCTAAAGGGAATGTGATTATATGGCAGTCCTCTCTGCGTATCCTGGTCAGGCCCGTGAAAAAGCTACGTGGGGTACAACATCACCATCTATTTGGCCTGTTAAGATAAAGTATACGGACGAACCTGTAGGAATAAGATGCCGAGGCTAAATATATCGCTTCGGGTTGTTGGACGAACAGTACGCATGTCCACGTCCTGAATGGGCCTCAGCTCGGGTGCCGCGTAGCGGACGTTTCTGAAAGTCATAGTCGTAAATCCCTGAACGTCTAGTATACGTGCAAGACCGAAATCAGTAATTTGGGCTTGCTGGTAATCTGATATGAGAATGTTGTTCTGGAATGAATTTAGGCCTTGCGCTATGCGGTCACTGGATTGCGCACACATACCACTTTCAGGTCGCCATGTACAACATGATTTTCATGCAAGTACTCTAACCCGCAAGCAATTTCTTGGGCCTATATCAGAAATAGGTGAGAAGGATCCCCGCGGTACACAAATAAACTGTGATACCTTCTTACGTTTCAACTCCGGGCGCCTTCCAATGTATGCCAAAAAATCATAACGTAAGACATATCGCGACACCATGCCTGGGGGAAGACCTGAGTCCTGACGACATATTCCTAGAAACTCAGAAACATTGGGGTGCTTGAGATGCCGCCAAGTAGCAATTTCGCGATTGAGCCTCTATTGCAATTGATAGTCAGCATCCTCTTGTTATGAACAGAGACGCCCAACTTCTTCTATTTTTGGAGTTTCTTGTCGTGTGCTCACCAAGTATTTGATGACGACCTGTGCCAGTCCAGTCAGCGATTTCCGACTGGGAGAGGTAGTTAGTTATGGACACTGACGTTTAGATTCTGAGTCTCCCCTGATTCAGGATCTATCCAACGATAGATGCCTCGGTAGACATTCCCACATGCTCCATGACCAATAGCATGTTTATGTACTGGTAAATCTGTATTTATGTGTTGCGTGATATCCTGCAAAGATCCACTCTTAAGCAATTTCCAGGACAAGATACAGCACGACGACGGACCAGAAGCGAACGGTCAGCAGTCAGCTCTTTAACACTGGGCCGAACAGGCTCCGGATAGGCTGGCGGATTGAAACGGGAAGGCATTTGATCAAAGTGACAATCACCGGCTTGTGCAGGAATATTTATAAACGCTGGGTCGGGTATGGGTTGAGGGTTATACTACGGTTCCCGCCCCAACAGAAGGCTGTATGTATTTTTTACAGCAAGAGGATACAGCATTTCCCGTGAGGAAAGGCGCGTCTGCCTGAGCACGAGCGTATGACTTATCAAATTTAAGCGCGCTATAATATGAGCGCCGTATCAATATATCACGTGTCAAATGGAAATTGAATCCATATATATTCAATATCCTACTTTACAAGCGAATTATTCTTCACATTTAAGAAGTAACGGCACCGATATTTTCGAAGGCCTTGTAGAGTACGATGATGCCATCAATCAAGGGAGAAAATACTTATTGTCCCACAAGTTTAACTACTGTAGGGTACGATGATTTAACCATGTAGTCAAAAAGTTCAGACCTGAACGCTCGAGCCATATGTATATCATTTCCGGAATCAGCATTACAAGAAGTGGAGTACAGATCGATATGAATAATAAAACCTCTTTCTGTTAAACAGTAGCCATCTATCTCGAAGGATGAAGCCAGTTTAGAACTAGCACTGCACAAACTACGACCGCAAGACGCAAACTCAGTGGGCGTACGCTGAACGCACCTGACACTTCGAGTGCTTCTTTCAACGTCGGCTTACGAAATATACTCAGAGGCCCGTATTCCCTATAATACCTCCGTCCTAGAGTATCGAACCAAGCCCACCAGAGGCTGCAGGCGGGATAAACTACATAGATGAATAGAGCGACGGCGAGGATGAACATGATGGGCGTCCGAGCGGGTGCGAATAGAAATGTGATCGTTGCGCCTGACAGGGCAAACAATGCGACCTGAAGTGCAGATATTCGGGCTACTTTTGCTTCTTCGGAAGTGACGACTGGTAATATGAAACGTGAACTTGGAAGTGTGTTTTTAGGTTAATTTAGATGCTGACCAACTTCTCCCAGGTTCTCCCGCCTAAATTTCTGCACGTCTTCTCCCGTACGAATTTCTCCTAGCGCTGGGTCGGCCAATTCGTGAGCATCATCACGACCAAAATTATGAGAGACTCACGTGCTGCCTCTTGCATCAGTCTTCTAAGCGCATCGCACATCTGACGAATCCCTGGATCATCTGGATTATTCTTTACGATAGGGAGATGAATCTCGGGTTCGAAATGGGTGATGCCATAGGTCATGAGAAGAAACTCTTGTGCCATCAAGGCACTTTCATGAGCCACATATATGGGATCGTCCCTTCTGGCGGGATCGATTTGGCGGAGAGGACGGCGCATGGGTGACGGTCAACTCCTATCTTATCGTTAGTCCCAATGGTCTGCGCAGCGAGACGATTGGTGCACACAATTGGGATATGGCGTTCTAAGGTGATAATAGTAGAAATTAGCAACTACTACAGGCGTAAGGTGTACAAACTCGTTTGACTCGTCGAATTCCGCTTACAATTTATGGGGGGGAAATACAGCGAACGCGGCGCAAGGATTTCACATAAACGAAATGCAACGACTTGAGGGGAAAAGATGTCTGGATGATATGTAGAAGGTGCTGCCAATAGAAGAACAAATCTCGCGAGGGTGAAAGTAAAGGTACAGTAGTAAGCGGCCGCGCCGCCAAGAAGGTTCAATTTGCGGCAACTGCCGATTCCGCTATAGGCAATCCAACGTCTATACACGGTCAGAGCGTTTATATCAATTTACTCGGTAGTGTAAGCTCTGTCCTGAAAGGTATGAATCAACCAATAGCTGGCGAGCTTGTAATATGAACAAGAAAAGGTTTTTTTTTGCTGCCCAATAATGCAAATATGTCATTAATACAAGCTGGATCTCACCTGGAGACAACAAATGACGCGCAGGGTTATGCTAAATTCTGATATGCTGCTAACTACCGTATCCATAGGTATATTCTGTGAGAGTAAAAAAGTTATTGCGGCTCGCAGAGTATTTGCTGGATCACCCACTTGCTATTTGGGAGCGCTTGCTGTACAGCCCAAGATATAGGCATCTGTTGCACGTTTATGCGATTTCGTCACTCGCGCTGGATGTGTGAGCAGTCTGAAAAACACGTGGAATAAATGAATAAACCACTTTACAGTATGAAAATTTGCAGAGTGATCATTATCTGTCGTGGGTCGTTCAATGAACGAGATACGATCTGCTCATCTCCAAATTAAATCAACTGTGTATATGCATGAGTATCGTTTAACCAGAGTAGATAGCCGGCTAATAAACGTATGTATTTGCTAGTTGACTCGATAAGCGACTGTTAAAGGGAAACGATGTAGAAGAGGAGCACGTTTCGGAAGTCATATGATAAATCATTCTGCCTGTCGCGAGCTGGTGGGAACCAACCACCAGAGTCCGGTCATGAACGACATCATCGCTACTAGCCTATCACAGAAGATCAGCATCCATTGAACGTAGTGAGAAAGCGGATGCACTTACAGCGGCTGTAAATTCTCGATGCCAACTTTTGATGCCAAAGCGCCAGTGATGAACGGGAGGATAGCCGACCCCGCTTGACCAAATCCTGCTATCCATCCGATCGATCCGGTCAATAGCCAACGGGGTAAGATTTTGCTGGATTGATTCATGACGATTGGGTATATGGGCCCTAGTAACATGCCGACGAGACTTCCTTTCTTGGTAACCACCACTACAAACCCGATTCGGCTGCAATAAGGCGCTTGCGCTCGCAGCCTCGAGTTTAGTTACCTAGATAGCATAGTTAAAAAAGTGATAGAAAGCCCACCACTGTTACCAGTACTACCATTCTCACCTCACACACCATCAAAAACTCTCAAAAATGGTTCTTGGAACCAGTTCACGTGCTACGTCACAAACACCGACTCCCTCCCAGCCCGATACTACCC
>KN832998.1:0-19315 GCA_000827315.1 Piloderma croceum F 1598 | reverse complement strand
CCAATACGGCATACACCTCTCTGTGCCCTCCTCGGAGGACCACAGTCATTGTTTAGACACGAATACCTACAGTACGACATGGACACTCTATTACCTAGGTAGTTTAGCTTCCACCATAGGGCTACGCCCCAATAGAAGTAAAACAGGATTTTTTTAAAAAAAACATGCCGACGATGGCCACTGCTGCGGCATCTCCGATGAGAGATGGAACGAACCAGACAATGAATTCGAGCCTGTGACAAATTAAATGATGAACTCTGGAGCAATGAGACAATGCGACGTACCCAATTGCACCAATGGCATAGATAAACAGCACGCGTCGTTCACCGACCTAATCTTGATTAGCTAACAATTTGGTTTGCCGATATAGCGCAACTGTTACCATCTTATTGACCCATAAAAGTGCAACACGGCCAATCATCAAACCTGCATGCCGACTTGTAGCGAATCAAAGATCGATGTCTTTGTGGAATAACGTACCGCCAAAGAATCCCGCGGAAACATATCCAGCTGAAGGGCCTCCGCCGCGAACATTAATAATATAAGTAACAATCCAGCCTCCAATAGTAACCTTGTAAAGTTGGTTCAACATATGTTTTATAGACTTTGATAGATTTCTTACCTCGACGCCCACATATACGAGATTGAAAAAAGCAAGGAGGTGTACAGCTTTCAGACCAAATATCTGACGGAATTTACTTCGTTGACTAGTCCCCTGTTCTTGCGGCGCTTGCCCGATCTGTGCCAAACATTCTGTCAACGAGACCTAAACCTATCAACAAACAAATCTGCGTTAGAGATGAGACAAATGCGTCACCGTCTTGGGATTTCAGGCCGAACACGATGATGAGAATGATTGTGTTCCCCACCGCTATTCCAAGAGAGACGAGGTAATGAAACGACCAACGATCCATTTGGGCGAATCGTGTCGCTACTAATGGTGCCGTTAAAGCACCAGCACCTGAAAGAAAAACACAGAAATCAGTGAAGCGTCCATGGAATATTTATTTATGTGTACCATATGCAGCGTGTAGCATGCCCATCTTCTCCGCTGCATGATCCCTGAAGCTTGCAACGAATCCATTAGCTTGTGCATGCTATAAACCAGTTGTAGGCTCTTGTAAAATTGCGAGACAGTGTGGAATGTACCTGTAGGGCCATACCAATGCCGTTCACGGCATATCCAAGCACGAATGCAGGAAAAGGCGGAGCTGCAGCCTCCAAACAACACGCGACCATCATACACGACGAGGCTGAGGATATTGAGCTTATACAGTGAACATGAAGATAGTCTAAGTACCTATAACTATCACCTGTGCTTGTCTCAGTGAAGTACAAATCATCATAGCGGAAAGCTGATTACCTTCCCAAAACCGAGCTTGTCGGATATTGCAAAATTCAGGAAGGCTCCTGATATGAAACCCTGTCAAAATAAAATCAACCAGGGCGTGACACATTGCCAGAGGACAGGACTCGCAAGACAAGCAAAAACGAATATCAAGGAAACAATAACGAATCCGATCTGCAACTTTGTCATTATTTGTGAATGATTTATTATGGGCGTACGTACGTTGTAGACATTCTGTATCCGAGGCAAAAGCGGACCGGTAGTCGCATCGTTCCATCCTGCAAGAAACAAGCTGAAACAGAGACTGGCAAGCTGCATGTGGGCTCTGACGCGGTGAGCCTGAACAGTAGACAAGTCATTAGCAGGAGGTGTCCTTCGTGGACACAGTTCTGTTCATCATTTCTATGGTTTGCGAGAGTTCAACGCCAGATGTAGATGGCTGTGGGTGAATTGGTATCGAGTGGCGGGAAATCGGCCTGTCGGGCGATAAGGATTCTACTGGAACGTGCATCGTCGTTGGGGGACTCGAGTCAGATTTGATGACGTTTCTCGTCTGCTTTACTTAACGGAAATATAAAGGAAGCAGGGTCTTGTATGATTGAATTGCCGCAGTCTTCCCATGTAGGATGGAAGCCGTCGAAAATTGAGGGGACACGTATATACACGTAGCCCGAAGTACATTTCTCACCTGAAGATGGAGCCTGTTTTACTAAATTAACACATCTTATCGCACATAAAGCCGATTATACTTACAATATCGTTGCTAGCCAAGAGCCTCGAGGGACCCCTCCAAGCGCAGGTTGGTGTGCTGTTTTGGTGGGTGATGTATTATTTATAGCACTACTCCTAGGATGGATTCTGTTCAAGTCGATAAAAATTTCTACCCTGAAACGTGGTCGTTGGGAATAGTCTTGCTCATACCTCGTAAAATCAATTAATTCAGGATCAACCTCATTGTGACGATCAATAAATAAATTTCAAATTTCTAGACACAGACCAAACCGCGAGTAAAAATAATAAAAATAGCGAAGAATAATCACCGATGGTCGTCCCGTGTATCTTTCCGGCTGCCAGAATATTGACGATCCCTTCCTCGGTGGGATTTGTAGTCCCAATCACGCGTACCATCATAAGGTCGTCGAGTCCGGCTGGAACGTTCGCTCGAGATGGACCGGCCGCGGATCCCTCTGTCTCTATCCCGATCTCTGTCCTTGTCCCGATCTCGGCTTCTGCCTCTCGGAGACGAATGACGTGACTGTGGGAGCGAACTATCACTTCCATTCGGTCCAGGAGCGCGATTTGACGCGATGGACAAACTAGTATTCATCCTTGTCATCAAAGCGCTTTCCAAGGGATTGCTTTCCGTCTTCGGCTTCGTACTGGATGTAGGAGGGTTCAAGCTGGCTTGTCGAACTGGTGGAGCAACGACAGGAAGTGGCATCGATTTTGAGGCTAGTTTGTCCTTGGCGGCCCGAATAGCTGCAAGTCTGTCGGACATCCCATTTATTGGCGTTCCGGTCGCACTCCTAGCAGTAGCTTCGGAAGCGGACGGTGCGGAATTTTTGCGAGGAACCTGAACAGTTCTCGGTGGCCTAACGTCCTTCGGTGACGGAGGAGGCTCCATAACAACGTCCTCGTCCTCGTTCACATTTAGCTTTTCCGACCTCTTCCTCTTTTTCTCAGCCTTGGCCAGTGATCCAGCCGATTCACCACCATCGCGACCTTGAGACTTGCCAGCCTTGAACTCCTTGATGAATTTCATCATCGTTTTACCCACGCGAGTGTTCATCCTGATATCCACATGCTCTGTCCTCGCATGCGCTCTCATCTCCCCAATAGCTACACTTAGCTGCGACGGTGTAAGCTTATCTTTATGTGCTGCAACAAGGACAGAAATCATGATAAACTCGATAGGCGACATTTTCGTTGGAGTGTTGAATACTTTATTCAGGGATTTGTCGTGGGCGAGATCTCTGAGGACGCTATATGTGTTGTGAATTTTCTCGCGAAATTCGGATGTGGGTTCACTGGATTGAGTGAGCCATTTCTCGAGCTGAGACATGGAGCCGAATGAGGACGCGTTCGTTGAGTACTTGTCTATCACTTGAAGGGCTTGGCTAAGACAGCGGAAGTCCCCACCACGAGAGCGGTCCCAATCGAGCGTTTCGCTTACAAGGCCGCCTTCGGTAAGATAGGTGCTATTGAGTTCGCGTATGAATGCAGGCATTGGGCCGCTTATCGCTTGCAGTTTTTCTGGAATCAAAAGAATGAGATTAATTGGAATAATAGAAAAATAAAACTCTACCAGCAGGTGTCAAGGCCATCCCAAGTTGAACGCGCTACAGTCAAGGAAAGAAACGTTGAGAACCTAACAAGCAAAATAAGCAACCTGCTCACCTGGAAAATTTCCCGTTCATCATCATCCGTGATATCTTGGTATTCGATGCAAACAATTTGTTTGTTGGCAAACAGACGGCGATATTTCTCCGGCAGGAGTTTCTTTTTGGAGCCTTTGCCGCTCGTCCCTACGTCTTTGTACCAAAGCTTTTCATTGGTGAAACTATGTAGACGATAAACGTGAATAAATCTCAGACTGATGACATGCACTCACGGATCTTTGTCTGCATCGACAGCAACAAAAACATTAGTAAATATGAGGTTCAGCTAGCAGTGTCCACTAACGACATATCTGTAATTAGACCATCAGCTCAGGACCGCTGAAGAAAAGGCCGTTACTCACCAATCCATCCATGAATCTAGACCAAATATGTCAATGAAATCTCAGCTGATGGTCAATCCGCAATACAAACACAGCGCACCTATGTATCGATGTCAACCTCTGCTTTCCATCAATGCATGTCTTTGTCTCAGACCCATCTTCGAACTGATTCACAGCTATTTTCTAGTTTAGACGTGCCTTCCAGTACCACGCACAAGATTTACGAACCAAAAATTACAGGAGGGATATAAAAGTTGCGGAATATAGAGTCGATAATTCCAACCTGCTTCGCTTCCGGCCAGACGACGTCTATCACGACATCAAGAAATATTGATCTCCGAGGACGCGTTAAAACTCACCACGTTGGTATTCGGGTTCAAGATTAATATCAGAACTGATGATCTGCTCTGAACCCCCACAAAAAAAAGTGATGATTGAGTCTAACTGCCCATCCCGCCGACGCGTAACGACGCACCGTAGATCGCCTGAGTCGTGTATGTCGTAGGCCGCGGAACTTTCAATACACCCTTGATTCTGTATCCGCCTTGCTTTTGTGCTGCGGCCCCTGTTTTCTTCGAGCGTGAACTGATGGAAGGTCTGTAGTCGCCGTCATCTTCTGTCAAATCAGAATCGCTGTCGTACATGGAGGGCAGGGAACAAAGATAAATGGCGTTTTGAAGCAACGAGAATTAGGGCAATTCTGTATACTTTGAGCGGACGGGTAAAAGTTTTGGGTCAAGTGTGCCTCGAGTGGAACTGCTGGTCAGACTTGGCGCTGGTGGCATTATGTACAACCACGTGGCCTGAACTCTCCATTAGTCCTGCCCTCAACACGACCTACATAAGTCGACAGCTAAAATGCTCCTTGTGCTTGATTCACAAGCAAAATCATCGAGCCAATAATGACATCGGGATTTATCATCTGTTGTGTGGTTCTTCCTGATTTTGACATTACAGAAACCATTCTTGATCACGATCTGAATCGATCTGATTAACTGCTACACGTCTCGGAGAGTCGGAACAGGCCATGCGGGGTACATGTAAAGTAAGCTGGCTGCATGCTTCATGAGATGCTCGTGCTTCTTGCGATTTTGTCTGATTTTTTCGAGCTCTTTGCTAGGACAAGAGATGCTGCGGCTCGGTAATGGTGTTTGTGGGTCAAATAATAAAAAGAAAGTAATTCCCAAAAAGGAAGTGAGAGTGCTCAGGTATCAAATTTATTAAATTTCCCTTATCTTCTGTGTGATCTTAGCTTAGTGGTTTGTGAACCATTTTTTGCTTTCGGCTGACCGGCCGATGTTCCAGCAGGTTCTGGGTTCTAATCCTGCGAGTGGCAATTTGTTTTTACCCAGTATTTGGCCATTTTGAAGACAATTTTTTTTGCAGCCTCCGGCACCAAACTACCCTACAAAGTCAGAATCAACCTAGATCTATATTTTTTACCCCTTCAAAAGACCAATATATTTTATTTTGAGATAACAAGCACACTTTGCTACAATGTCGCTGTTCTGAGTGCAGTAGTAATTTTAAATATGGCTTCCACCTGATTCCTAAAATTTGAGGGGTAGTACATGAAATATATGGATTCCCATTAGTAGACAAACAGGGGTGTTACCAGAATCCAAGGTTATCCTATGGTCTGTTGGTTGGGACTCAGGAGGCTCACTGCACCTGATCACATAACAGCATTGACTTTCTGCAAGATGTCAGAAATATTTCAAAGGCAGGGTTACTTCTGGACTCAAGAATAGATGCACCATGGGCAGCAGGCATATAATTGACCATGCATCAACTCACATAGCCTGGAAGAGGCTCTAAAATTAAATACAAAATTATTTATGTAAACCATTACACCAGAATGTATATATGTTGAGTGGGAACAGGTTGCAAATAGGCCATACAATGAGGATTTACAGAGTGGGTGCTACCACAAATGGTCGCGGGAACTCATTACCGAAACAAGGTAGCAGTTGCTACCTATTTCCTAATTGAGGTAGCAGCTGCTACCTCCCACAACCACGCTTATCGCGCCAATGCCGTATCGTTGTAGTCGTTTCAAAAATAGTAACTTGACGCTCAAATGATACCCCTGGCCGATAAGTTAGCTCCCTCACCCACCTTAATCTTCAACTCGATTTATCAATGGCTCAACCGATTGCCCACAATGTTGATGCACGTAACAGCATATTTTACAATACCGGCGGAGATCTGCACAGCCATTACTGTTTATCTGCGCACGACAACGAACGCCCAAGCCGCCCGCTGTCGTCACTTTATTTTAATGACGCTCCGATGGATCTTCTATCTTCCCATTTTACCGGCAGAGAGGAAGAGCTAGACTACATTGAAAAAAACCTTAGCACGCCTCGTGGCAGTACTCCAACTCGATGCGCTGTGTATGGCATGCCCGGAATGGGCAAATCTCAGCTTGTGTTGCAGTTTGCAAAGCTGTCATCTGACCGACAGCAATATTCCTCGATATTTTGGATCTCGGGTGCGACTGTCGAAAAGCTGAATCAAGGTTTTGCCAAGGTCCTCCATCTTATTGGCCATCCAGATCGCGACCACCCGAACCAGAGCACGAGGCTAACGTCAGCACGGCGCTGGTTGGAGGAATCCGACACCAATGGATCTATCAACTGGCTTCTTATCTTGGATAACATTGCTCAGGAGGTAGTCGGCTTTCTTCGACAGCATCTGCCTCGTAAAAATTCTACTGGGAACATACTCCTAACAACACGAACTAGGGCCGTTGCTGAAGCGGCCGTTACTGTAGCTGGACAACAACACCAGGTTTCTGAGCTTCGAGCTCCCGAGCTGCGAGATGCAGCAAATCAGTTCTTGAAAGAAGCCGGGATCGATGCGAGCACTATCGTACCTAACTCCACAAACGGGGCCGAGGCCCTCGTGAAATGCGTTGGGCGCCTACCTCTTGCTATTTCTCATGCAGCGTCGTTCGCGAAACATTTCCACAAGAATTTAGATGATGTGCTAGGTTTATATCAGAGCAGAGACAAACGCGAAGTATGTGTCAACGCCCTGATCATATATTCTTATTTATACTTATGGTTTATTGACATGGGAGTTAATAAACTGGGAGGATGATCTTTCAACTTACGAGCAGAAGTCCGTTGCTATTACCTTCGCAAACCAGCTCGAGGAGTTGGAACGCCGATCTCCTGATTATAGCAACTTTTTGAAAGTCCTCTCATTTTTCGATCCGGAGAGCATACCACTCAGCATGATTGTTGAAGGGGCTGGAGATCTGCGGTTGCAGCCTGCGCCGCATGCCCCGGGTACCATTTCACTCGGCGGTCATACAGATAACCCGAACAATACGTCATTTGTATCTCCGAAGCTGGAATCCTTGATCGCGCTGATACAATCCCCAGTTCAACTTCAGCGGGCCATCCAACAACTTCATCGTCTCTCTCTGGTGGGGTACAAGTCTGTAGTGGACACGTCTTGCCTGCGTATTCATGACTTGATACAAATCACGATCCAAGAAAGCGCCAAGAAAGACACACAGCATCACTGGTTCTGTGTAGCAGCCGCACTGGCTTGTGGTGCATTTCGGCATATCGATAATCCTGAATCCTACGAACGTTGGGCTCAATGCGAGGCGTTGAGCCCACACATTCAGTCATTAACAAAGTGGGACGACGAACATTTAATTGGGTTTCCCGACCTTGGTCAAGCAAACATCGAAGTTACACATTATTTGCGTAGTCGTGGTAGGTACGGCGAAGCTGAGACAATGCTCGCCCGGGTTTTGGCAGCCAACGAGCAACTGCTAGGGTCTGGGCATCAAGACACTCTGCAGGTAGCAAATGAACTCGCAATTATATATCGACAGCAGGGGCGATACAAGGAGGCGGAGACACTGTATGAAGGGGTGCTACCTGGCAGAGATAGGCTCCTTGGGCCTGAACATCCAGATACTTTGTCGACGATTAATAACCTTGCAGTTGTCTATGCCCTTCAGGGACGATACAATGAGGCAGAGGTGTTGTATGGCAGGGCATTGGCAGGCAGAGAGAAGCATTTTGGATCTGAGCACCTAGAGACTTTGAAAACAGTGGAGAACCTTGCAATTGTCTATCGTTACATGGCGCAGTACAACGAGGCGGAGATGCTACACAGGTGGACAGTCGCAGGTCGAGGGAAGCTCCTTGGGTTCGAGCACCCAGACACTCTACGGTCACTTGAAAATCTGGCAATTATTTATCAATGTCAGGGCCGATACGAGGAAGCAAAGACTCTGTACGGGAGGACGTTGACATGCAATGAAAACCTCCTTGGATCGGAGCACCCGCAAACTCTACGGACAATCGGCAATCTCGCAAACATCTACCAGCAGGAGGGGAAACCTAATGAGGCGGAGATCCTTTATGAGAGGATCCTAGTGGATGGAGAGAAACTTCTTGGATCTGAGCACCCAGTCACTTTACAGACTGTGAATAACCTCGCACTCGCTTATCAATCACAAAGGCGATACAAGGAAGCGGAGGCGCTGTACAAGCGAGCACTGGACAACAACGAGAGACTCCTTGGGCCCGAACACCCCAACACTTTGCGGACGGTTGGGAACCTTGCAATTACCTTGTTTTCACAGGGCCTCTTCAATGACGCGGAGAAGCTATACGGGAGGGCACTGGCAGGCAAAGAGAAAGTGCTTGGACCAAAGCACCCAAATACTCTGCAGACAGTGCAAAACTTTGCGGACTTTTTCAAAAAGCAAGGCCGACGCGAGGATTTGAATCTTTTACAAACTCGCTTTCCTTCAGCGTTTACGTAAACCACCATGATTCAGCTCCGCATGTTACCTTGAGTTTGCACTCAGAGTAAAGGTCAAGCATTTCGGCAGAACGTACTTCGTTCAACGGAATTTATATCACAGGAACCTAAATTCATGGATTATCGACACATCATTATAGTCGTATAAGGCGGGCCTGCGATACGACTCGACCGTAATAAACACGCCAGGTCATCGCTCTCCGAGATTTTTAGTGGTGCCCCCTATCCTACACGCTGACAAAAAAATACATAGTCGTCTCAAGACCCTCGTGCACTTCCTTCCCGAGGTTATCAGTTTGAAGTCGCCGTGGTTTGGGCAGTGGTTGCAAAGCCTACTCGGCTATTGCTAGTGTCAAAGACGCTGTAGAAACGCTCCAGGAAGGCGTATCCGTTGATGAAGTCAAGGCCTGCGCCAGAGTTTGTACCAATCTGTTTGATAATTATTAATATCTGGTTCCGTGCCAACAAAAATCCGTACAAGGAACTCACGTCACCGACAATAAGATAGATACTACCACTAGTGCCACCGAGCACTGAATTGAGCGACCGCGGCCAAATCTGTCCATTCGCAGTCAATGCATAAGTATTGGCGCCTATGTTGAAATTGAGGGGTTGGAGGGCGCTGTATTGTGCCGCGGAGATCTTCAGCAGACCTGCCCAACCATGGTTAAATCAGGGAATTCAAAAGATGTACCATACGAAAAGCTGACCTGTCGTTGAATCGACTGTGCCTCCAGTGGCCGTAGCATAGGCATTATAAGCATTGGTTGCAAGCAAAATGAGTGTGGTACCGGTGTCGACGATTCCTAAAACACGGGATGAGTTGTAATTAATTATTTTTTTGGTGAAAAAATTCTGTGAAGCTTACCAGCAGTAGAACTCAAGATAGAGGTTGTACCGTAGCTGACAGATTGGTCGATGCCCCAAAAATGGCTGGCGGGGCTGGTAGTAGTGAGGGGCACATACGCGATACTTCCGGTGAATTTGGACGAATCGCTTCAAATGGCAAAATAAGTATCATCAGTTTTTGCGTTTCTCGGAAAACGGACAAGAACGGCACTCACGTTCCACCAAAGGTCAACTCTCCATTCGTGTTACTTGCTGAAATCAAAGTCGACATCAGCAAAAATGATAATAATACTTCGAGACTCAAGCAATCAAACGAACCGGTAGTTGTGGGCGCGTAATAAACACCAATTACCTCGGTTGAAATGGTGCCTTGCTTGTAAAGATTATCGGTTACTGTTGGGATTTCGGCCGACGAACCACTGAGGGTGTCCTGGGTGAGGTCAACAGGGCCAATACTGAAATGTATATATTAAACATAATGGCGCTGATAAACAAACAAGTGACACAAACCCGAGAATCCCATCAACACCTTGGAAGCCCTTGGATGTGGAAGCAACTCCGATAGACTGCGAGGTGATGACAAGAGCAGATGACAAGGTGACAGTGTCGAGATCTGGGTCACAAAAAGTATATATTAGTCCAATGGGAAGTTATTTTACGATCGATAAGTATAGTTGCTCACATTCGGTGCCAGAAAAAGATCCAGATCCGTAAGTGACTGATACACTCTGCCCGGTACTCTTGCTGGTACCGGTCTTCACATATGCTTTCGAAGCCCCAAGCCAGGTATTTGAGCTACCGGTATCGATGAGCAATGTATCTGTCAACATGAGGCGATCGATCGGTTCCAGTGAACTTCTGAAATTGAAGATATTTCTTACAAGATGTAGGAGGACTGCCAACCCCGACGTTGGCAGTGTATGTGACCTATTGACAATATCAGCATCATAAAAATGCTGAAAATAATATGGATGTGAAGACGTACAGCCGCGTTGGTAACTGAGAATGAGGCAGCCCGTTTGGTCTGACCACCAGCGTTCGCCGCGAGACCTAGTGTTTGCAAAACCTTTGCACGGGCCCGATCGGCAGCAGCGATGGTTAACGATCCTGTAATGTTGACATTGCGAGCAAATGCCAGAGTGACTTTAGAGTCTGACGTTGGGGCCGCCGTTACGCCGCTCCCAAGCGAAACAGCGATAAGTAGCAGGGACAAAAGGGATCTTGCAGGGAACATCGCTGAAATATAGATGAGAGCGGTGTGAAGGGAGATGGTGCGATGTACAGGGTCATTTTTATACCATTCAGCGTGTTTGCGAATTGATGGCGAAGAGGTAAGTAACACGCGACGAAGCTGAGGCGTCTCTCAGATCTCCTCGTGCACGTGGCCCTCGGATCGCAAGAGCATGAAAGCATTTGCAATCAGATGTACTTAGCCATTTAAAGGTTAAGAAGCAGTGACCCCGGGCAATCATGTCCTACGCTGCGTCATTTGATAACTCTAAGCTGTTCTGGACCACAAAAAGCACAAGGTTTGATTGCGCAATACGTTGAGCAAGGTAACGTCGACGTTGTTAACAGATAACTTAACTCGAAGCAACGGTCGAAAGTAAGTACAAGTCGACCAAATCCAGGTGATCGAAATATAATTCAAAATAGAAGTGCTTGTTCGGACCCAAGCGGCTTTATCCCTTGGCGGTGCTTCAACACCGCGACAAAAGCGCGACTTTTTTATGACATTAATCGCTAATAAGTACTAGTAAGGTCCAGTGTATGTTATATTGTTGATAAATATTTATCTTCTGTTTTGCAACGGAATGAGCCGAACATACATGCCGTCGTCGGCGCTTATCTGTTAATCAAATATCTTCACTGAAAGGAAAGGACAGCGTCCTCAAAATCATACTGGGCCAAAGATAAGATGGGGGATTGTAAAAGCAAGACAATTACCAGTCGCGGTTTGTCAATGATTTCAAACTCGACCTGGTTCCGCGGTCCGGGGTGACGCGATTGTCAACAATGTACCCAATAAAGGAGAAAGTCGCTCGGATAGGATTAGAACATTCTTGCCGTCCAAAGAACCACGAGTGAGACCTCGTGCTCTTTACTTGTAATGACGGCGCGATGCATCCTCCACCAGGATTTGACCAATTAGTACATCGATGATCTGACAGAATTCAGACTGACAGGATAATATATCAAGGCAGAAAATGGCGCATCACGGTGGAGCCGATGTCAATGCGCCAGTATGGACAGGCACAGAAAGTGGGGCTATCATATAAACGCGAGATTATTGGCCAACTTCGAAATTGGTTACCATGGTTTGTAGACCGACTCGGGATGACCTTGTGTGGCGAGCTTTGGAACGAGGATGACGTTAGCATCAGATTTATCAAAGAGCCGCAAGTTCATCATGAGAACCATGATACGATGTGAGCAAGGTGGTATCACGATCAGTAGCTAGCTCGAGTATCACGCGATCCTAAGCTAGTAGCACAAGACGCAAAAATACAGCCACTCAACGGCCACTAAATAGTGGCCCACAGCATACGACACCTGGTGGAATTTCGTTTTGCACCTTGAGGAGCATTGATAGCCCCTTTATATTTAGTCAAAGTACAGTAGATGGATGTGTTGTAGCTCACCATGAGATAATCACTTCGAAGGGCGCCAGCTGGGCATGCCGCATCCTACTAGTACGGTCATGGGACGCCAAAGCGAGGCCATCAGCTCGCAATCAGAATCACATCTAGAAGCGACAACAAAGCACAGAAAAAAGATGCAGTGCTTCTATGGAAGCCATTCCAGATCTGAGGGCGACATCATAAGTACAAGGTAAACCCTCCCAAGACGCATCCATCTTCATGTTATTTGGCACCTGTGTGCAGTAAGTTAGTATATTACTAAACCGTTTCATTCCTGGTCCTATCGCGCCGTCTAATATCATAGGACTCTGCAAAACCTGAATAAAGTACTGGTGCAAGTTCTGTACCACTTTAGGTTCAGTCACGCGTCACGGTTGGCCCTGTCACGACCGGCCACTAAATTAGTAAACAGCAGGTCGGAGATTTTTATGGGCCTGCCGGTCCGTTTGGGGTACCTATTTAGTCGTCACGCAAATATTTCACTTGGTCTGGACCGTCTGGTATCGTTCACAGCCATCACGCGTCACACGTAGGTGATTTACAAGGAATATCGGCATTTGTATAGGTGACGACGCGTTTTGCGCCACCGCCACAATAATTTTGGGACCGCGCCGGACCCTGTTTACCGTTTTCAAAAAGCTCTCATCTGAATGTTACATGTCCCATATCCTCCATGCTCTCAATTCCATTCGCCGTCTACACCCCATTCACCCATCGAGGACCATCTATACTGCCAAGTCTATTTCCAAGCGGCAATCGCTGATACGCAAATCCAGGAGCGCCCGACTTGCAGACGAGCCCCTTGAGCGTCGAATCGAAGCGGGTCGCATCAACGGTCTGGTCAAGAATGTAGACAGATACGTTGCCTCTGGCAATCGCGATTTCATCCAGAACTACGTCTCAAGAAAGCTCAGCACCGAGGAATTCCATAATCCGTCACGTTCTCTCGCATACGACAAAATTATTTCGTCACTGCTCGGCCATAATCTTATCCGACCGGCTCTTCTGTTCTACGAGCGCATGATCGACGAGAGGCTTATACCAAGCCTCTTTACTCGCATTCAATTGGAAGCTATGACAATTGTACATGCTGCCAAGACTCGCAAGGAAGTGTTTAGTTCCTTGCAGAAGGCGTTTGCGGAGGAGTCATTTGACGAAGCTAAGTTAGGGGAGCTAATTACTGTCCTTGAAGAAGGGGTAAAAACCAGGTATCCGGCGCATATAATTGACAGAATAGTGAAACTATTCATCATAAGTCAAGGGCCCGGATATAAACCTTCCGCTGCTCTCGTCTGTCGATTGGTTGACCTCCTCGTTCGAAACCGTTCCACAAAGTGCGCGAAGCATTGGTTAGACCTCGCCAAAGAGCTGAGCGACTTAGAAGCGGGACCCTCCTCTCCTTCTCCATCACCCTATGTTACATTCTTGGAAGCCTTATCCAAGATCGAGCCGACCGATATTCCCGCACAGCTTGCCGTTATGAATAAAATGAAACACAATAAAGTAATCCCTAACGTATCCGTGTACAATACCCTCATTGCCACCCAGATCCGTCTTGGGAATCTCGAAAGCGCGTGCAACCTCTACTCGACTCTGTTGCAGCTGCGTCCCGACTCTGAACAGCCGTCGCCAAAGCCGACGATAATTCCTAATGCTCCCACGTTTATACACATGTTTGGAGTCGTAAAGCGCATCAAAGTCCCCCGAGGTGTACGCTCACGTCAGTATAAACGACCAAAGAACGCGCCGTCTGCACGTAAACTGTATGGAGATATGGTAGAGAGTCACCTCATCGAAACACGTGGTCGACCGACGCAGCCATCTTCCGTCGTCACTCCTTCTTCTTTCCACTTGGCACTACGCACCTTCATGATCATGTCAGATTACACCGCTGCATTCGTTGCAATACGTTCATTGGGGATGTATGGCATGCCTACGAATCTTGATACGTATCAGATCGTGATCAAAGGCCTGCTACGGCGTATGCATCATGAACTAGGGTCAGCGAGAGGCGTCGACGAGCGTAGATGGGTTGACGTACTGTTGGGGAGAGAGGAAGGCAGCCAGCATCCGCCAGGCATGACTGCAGACATGGTTGTGCAGCTGATGCAATTCGGCCTCGACAGCCGAATTACCCTGGATGACCTGCCTGAAATTGAGGACATCGATGACGTAGATGAACAGATATCCCACATACCTTCCCTGTCGCTGATAATGGGACAAGAAACCCCTACGGAGGGTGTTGCATACTCCGCCACTCCTCTCCAGCGCATCCTCCGGCGGGCCCTCCTGGCGCAAGTCACGCTTTCTTTCAAATCTGAAATTGCGGGCTCACCGCCGGCGGTGCTATTTTCCAAGATCGTTGCACATGCTAAACAGACAATGGTGCGAGATTTGCCTTCATGGGTCGAAACACCCAAGCCCACGAAGGGACGTCGATCTCACGGGTCTGCCCACTCGGCGAGATGATAGCGATGTTTCCCCTGCATTTCACGGGTGCGCCACTTTGTGTTGTTTATGAGTCATCCCTAACTATCAGATGATTCAGAAATATCTCGTCGTCGGGGTGATTTAAGAACCCTTGAAAAATTATCACGCTTCCGTACCATAAATCGTATAATTGACAGCAGCGCCAAGATGAACAACGGGGGACATACGAGCTCGATATAACACAATCGCATAGTCGCAATGATCAGAATAGCTGGCTCAGCTTGGACATACACGCACCGTTGTGAGGCGCCGCGGTGTGTTACTTAATGTGATGAATTCAAATTAGCGAGGCAAGTCCGTGATGATGGGATGGTAGTAATCTTTGTCAAAGAAAGAATAACATGACCAGTTGCCAGTCACCAGAAAAATGGTTACATCACTTCTATGTTCAACCCACCGACTCGGATCCCAAAAAACTGCAAGCACTGATGGCATTGATATGCTCCGAGAGCTGAGGTTGTATGAGATATAACGGTACGCCTCAACATGTCCCGGGGTAAATGAAGCCGACTATGGACTTCAATAAGTTCTAGTGAATATGAGAATAACTGTAGCGCCTTTGGTGGGCTTTCGGCCCCCTTACCGACCCTACTTGAATCTCTGAACGCGAATAATGCCGTCTGTGTGATCACACATTCTATCTCGACGAATATCGCAGTGTGTATCCTATACTTTTCTCCACTCGAAATGGTATGTGAAATCGCGACAAGATTTGGAGGGAAACATAAGATGCCTACGTTATGACCGTCTTGCCAACACCAGCTTCGTACAATTAGCAAAACAACTTTGGAAGAGAAATATATGTCACCCTACGTTTTCCGTAACACCAAAGAGTAGATACGTCGCCGTCGCGCCAGTCAAGATATTCGTTAGGAGCCATTGCCCGGTTCCAGGACAAGCGGAGTCAAAGAGCGCACTGGAGGATCGAGGGGGACCGGGGTTTCCCAACCATTCAACTATCCGTTGGTAGTTCTTTTCTATAATTTTGCTTCGTAAGCTTGGGCAGCGTGAAGTAGAATCTAGAATACCTCGACTTAGGTCATCAACTTTCCGATATGTGGCGACGGAGACGGCGCTAGACTTGGTTAGAGACGTGATTTCTGATATTTTGTACTAGTATCAGCCTCTTCGAAGGCAGGTCTTGCATGGCCCAATGGTCCCTACGTAGACATTTCGCAATTCACTTATACGGGCAAGGTCTCGTGGTAAGTAATAGTCTTATTCAGGTAGTGCGAATACACCTTTCATAACCTCCTACGACGCTAGGTATTACACCTGGTCTCCCTATTCAATTAGTGCCGATATTGAATTTGTGCCCGGGGACAAGCGCAAGCCACTGAGTTTTCCTCTACAATCAACCAGACTATCGCGAGCCAGCATGTCTCCGCTGTTCTAGGCATGAACGAGTCTGCTCTTTTAGGGAAGCTACAAGGGCTGCAAATCCTGCTGCAGAGGATGCAAGCCCTGCGGCGGTGGGGAAGTTATTGAAGGAAGACATGTGGAGTTTAAATTCAGCCAACTGTCGGTAGAGTCAATGGTGTAAGATAAAGGGTGAATAATTAACAAACCTTGGGTTCATTTGGGCTCCCTGATTCAACTTGTGCACGAAGTTTTTTCATCTCCGCAATACATGTCGCCAAACGTCCTCCCGGTTTGATCTTGTCCAACTTGCCGTTCAGCCACAACTGATCTTGTTCGAACTTCGGATCGGCACGAGAGGTCGTTGTTGCTCGAAGATTATCTTGATCAAGAGTGACAGACAGCGAGGAATTAGTAGGCAAGATCAGTTTTGTGTCCCGCTTTCCCCAGTATCTGCTGATCACTGTAAGTTGTGCAGAATTGGTCCGATTGGCAACATCTCACTTTATGCAGGCGATGTTGACTGGAGCGGATGCTGTTGCTTGGTAGACGGGCATGGCAGGAAGCAGAAACACATTATTTCCAGTGAAATAAGTGGGCACTAGATTCCACGGGCCCTGCGGGTTGTGGTAGGACGCAACCTGCACTACTAGTAGAATATGTAATTTTCCACGTGGCTTTGACTTGGAGCGTTCCTCTTATTGTGGGAATCCTCTCCCTTCTGGAATTTAGTCTGAATTTCTAAACGCCACGGGAAGTCATCCAATCGCCTCTAAAACGGATGGCAAATAATTCTCCCACCAACTATTTTCAATAGAGCACAGCTGCGATATATATCGCCGTTTTTACTACTGGAATTTCATCGAAAAATATGAGTCAAGGAAAGTACACGCCACATGACTTCAAAATTTTCAAGTAGTCGATCACCGTAAGTAACGCACGGACCCTTGTATAGAGCGCTGTCAAACGGATTGTGCACAGACCACCTGAGGCTTGAATAATTTGCGCTCAGAACCACATTATTTGAGTTGCTCCACACTGAAAACAGCATGACATATATTGAAACATCTCGATTTATATCGCAGCTGAACTGCTCTAATGTTAGACCGATTTTCAGATTGCGTCTTGGTTTGTACATTTTGACAAATGTAGCTCTCCACTTGATAATAATTATCACTTCGGTGGCTAATTTAGTAATTTGTTCACTCCACCAATATAAACAGACAATCAACAACGGCGATTTCGAAAGCGGTCTATAACGATGTGAAAATAACTGCATCTTGAATCAGCCCTGAATCGGCGAGTAGGATGCATGCATCGTGGTAAAAATGAGCAAGGATATTCATGGGAGATTGATACCTACTACTATGTACGAGTGAGTACTGGTAGGACTGAGTTGGACTCGTTCGTGTCGTGATGGTAACTATCTGAGAATCCCCGTCTTAAAGAAATTCGGGTGACACGACTACTCTTGACGCCGTCCTTAGCAGATATGGCCGTAGTCAGACGAGTATACTTCCCTTATGCCAAGTTTCATCCTTTCTGTGTTCCGGCTTGTCTCGCTATTCCAACATCAGAGCCTCCGAAATAGACTGGTGACCCGTCCTTCTGAAGACGAGGCAATAATGGTTACGAGTCTGAAGCATATACTTATACTTGGTGACTTCCCGTAAGGTATGGACGATTGTCCGTTAATTTTGTCGCTAAATATGTCAATGCCGAGCTGCCGAAATTTTCTTGATGGTGGTTATTGTCTCTGAATCTACGGAGTGGTCTGTAGATGTGCCAAGGTCTGTAAATTGTCTTGCCAATTGAAGTTTTGGATGAGAATATCCCGAATCGGTCTAGGTGGAAACAGTTTAGAGACACTCAAGCGGCCGTAAATTCTGATCATGCTAGTTCTCGGAAACTGCGCAGGCTACTTGGAAAAAAATAGTACAACGATGCGGGCTGCCGCGTGTGTATATAAGGGCTACTCAATTTTTAGTTCACGGGTTTACGGTTCACCAATATATTAACCAATTGCAGCCGAAGGCAGACCAAAATGAGCAATGAAAAAAAGTCTTTGGACTGAGGAGTATCGTCGTATCGCCCTCGAGAGCCATCACCTGACATTGCAAGGACGCTCGCCAACGAATTCAGTGCCGCAAGTTCAATGATTTCGTCTAGTCTCACACCCTACGTACACGTGACTGTTCCTTTATATACATTCCCGATTTGTACATATATCTTCACTTATTCTCGTACTCGTCCTCTGAGCTCCAATATCGTCAACATCACTGCCCCGATCTTCGTCCACCGGATCATCACCAAGCTCTTCGTTATCATAGTCCTCAGCGAGAACAGCTGCAGCATACAGAAATTCTGTCAGAAGTGCGAGTTCAGCCTGTATCTGAGCTTTCGACTGGGCATCTTGGTCGTCGGCAGCTCGGCAGTTTCTTGCATGTTCACCCTGAACATGGGGCCCATTTCGTCTCATCGGGATCAATCGTCGGCTGCAATTGGCTAATATACAGTATCCGTGAACTAAGAATTGAGTAGCCCTTATATGGTACCGATTTCACATCACCACTATCGTCATCATTACACCTGGGACATATCAGAATTTATCCCCCTGACGGAATTTAAATACTGCCTCGAAAAATAAATAGATTATGGTTTTACTTATGGTAATGGAGAAAATCTAAAGACGGAATTAGATTCCGGAATTGTTTATGTGCCTGAGACAAAGGCTTAAAGCATATTCAGATTTCGTCCGGATGATATAATTTGATTTCGGCTTAAGCATCCCATTGGCGTAAGAAGTTATTACTGAAATCTGATTTTAGTATTTGTTTTGGCATGTTAATAAATGTGATCCCATAATCAAATTATCTTGTCTAGAGATAATCTAAAATATATTTAGAATCCGTTAACAAGACGTATTTTGATTATGTAACCTAATCGGAAATCGTATCGTATTCAAATTTTGGCAATGGTTTCAGTTCAGGTACATAAGTGAAATACGGAATTAGATTATGTCGTACGGAAATAAGTAATGGGCCACTAGTGGGCCACCCAGTGGCCCGCTAAGTAGCCCGCTCAGTGGCCCACTTCCCCAGCAAGCGGGCC
>KN832997.1:566126-576889 GCA_000827315.1 Piloderma croceum F 1598 | reverse complement strand
GACTCGGATACGATCTCGGAGGTACTAACTTGCCGTTTTCGTCGATCGAGGATAAGTATCCGAATACTACGGCCTTCCAAGGTCCGCGTATACAGCTGCTGATACAGCACTCTAAGCACAAATACAGAGTCGGTTTGATTGAGTCCTTCTACTTCTTCTTCTCGTTCTTCTCGCTCACTTCTCTTTCATCACCCCGGCTTTTGTCCACCAGGTTCGTCTAAAATCCAATCTTTATCTCACACCCAGGATGATCGTTTGTCCGTCAGAGCGTCTCAGATCAAGGCAGACATAGTAAGATATGCGTCGGGGCCAGAAATATGGCGGGCAGCCGTCTACGATGGATAATGAATTTCCGAACTCTGGGTGCGTATTTCTGGTCTCGCTGAAGATGTCGTTCGCTGATCCTCGCTTTGTGAATAGGCGTCCTGCGGGGTAGGCCGGAATCCCAATGACGTGTACTAGCGCTTACAGAAGTTGTTTTTAGTCCAACCTCTGCTCCATTTTACGCTCCCAATGGACCAATGAGCGCCCATAAGTCTAGGCCCGTAAGGATGCCTGAACCGGCTGTGCCATTGTATCCGTGAGTCATGCTGTACACAATGGTATGTTTTCGGGGGATTTAAGAGCACTGTCGTGATTTTCAGAGCGAATCAGACTGACCATCGTGATCGCGAGTGAGTTTGGTAACCTTGTTGTGTCCCGGCCCTTATCTCCTGATGAAATCAATCTAACACTCGTTTTAGATCACGGCCTCACCACAGGAACCGATCTCGCGATCGCCAGTAAGATATGCTCTTTAGTGAGATGCTTAACATCCGAATTTTGATGTATTTTACCTAGGGATAATGTGGAACGTTTTCCCCGACTTGAAGCTTCCCAGCCGTTCCCCCATTTTGTTAATCAAGGCCTCCCAGAGCCCGCTCTCACCAACCCCGGTTTTATTGACCCAAATCTAATTAACCCTGGCCAGCTTCAATCGACACAGGCCCAGGCACGTGGCCGCACACACAGTCAAGGTCACAGCCAAGGTCATAGTCCAGGATTCAACAGTAACCAAGGTGGTGCTAATTCTGGTCCCGCTAACCCTGGTTTCATGGATCCTAATCTGTTGAACTCTGGGAATCATCATTCACCGCAACCGATTCTTCGCCACGAACGCAGCCGCACGCACAGTCAAGGTCATAGTCCCGGCGTCAGTGGAGGTATACCGAATCCTGGCAATCATCGTTCAATTCAACCAAACCTTCATCGCGCCCGTTCAAACAGTCAAGTCAATCCAGGCTTTACCGATCCTAACGCGATGAATCCCATACGCAATCGTTCGATGCAAGAAAACACTCGTCAAATACGCACTCGCTCTAATAGTCAAGGTCATCGTCCCAGCTTCAACCTTAATCCGGTCATCATACCGAATCGTGGCGTTGTCAATCCTGGTTTCACATATCCTAACGCTGCAGACTCAGGACACCACCACCACCACCACTCGACGGATCACCATGAACGCAGACGCACGCACAGTCACAGCTATCATCGCAGCCACAGCCATGACCGTCGCCCTCTGATATATTCTGCCCCCAACAGACCATTTTTGACAACAACGACACACGTAAAGCCTTTGCCAATTCCGTCCCCGCCCCCCTCCCAGCAGTTTCATCAACCAGCACCACAGCATAAGATGCCACCACCTGATCCCAGACAAATAAGCGCACCTGGCATGCCAGGAGCTAAACACAGTCTTTTACAAACTTTTCAGTATTCTATGTGTACCGGAAAAAAGAAAGCACTTTGTGTAAGTGTTTTCATTTTGTCTAGTTCCGGATACTTTGCCCACTTGTGTCTTTTTAGATTGGCATAAACTATTTAGGTCAAAGTAACGAGTTGCGAGGGTGCGTAAATGATGCGAAGAATGTTCGCAAATTCCTCATTGGTATGTCATTCTCTCGATGTGTTCACTTGGAAATTCTTGACATGGTACTCACAGATCGTTGGGGCTATAAATCACAAGATATTGTGCTGCTCACGGATGATTCCAGCGATAGAAGGCAGATTCCTACTAGGAAGAATATGATAGACGCCATGCGTTGGCTTGTCAAAGGGGCCAAATGCCACGATGCACTTTTCTTTCATTGTGCGCTCTTTGATCCGCCTAAATCAACCCAGATATCTTATTGTTTCAAACAGACTCTGGACATGGAGGGCAAACCAAAGACTTGGATGGAGATGAAATAGACGGTTTCGACGAAGGTCGGGCACCAAGGATATTCTGATTGCGCGCCGTTTTCTAATAAATGTTTAAAGTGATATTCCCTGTTGATTATGCCCGTGCTGGACACATTGTCGACGATGTGAGTTCCTTTTACACTATCTGTTATCTCCAGATTGGCTCATTGATCATTTTATCTAGGAGTTGCACAGGATTCTGGTAAGCAGGAAGCTTGTCGTTCTATGAATATGACTCACCTTTGCGGACAGGTTAAATCTCTGTCTCAAGGTTGCCGCCTAACTGTAAGTCTATTTTGTCCAATCTTTTCGTGCTAACTAATGGGACGGTGTTGCATCAGGCTGTCTTCGACGTGAGTTTGCGCAAAGCCTGTTTTAATTGAGCGATATTAACCATCATCATAGTCCTGCCACTCTGGAACTGCTCTCGGTACGTTGTTTATCGTGCACGCAGACAAATTCTAACCACCGACTCTGGTCGTTAGACTTACCTTACGTCGTGAGCCGGTTTATTCCAGACATTTACCATGCCCAGATTTTGATGTCATCTCTATTAGTACCATTCCAACGGTCGCCTGAAAGGGCATCAAATTAGTTCAAGCCGCAGAATGGAAAAATCAACACCCGCCGACGTTGTAAGTCATTTCTCTCAACACTTTTCTGTAGGTACTTCCAATTGAGGACCGTTCATTGCAGATATCTTGGTGTGCTTGCAAAGATGACCAGACTAGTGCCGATACTACCGAAGCCGGTGAGGCAGTCGGTGCTATGAGCTACGTTCGTAGTATATTTTCCCTACTCATTTCGTGATATTGGTTAACTTTCGCAACACTCCACAGGCCTTCATGCATTCACTCAGTTCGTCGATTGATTTTTTATCTCCGTTTAAGCCACCCTCATACTCACACTCGGTCTCAGAGCAAAACCCGAACCAATCGTATGCACAACTACTTAAATCCGTCAGGTATGCTGTTGTCAGATATATCCTCTAGGAAACGACTAACAAGGTCGCTCTAACAGAGAGATTTTGCGTAAGAGATACAGCCAGAAATCCCAGCTATCGAGTTCTCACCCCATTGTACGGTCTCTCCGTCTGTGCTATTTTGATGACTTGCTCACAAATACATAATCATGTAGGACACAAACCTCCGCTTCATCATGTGATAAATGTAATATTGTAATGTCTCGAATCGTGGGACACTGGAATGATAAAGCTACAACTTCCAATCATGTCATATTACTTTAATGGGGGAAAATGTCCTCCCTGTATGGTAAGCCCTTTTGTGTAAATGCGGCTGGAGTCTGCATAAACGGATGCTGTGGTCCAGGGTCATTGTAGACGCCATCGCCATGGATGTATGGGTATGTAGTGTCAAAATGGGGCTTTAAGAAGGCATCAGGGAAGAAGCTCGAGGACTGCCCGTCATTTTGTGATGATGAAAACATCGGAGGCCCACTGCCTTGCATGTTGGCGTTCATTACGGCAGTACGATTAAGAAGAATAGGGTTGTTGAGATCGTTGCGAACACGAGTGAGGTGAGGGGCGGATTCGATTCCATCCGGTTGGTCGGATGAAGTGACATTCTGATATATCTCGAAAGTTGGAGAAGGTGGGTCCGATGGGGCCTGGAGTGGCACAGTATGAGAAGGTCAGACGACAGAGGAGGAAGGATAAGGTGATCCAGTCTTACAAGAATAGGTGAATCTGGTGGTACGGTGGGCGGAGAGGAGCCAGGTTGTCGTGGTGCGGTCGGGTCATGGGCGACATCCATGTAAACGCAAACTTGGTCGGTCTGAAAGCAGCGTTCACATCTCTCCCGTCCCGTTTGTTTGCACTAAGGTCGTGGGTATTAGAAGATCAGGATAAGACTGTCTTGACTGACATACCCCCTTCTTCAGATGACGACAACGTTGACAAGCAATAATAGCCCTTCGATCCTTAAAGGAACGCGAACCGGGTTTGCGCTGAGACGAGGACTCAGAGGAGCCACCTCTAGGCATAGTGAGGATAGTGAGGACAAGGGGTTAAAATCGCAAAGTAAGAAGGTGGATGTGGATAATTCAAGCCTTTGAAGCTCGAGGCTTGAAGGCGGTAAGGAAGCGGCTGTGTGCCTCGTTGTATAGTTGTGTGCACCTGTGTACTACGTAATTAAATAATCTACAGCATCGGGAGCTTTATGGCCTAATTAGACTTCCGAGTTGCTTCCATCATCGAAAATAAGCCCCACCATCTATGGACGTTGGTGCCTCCGGAACTGGTATCCAACAGCGCGAATCACTTGGGTGTCTGGATTGATCTGATCTGATCTTGGCCGGCGGATCCGCCTGCATCAAATACGGCACTGTACCACTCTGGCACCAGTGCGGATTCTAAATGTACCTGATTAGATTGTGCTATTTTGACACTTAGAAGCGAGGTCGGATCCCATCAATCTGCACAAAAACGATTTGAACTGCCTCCAGCTATGCAACTGGCGGCCTGGTTCTTGCAATATACGAAAACCATTTATCGATCAACAACTCTTTTCATAGGCCCTATGTTATATGCCGTTGGAATACCACGGAATCCTCAATTTACTAGGTGAGTGCACCAATGTTAATGGTTGAATTAGAATACATAACAGCTCAGTATGTAGCCCAGAAGTCCCAAGCGCATGGCAGGACGCTATGGTAAGTAGCTTTCGAGACCCCCAATTCCTCCTACAGCGGAATCGTTACTGCCGGTGGGAACTTCGAAACTAACGTGAGGATTTATCGTTTCACCCGCTGTACGAAAATATACTCGTGGCTGGAATCATGGCCAATGAGTCCAGATTTTGTTTGGAACTAGCCTGACGAGTTTCCGATGACTGGATTCGACCTACTGATTTCATTCCCCCCCAGTGAAATTTTCATATTTATAAAAATCGCGTCCGTTTCTTGACTTTATCAACACGCATGGATTTAACCGATCTCTACTTCAGCGCAATGAGGCAGCTATACCTCAGCATCCTAAGTGGACCTACACACATTTCCTCTAGCACTAACCCTAATAGTCCGGTTCCAACCCCTCCCTTTGCCAACTCACGTGCGTCTCTCGTCCAGACCAATCTACTTCGGTATGTCTGTTTGGAGAAGACTTGAGCTTCTCTGACGTCTTCTCCTGTTCGTCGATCACGGGCTTCGCACGGACCTATGGTATACGAGTTACTCTCGTCTTGTCTCGTCGATCCACCTCGACTCGGGAGTACTGCCTGTCTTCCGTAAAAATACTCCCGCACAAACGGTTACTGGTATATATTTGACATAACGAACTTTAAAATTCCCACAGATCCACAAATATCTAGGTCAACTTTATTCGAAATAACCCCGTTGCTCGGATATGTGGTTTGTACCTTATACTATTTAAGGTCGTTTTGTGATAGCGTATTTGATCTGAAACTACACCGGGTGATGTGATATGCTGATACATGCCAGTTCCAACGTCGATCGCTCCCACCGCATAGCGCAAACGCATAGCTCTTTAATAGTTATTGCCAGGGAATCATAGAAGGACAGCGCAAATTCACTCTCGATGGCAAGAGCATACCCATTAGGCTGAAAGGAACATGTGAGCAGGACACCGTTGCATGTGTGGCGCCATTTACGATAGACGTAAGTAGTAGCCGACCTGCTGGTCATCTCCGCGATTCTCCTCCGTTAAGCATCGTGTTCCGGCGTCAAAGTTGAACTAATCCATCTATGGATGGATATAGGTAGAAGATGTCGGACATGCTGGCGCCATGGCATGTCTCCTAATGCAACGCAAAATACCGGTCCGATTTCTCAGCCTCAGTGCGTAACTCATAGGAGTAAGGACATGTCGGTCGAGTGTTACTTGACAAGCTTATTGCTTCTCGGAAGATGGTTTCAGGCATCATGTGCTATCGCAGCTTTGTTCCTTATGCTAACGAGGCATGCGAACGGACGGCTCAATTAGTTTACGACGGAGATCCAACGACGCCAGTTTTCCTAACACGAGGCAATTTTTAAAAAAGCGCGACCCACCGCCGGTAACCGTCCTTTCTGCGCTTCACGCTGGGGCATGCATAGCTTGAGCGTCGGTAAAAAGAATCACCTTATTCTACTCTTGATATAGAACATGTGACCTTCTGCGCCAATCATAGTTTGAATTTCCGACATTTAGATTCACAGGAATATATCAACGCAAAAAAGGAAACTTCATTAAGGCCCCGGCTTCCCATGGGCTGAGAGTTATAATATTTATTGTTGCGAGTATGCTCTTTTGTGACTTATAGACGGCAACGCCGAAGCGTGTATCTGATTACTTGGGTGTTTACGAGGTTTTCAGCTTAATGTTGACGATATGGTTCGGCTAAATATGAGACGGCCTTAATAAATCTCCCTGCTGGCCCGGAGGCTTTCATCCCAGTCAATTTGTCCCATCAGCATTGTAATAATCTACAGAGATGCCCACGAACTGGCAGCCGTTGTTCTCGCTGTTTGCCTGTCTATCTATCTGCCGCGGATCTGCGAAACAGTCCATTTGAGATGTCTTTGCACCTCCGAGAGTCTTTTCTGACATCTGTCCAAATTGGCGCCGTGTAGCATATTTGGATCATACGCACCGTTCTGCATCTACTTCAAAAATTGAATTTAGTTAGGCAGCCTAGGAAAGCAGTCACCGAAGTTCGTGGTTAGATTTAAATTGAACGGTGTTTCAAGCGGACTCCATGAAAATTTTTTTTGGTGAGGACCCACAGAACAACATATCCCAAATTAAGGGACACTGCCATTTGCGGGACCGTCAGGGATCGAAGCCTCAGTTCGAAAGGTGATCTCGGTCTCCACGTGGTAGAAGCTAACTCCTTTAGGACATACTCCCAACCGGGTTCTTTCCTTCCATTCTCGACTTTTTTTGCCTTGTATTTTAGAGTTGGAACTTGATTGGCTGTCTCACCCTTCTTACATGATGGCCGATCCTTTTGCCACGTCGTGCCTATCTTTCGTCCAAGCTGTGCATTCACGTAACCAGTTCAGGTACCTCTAAGTATATCTTTTGCAATCCCTCGAATTCATTAAACGTCCTCCTGGACCGAAACTGACTGTGAAACTCAGCACAGGTCTTTTGAACGGTAAGATACCATTACCGTGTTTTTTAATCAGTATTTGATTATATTTTTTCTAGCTTGTTTCTGTTCCATGAAACACGAGAAGAAGCAACTCCAGTTTTCTTCTTCGTCAGAGACTGATTGAAACTCGGCAGTCCTCTTGATCAGTATGTATTAATATTACGTCGGTTAGCCCACATCTGACACCTTATCTGTAGCTCGGTTCTGACCCATGAGTGAGAAGGCAACCCTGCCATGAAATCACCACTTATTTCCAACAGACCTCGCACCGACGTGTCAGGTACACCAACTCATGTCCAATCGACAACATTGCAGCCTTCTGTCCCAATACATCGTCTGGCAAATGAATTGCTTTCGCACATCTTCGCTCTTGTAATTCACGACTCTGGTGATCGATACGACGCTATACTCTATCCCATCATCTTATCCCATGTTGTGCGCCGCTGGAGGCATATTGCCATGTCGACTAGTATCTTGTGGACATCGATCATTTTGACTCACCCGAGTCCGTGGTCACAGTTGTCTCGCACGGTCGCATATTTGTCGCGTTCACGCCGACGTCCTCTTGACATTTTTCTTGATTTCCGAGACCCTTCTTGGAATTGGCAGGAAGACCAACATAGCTTCGGCTGGAAACATATGGAGAACGTGATCCGTCTTCTATCACCGCACGTGTCACGTTGGCGCAACCTCGAGCTTTTCACGGATACTTGGTCCCCCATCTTCACATTCCTCTGGTATTTGCGCAAAGTTCGGTCTGCGCCCATGCTAGAAAGTATATCACTCTCACGATGCAATATTTATTTTGCTTCCAGGGGTGAGGTTTTTCGCCCGGCTGCTCTGAAGCAGTCTATATCTTTGCTTGGTGGAGGAGAGGCGCTCAAAAGATTGCGTAAAGTCGTTCTCGCAGGAGTACATGTGGACTGGTCGAACTCAGGTTTGCGTGATCTTGTTGAGCTTGAGCTCAAATATCATGCAATCGATGTCATGCCTTCACTTGTTCAGTTTGTTGACATACTCACCGGGTGTCCTGATCTTGAGCGACTATCCATTCTCGGTTGGGGCCCCCGATTTGACACCGTGTCAACGAAGGTTGACCATGATGTTCCCTCGTTACATGTCGGCAACCTGCACAGAACCATCCGTCTCCCTCGTGTCAAGCACTTTGTGTTTGGTTTTTTGGATGTCGAATACGCGATCGAGCTGCTCTCCCTCTTCTGTCTTCCCATACTAGAGGAACTCATACTCGAAGACATTTCGGTCACGTTGCATCCCTCAGATCGACAAGATGCCAATCCAATTCTCGAGTTTCTTACCAATAGCCATACGTCTGCGTGTCCATCAGCATCACATTCTTCATCCTGTTGCACAACCCGGTGCTACCCCCTTTCCAACATTCGTAGCCTCGAATTACGTGCCGTTCAGACGAACCACTCGACTCTCGCTCGCTTCTTCCAACAGTTTCTCTCTGTACAACGACTTTCTATCACGAACATGGACTGCGCCGTTCTAGAGGTGCTTGGTCACGATACAACGGTTCAACCTACTCCCTCTGGAGGACAAGATACACTCGGATCTCTGTGCCCCGCCCTTGCGGACATCATCTGCAGCAAGGTTGATCCCGACGCCCTCCTAGACTCGATTAGTCAATCGGAGGGAATGCGCTGGATTTTGTCGACTAGAAATATATCATTAGATATTCGTGGTGCAGATGCTGATCTTGATGACAATCACCGTGTAGCATTCTTGAATGCTGGTATAACGCTGCTCACAGACAGCGTTCTGCCACGTCGTCCCAGTCTTCTCCCGTTGCCGCCGCAGCATCAAGAGGTGACGGCTTCAGTCACCGAAACCATCCTTGAAGAACCTATCCAGGAAATGGCTGTTGCAGCCCACTAGCCGTAGCCAAATGCCTAACCAGGAACGGTTGTCTTTCTTCTGTAGCGCCGACGGGAAACTACCAAGCGCTTCTGAATTGCACTCGTCCTCGATACTTTTGTCTTCGCCAGCTCCCGATCATGTTTGTGTCCGCCTTCCCGCGTTGCTATTTGCTCGCCCATCATCCGTTTATTCCACATCAACTCTTTCCCAAATCTCAACCATCGCATACATCATCCCGAACAAAACTTTTCTATGCTGTTCTCACATAAAGTCACGCATTCTCTTATTCGCACGCATCAAACTTGTTATCACTCTATCGCTGTAACGTATACGTTCCCACCTTCTCGCTAATAGAGATGGCTTCAATTGTTATCGGTCACTCGCATCCTTCCGTTGTCAATCTACGATATAATGATGGCTCGACCACAAGGAACTCACGACAGAGTCATGAGGTATGAACCAAACGGCTGAAAAATGTCGGTAGGTAGGTTTATTGCGGGTAGCTTTTAATAAGAAACGACTGTATGGATGAATATTGACTTGCACCTAGGTCTCCAAATGGTGGGTCAATTTGCTTGTCTATGTAGAAATGGCGACCTTCCCTTTTGTCCTGTAGTGGCTATTGACCAAATATTATCCTAAAAGCCCATCATTGGCTGATCTCAACTGGTAGAATCAGCATTTCGAAGGAATATCAAAACGGGTCAAGGTGGATTCATGCTTCTAGGAACTCTACAGATTCTTCATACCCTTCGAGGTCTATGATACATTTAGAATATATTAGCCTCCTATGACACTCTGGTGGGCAAGAGCATGATAGAATCGCCCATAGACACTATGTGATTGCCCCAATTGACGAAACATTTGTTTGGGTAGCGGGTGATGCTGCTTGCAGACTTTTTAATAGTGCTGTTCAGAGTAGGCGATTCAGCACTCGATTCAGTGATTCAGCTCCCAAAAGATCCCGTGAAGTGCACCTGAATCGCTGCTCTACTCTGAACGGCACGTTTCACTGACTCGCTTCTTGTGCGATTCAGGCGTTCCGGCACATCCTTTAAATAAACCATAATACCGAATTTTATCTCTCCATCAATAACAATAATTTGTATCTATAATATATCGTCAACTACTGGCCTCAGTGCCATTGTGCCAGACGAGCATGTCGCAGAAAAATAGCCGGACAGCTCGACGAAAGAAAGACTTTCATCAAATACAGCCGCATCAAGCACTTTCACCGACGAATTCTACGTGCAACTGATGCATCCTGGGCAGCTCTTGCAGTCTTTTTCCGTGCTCTTTTTGGTGGGGGGTCATCCGTGGTACCTAGTGATGTGTCGGGCCGGGCTCAAAGCCCTGAGCCCGGCCCTGCCAGGCCCTCTAAGGCCAGGCCCGAGGCAGGGCTTGGCTCGGGCTTTCAGCAGGCTTGGGCCTGGCTCGAGGTCCAGAAAGCCCAAAGCCCGGGCCTCATTACCAATTAAGGAAATATATTTTGAATAGTTAATTTTGCATATCACAAAGCTCTTGGAGTCAGGAGGGCATAGATTACCATAG
>KN832997.1:540913-565559 GCA_000827315.1 Piloderma croceum F 1598 | reverse complement strand
GCCAGGGCTTTGAGCCCGAGCCAGGCCCGACACATCACTAGTGGTACCGCGGTGCGGCGCCACTCCCTCCTTGTGGCTGCCTTTAGGAGGCATATCCATGACGAGGAGAGTTCAAATGGGATAGAGGATGCGACTCGGGCCAGTGCTAAATTATAAATTTAATTTCATGTACGATAAGTATCATAATTCAGCCGCGTTGAATTCTGAATCGCAATTCAGGAGCGTTGAAGCGCCTCGGGAGGCGCTTCAGCGATTCACTGATTTCTCACGCTTCACCCCCTCTGAATTGCGTCCTGAATCGTGTCCCTGAATCGTGTCTGAATCGTCTACTCTGAACACCACTAATGTATGAAGGCTGCGTCTCTTGGAACGAGTATTGAGGAAAAATAAGATTGTACCATTTGATATAGTCGTTATTCATTGACTTTGTAAACCACCCCTATGAAAGCATTTTTCACTGAAAAATCTTAGTTTATGCCATTTTTGTTAGTTTGTGCAATAATAGATGTTTTAGTCATTACTTTTGTGACAAATCAAACTTTTACTCACAACTTCACAACTTGTAAGTTGTAAGTTGTAAGTTTTGGTTTGTGGTGGAACATGCTATACCTAAAAGAGAAATTTTGGCCATGTACTTACCTTGCAGGAACTGCTTGGTGTTGCCTTGGTTTGCCTTTGGTTCAGCAATTGGTCACAGCATTGCCATTTTTGGAAGCATATTCCATTTCAGGATCAGTGAGTATCTCAGTGAATTCAGCAATTTACCATAATATCCCTTTTGCCAACTACCTGCGGCCCTTATATGGAATTAAAATATATTAAACAAAATTTGACAAATAGCTATGTGACTCAATACGGGAAGTGTCCTATGCAGTGGTATATCAGGGTGCCGGGTGGCCATGGGTTCTCAGTTTCCCAATCGGGTATATATTTTCCAAAAATATTCTTAACCAGACCAAGTCCATTTGCCTGAGAAACCAATTATGTGAGAATGAACTAAATTCTGCACTGATTTACGTTGTAAGACTTCAGTGTTGAACTAACGTGTTCATAGCGGAACTTCCAAATTCGGATAAACTTGTAAGTTCCGACTTCCGCGCATAAGCTTGTTTTTTTGGTGAAGAATACTGTCGTACACCCCATTCTGAGCTCATTTTAAAAACTTCTGCTAGTAATGCAGGAGTACTTCTAGTGGTGGAGTATAAACTTATTTTTCACCCCAAAAACAAGTTTTTGTGACTTTTCAGAGGTTTATGCATCATTCTGAACTATTTGATCTGAAGTTTACATGGCGGATGTACTTGCAGTATTTAACTCTGAGGTTTCAACTTCCAAGTGCGAGGTTTTGTTAGCACAGCCACTTCCTAAATTGGCAACGGCCACCAGACAAGGCAAGGGTGCTTAACACCATGTTTTCCCACTAACAGAATTTAAAATTACAACAAAAAATGAATAGATTATTGCTTTATAATTTAAGTCATAATTAGATTGTGGCAATGAATCTGTCAAGTGAACAAAAGTGTTACATTATCTCATGATAACAGAATTATTTTTCCAGGCAAGACAATACATCCCCAGTAACTAATCAGAGTACTGTTTGTGACGATGGGACTTTTTGAGATTTTTTCAAAACATGCGACTGTAGATTATTTTGCAATACACTGTGACTGCAAACAGATGCTGAATATGGTGAATTCTTTTTTTAAAAAATCTCAAATATATAATTTCAAAACTCAATTATGACTTAATTTATCTCAGTCAAAGGCAAAACAATTTTTTGTGGTAATATTTAAATTTCATTGGCGAGAAATACAGTTTTATGTCTCAGGTGAACCGTTAACAGTAACTGCTTGTTGCCAATTTGAGAAGTGGCTGTGCGATCGAAACCTCAAACTTGGAAGTTGGGACCTCGTAGATAAACGTTTTTTTGCCGAATAGTACCGTCATAGTGGAGCGATGTTTTTACGTTCGGCTCCAAGAATTTATGTCCCGCGAGAACGTTACATATAGGCCTCAGACGCCATCTGCAGCCTTTGGTTTTCTGGAATTGAGCTGTCGCTATGCCGCTATCAAGTAACAATAGTAATGAGTGCGGCGGAACATCAGGCGGACTTTCCGCCCACAAACCTTAATTTCAAAAGGAAATTTTACAAATTGGGAAAGGGGAGACAAAGGGTCCGAGAAACCTTCATGCCAGGCTTTCCCCCTTCTTTTGCACAAATATACCTGAAGAACCGAACACCGCTAACCTCTAACCACCTAACTCTAACTTTAACAGCTAACCTAACATTACACTCTTTTCGGGCAATTATTAAAGCCTCCGCAATTGCCTTTTCCGCAATCAGGTTTGTGGGCGGAAAGTCAAAACCTTGATAGCTATGCAACAATTGCAAATCTCTCGATACTCAGTGATTCTCGTGAGTCGTGATACAGAAGTTGACTTGACGTGCGCTGTTGCAACTAAGTTGCAACATGCATCTTTTGACGTCAAGGTGTAGTCCAGCGACGGACAGCATAATTTGGCATTGCCTAGAGGTATATAAATGTTTTATAATGAGAGCAGTACAAAAGCGACTCGAAAATTGAAGAGCCATGACTTAGACTAACAATCGCCGGACCTTGCATGATAGTACAGAACTAGCCGCTCAGTATCATACAGTTAAACACGAGAGAAGGCGGTTTGAATAGCAGGAGTACAAGAAGAACAAAGAACCAAAGACCGTCTACTGTATTATCTAGTGTGCATCTAGTCCGGGGATGAATACAAATGAGTCCAAGATGCTATATAAATGGCGGTATGATTAAGTGTAGCCATGCGGTAGGATAGGGTAGGATATTCTATGAGTTTAAAAGTTGTTGCTTGGGAATACGATCGTAGTCGTTGGGCGAAAACAGCTCGATGGAATCTTGAAAAGACTGGGAATATAGTCAGTGACATCCAAGAAAGACAAGTGACTACAAACAGACCATTAAAGTCTTCCTAAAATTATGATAAACAGAATGCCGCAGAAAGTGGCAAATAACTTCCAAACATCTCTCAATAGCAACATACGCCCTTCTGCGCTAGTGTTAGCAGCACTAAGCAACATAGTATCGCATTTTGAGCTCACCCTCCGGAAGTTCTTCACGAACTCAAACTGAGGGCCGGTCTCTGGACTGTGTGGAAAGCGCTTGCACTTTTCCACTGTCTTCCACTCCTTCGCAATAACCGCTAACGCCTCCTCCCCATTCTTTGCCACCTCACATTCTACAAGCCAGCATCCAATAACCATTCCCGTCCTTCCAATCCCCCCACGGCAATGGACTGCGCTGATCCGTCCACGCCGTTCGTTATCGCGCAGGACGTCTAGGATCTGGCACATATATTCCACAGATTGGGGTAAAGAACGATCTTGGATGGGGAAGCAATGGTATTCGACAGTAGATACGTCTATTCCCAGTTGTGCTGCACGCTTATCAAGGTGTGGAGCGTACGGTGACAACTCGCCGTGTTCCGTTAAGTCGATAAAGGTTCGTATCCCCGACGAGAGAAGGGCGTCGAGCTTCTGCGACTTTAAACGGGGCGCATATGGATACTCGCAAGCGAGCAATAGTGGAGTGGCCCAGTAGCTGTTCGGGATAGGACGGGGACACATGTGTGCCAAGGTACGGCATTGCTTGGGAATGTGGAGCCGTTGATCTGCTTGCAGATCAGTGCTGGCATGAGAGATTGCATTAGTGTCAATCGTCATTGTCTGCAATGTTAATGTTAGAGTTGCGGGCAAAGGTGTGGGAGCGATACGAGACGAACAAGAGGGTTATATGTGAAACAATGAGCAAAGGCATGCCGTTGCCAGACGGAAACGAGTTGGAAACGAGGCTTGGTTTATGCACCGCCACGGATCACCAGCCTGAGCATCCGTCCGAGTAGTTCCGGCCTATACGCCGCATTGCATGCAGCACTTGAGCATGGCATCTGTCCTTCCGTGCACAATTCACCCACCAGCATTATATCACAAGGGGAAGGCGGAGGCATGCTGAAAACGACTGTAAGGGAGGTTTCAAGAGTTGTCTAGTCTCAGCTGAGGTAAGCCCCAGTCTGCCCCAGTTTCCTCATTTCTTCCGAGTCACGAGTCCTCTCACTCGTAATGTTGCCAGGTCGATTGGATGGTTGTTTATGAGAGTAGACAAGATCGTTAGTCTCACTTCTTATTAATAGATGATGGCCCGATATGAAGTTCCATTCAATTCGACGGTACAAGTTATCGGCCAGTTGTTCCAAAACAGAATGCTATTCCACGTTTGTCCAGATTGGTACCCATCCCATCGATCTGAAGACAGTTCCAGATCGCGCTGTCTCTCTCCAGAAGAGTTCAGTCAACTTGTCTGCCAAAAGTGTATTTTCAATATGTCCTCTACTTTTGACCGAGCCTGGTGGAAATCTGCCGTCGTCTACCAGGTAGATATATTCCGTATCGTCTTCGATTCTAGTGGTGATGGCCTTGATAATCACAATGTAGATCTATCCCGTATCCTTTTTTGATTCTAATGGTGACGGCCTTGGTGATCTCAACGGTATCACATCCAAACTCGACTACCTCAAGGATCTGGGTGTGGATGTCCTCTGGCTCAGCCCAATCTACTCCAGCCCGATGGCTGATATGGGCTATGACATGTATGTTCCGAGCCATCATTATACCCGAAACCAAATCGTCAACGTATCCTTTTGTATCAAGCTCTGATTATAGGAACATAGATCCCAGGTATGGAACACTCGAAGACTGGGATCGACTTCTGAAAGGTGTCCATGATCGAGGCATGAAACTCGTTATGGATCTGGTCGTGAACCACACATCCGACGAGGTTGGTCCCATATAATGCATAATTCCAAATCAGAGCGTTGACTTTCAACTCGGCGGACAGCACGAATGGTTTAAAAAATCCCGCGCAGGGGGAAAAATTAATAATCCTATGCGTGACTGGTATATCTGGCGTCCACCAAAATACGACGCGCAAGGGAATCGCCAACCGCCTAACAATTGGAAGTCGATCTTCCAAGGTTTGATTGTTATTTTTTGCTGGATCCCCATTTATAAGTTTGAGTGACAATGGGATCAGGATCGGCTTGGGAATATGACGAGCCTTCGGACGAGTACTACCTCCACCTCTACGTCACGAAACAGCCCGACTTGAATTGGGAGAACCCGAAAGTGCGCGAAGCCGTTTGGGACATAATGAACTTCTGGATCAGTAGAGGGTGCGACGGGTTCAGGGTAGGTGATTCTATCTGTCAGATATCAGGGTTGAGATGAACGAAACCAGATGGACGTAATCAATTTGATCTCCAAAGTTCCAGGGTTCCCTGATGCGCCTATCACAGAACCCGCCGCCACATACCAATCGGCTTTCATGTATTATGTAAATGGGTGAGCGCAATATTGGTCTCATATCCAATGACATGCTGATCTTCCGTCAGTCCAAGGGTCCACGAGTACCTAAAACAGATGAACACAGAAGTCTTGTCCAGTGCGCTTCCTTTCCTCTGTTCTATCTCCTGCTACTAATCACCCTGGTGGCAGAGCATAATCTCATGACAGTCGGCGAAACGCCCTTCACAAACGATCCTAATCAACTCGCTCCTTACGTCCTTCCTATTTCTAAAGAACTGAACATGGTCTTCCAATTCCAGTTGATGCATATCGACTCTCCACACAGTAGTGGCTCTGATACAGAGCCATATAAGAACGATCCACTGGTGTGGACGGAGTGGAAACTGAACGAGATGAAAACTATTGTAGAGACGTGGCAAACATTTAAGAGAGATGAAGGCTATTGGAATGCGTATGTCTGGATTAGAGATTTCGTTTGGTATATTCAGATGACGAAATGTATCGTTCACAGCATCTTCATTGAGAACCACGATCAGCCAAGGTCGGTTTCACGCTTCGGCAACGATTCGGTCGAGTGGCGCACCATCTCTGCCCAGTTGCTTGCCATCTTTCAGATCACCCAGACGGGCACCTTGTATGTCTACCAAGGAGAGGAGATTGGTATGAAAAATTTTCCGAGAAGTTGGCCTATCGAGGAATACAAGGATGTTGCTACTATCAATTACTGGAACTTGTAAGTGTTGTTGTAGAAGTCCGGGTTTGAAAAGCTGATGGTGAATCTCGGGTAGAATTCTCGAGCAAAGGAAGAAAGAGTCGGATGGGAAGGAAGTTGACATGTCTGACGTGCTCGACAACCTCTCAAAGAAAGCGCGGGACCATTCCCGGACGCCGATACAGGTAAACAATTCCCTACTATTTGCATACCGCAACATTGGCTCATCTACATGTCAGTGGGATGCGTCATCACATGCGGGCTTTACGACTGGCACACCATGGATGCGTGTAAATGATGACTACGCTGACTCTTGGAATGCCTCCGTTCAGGCAAAAGACGAAGCGAGCGTACTGAACTTTTGGAAGCGCGCCCTCGCCATACGCAAGAAGCATGAAGTTCTCGTCAGTCCAATTCTTCATCATTTTGTAGCCAAAACCTCAAGATGATGTACAGGTATACGGAGATTTTCGCATCATATCTTTCGAAGACCAGCAAGTTTTCGCTTATACTCGATCCCTCGGGAACACCACAGCTCTAGTACTGCTAAACTTCAAGGAAACAGCGATTACTTTCCCCCTAGACGAAGTCAAGCGCTTTGATGGATTTAAATTCGTGCTAGGCAATCATCCCTCGGAGAAGGAGTTGCCATCTAATAGCGTCGTATTAAAAGGATATGAGGGGAAAGTGTATATTAAAAGTTAGCATATGGCGCCGAACGCTATGTAAAGGCACCGACCTGTAATTGTCGAATAGCATAGCGACACATCACTTGTATCAATCGACTCACCATCAGCATGACTGACCGACCTCGTCACCCCGAATCCGACAAATACGCCCGTTCACATAGATCTAGAGAGAAGTACAGAGAAAAAGATTATGACTCGAGGAGACGGAGTGACCATAATCATGGTGAGAACAGCCGACCTTACGCACCCTGTAACCCAACATCTGACCTCGGTTTTCTCTCTTTTCTCCTGATCATCGCCACGTATGACTTGTGCATGCTCCATGGTTGATTATGGGACGGATTTGCCGACCACTGTTGTTACCAAACATCAACGTTGGATATACACAGGACGGGATAGAGCGAAGTCGAGGTCGCCCGAGCGATATATGTCACGTCACGACGACCATGATGAGAAATACTACGAGTCAAGGCATCGTGATTCTAGAGACATATCACGGAAGCGCTACGCACTTGATTGTATCGATTCTCCGAGAGAACACGATGATGAGGATTACAGCCGGTCTACGCACAGGACTCGCGGCCACCACACACGAGGCAGAAGTCCAAGTCCGCCTGCGGTACGTTGGATAACGACTCTTCCATCGCTCAATCCGCCTCTGACCTCCGAAGATGTATGCAAAATATGCCAATTAAAATATGCGAATTAACAGAATCCCAAAGACCACGATAGGAGATCTACACATCGATCTCACGATGACCGCAAACGAGGCAGAAGTCCAAGCCCGCGCTCTGTTCGTCAAACTACCTTTGTTATCCTGTGTCTTCAGACTATAATAATAATCTACCACAGACTTCTAAATTCGAGTCCCACCACTGCCGCCGTTCCCGATCCCGGTCATCGTCCGATGACTCGTCATCAGATTTTTCTTCTGCGTCGGAGGACTCGAGGCGTCCTTCCAAGCGTAGTCGTCGACCATCACGGTCCCACTCTCCGTCACGAAGTGCAGACCGGTCCAGGAGCAAGCAAAAATCTAAGCGGAAAGACAAAGAGCGACATGGTGATAAAGAGCGAGACAAGGACAAGAAACGTAAGAAGCGTAAAGACAAGGAGCGGAAGAAGGACAAGGATCGGGAAGAACGAAGGAGCGTGTTGACGGGGAAGAAGGTTTGTCTCGTCCATTCATTTTCGTGTCGTATCTTTGGGCTAATTCGTCGGGGGACCATAGATTAAGTTGAAAGTCCACAAGGACGCCGGAGACGACGAACGCGATGCTAATCGGCGGGACTTACTTTCGTTCTTGAATTCGGCCTTTGAGTAGCATATTTTCATATATGCTATCAACCTCGCTATGGATTGACTGTTACATTGCATATCATTTTCGCTACATTTTGGGGGGTCAGTGCCTTGCTCGCCTTAATTTTTGCTTGATGTATGATATGTATGATGCTGATGTATTGGCTTCCTGACCATTCATTGTACCAGCACCATCCCCTACCAGTTTTCTTAAACTAATCAAAGGACCAATAATTTTCAGAGGGCATCAGGGTGCATCGTTTAAGTATTCTCCAAATGGTAAAATTTCATTGACATACACGGCAGACCGCGGTGGATATAATATGTACACATATGTAATATGAGCTGGTGGGTTCCCACTGGCAATGGGGAGCTCGCCAAATCCGAGTTTCCAAGTTATGGATTTTGCGGCCGATGGCCAATTGTAAACTTCTAAAGTGCAGAACAATTTTCAGATATTTTTATAGAGAAAATAATAATTGTATAAATGACAGAATAATATTAATCTATAAATGTATACTCACTAAGATCCATACCATAAGTATTCAACTGAAACCCCAGCTGGTTATGACACTCATTATCTTTGTTAAGCATTAACATAGAATCAGTTTCTTTTGGTTTGTTAAGATGTGCATGATCAAAGTGTGTGCAAAATGCCAAATCTTGCAAAGTTTTAACTTGAGAAATTGCCACAAAAGATAAGCCTGCAGAAAAATCCTTTTCTCCAAGCTCAACAACCACTTTTCCAGGGTTAAACCCATCATAAGAGGGAGCTGGGTACACGTCAGAGCCTTTCCTGCTTTAGTCTCCCATCTTGCAACTGCTGGTACAATTGGGACCCAAGAAGGACTGATACCTTCCCATGCAGGTGTTTCAGGTGGAAGATGGCTGCAAGAATTGGACCCTTGGTTAAACCAGATTTTTTTTACAACACCTTGGGCTCCATTCATAAACCCTTTGGAGGTCCATAGATTACAAGTAAGCATAACCTTTGCCCCTTCAGCAAGTAAAACTTCTTTCTCTAACCCATCTGCATCATTTGATTTTGCACTGTTTTGCACAGCATTGTAAGACAGGTTTTGCAATAGCAACTAGTCTTCAACAGTTAAACTCCAAAACAGAAACTCATGCAGGCAAAAGATGAAGGACATCATCAAATCCAGTTCTCTGTTCTGGAGTCAAATAGTCCCAGAAGTGGCCAGAGAAGAGTTCAAAGTCTTCTAAAGTAATAGAGTAGGTTCTCAGTCTGAGTAATGCCTCTCTAAATGCCACCTGTTCAGCACTCTGACCAGTCTGGCAATAAATAGTGTTTAAAGTGACAGACTGTTTAAAAGACTCAAACACATGACGGCCTTCTGCATGAAAAGCTGTACGATATGCTGATGGTTTGTCTGAATACATAGGGCTGTCTCCCACAGGTGGCAGTTGGCCAAAGTCACCAAAAAAGATAGCTGGGATTCCACCAAATATCTCATCAGCATTTTGAGGATGAGCCTGATGCAGGTGATGGTCCATTCGACCCACTTGTGATCTACCAACCATTGACTTTTCATCTAAAATGAGAAGTTTGGTTTCCTTCCATTGAGTCTGAAAGCGTGCACAAATCATTATATACAAATTCTGGAGGAATGGAAACAAACTCACATTTAGAATACACAGGTTTACCTGAGTGAGTGAGCTCAGATAATCTAGAAACACACTACAAGTGACAAGAGAAGGTAAAATAAAATAAATCATAATATATAGGATAACTCACCAGTGGTAGCTGTATCTGAGACTTAAGATACACAGCACAGATCAGTGATTGATCTGGATACCTAAATAAAAGTACCCAAAAAGCGAATATAATGAAGGAATTATGCATGTAGAGGTTAAAAACTGCTCACAGACAAATGATATCACTCTGAGATATCAAGATCAATGTTCTTGATGGAAAACTGATTCCAAATGAGCCAAATACACCTAAAAATGCGAAATTGATAAGTAAAAAAGCTTATCTGTGCCAACCAGCCTCACAAATCCAAAGAAACAACTATAGAAATGCATTCAGAATGTTATTAGCACTGATACTTTACATGAAAGTGCATACATGATCACTCAAAAGTTGCAGTTGTTACAGAGAGTGACAGGAGATGGGAGAAACTGATAGGAAACAATCACAGGGACTCAGAGCATAACACCATTTTGGGCCAAACAAAAGGCAGATTTTATTGTAACAAGAATTAAAATAATGATGAGGTTTTGTGATGAGAAAAATCCTAACAAAAGGCTAAATATCTCACAAAAGTCTGTCAAAACATTAAAAATTTTGACTAAATTATTAATTTAGATAATATTCTGCACCATGCAAAATGTTATCATTATTTTGACTCTTGTCACAACAATATTAGCCTTTTGTTCAGCCCAAAAGGGGGTTATGCTAAGCTTCCTGTGAATGCGGACAGATAAGGCATCAGGATTGGGCGACACGCGAATGCAGCCACATGCATCCAAATCGGGGTGGCCGTGGTTTGGTGGCACATATGCATTTGGTGCCCAATACAGACAATAGGGGAGCAAGCTCCCCAATTAGCTATCCTTTAGCATATTTAAAATATTTAAATAAATATGCATTGACCACAAATGTTTCTGCATATGTAAAATATGTCAATACATTTGCATGTTAGAACTATTTATGTAAGATAGTTGGGCTCTGCATATCCGAGTCCGCCTCCCAGAAATGGATATGTGGAGCACAACTATCTTACATAAATAGTTCTGACATGCAAATGTATTGACATATTACTCGGATATGCAGAGCACAACTATCTTAAGTAAATAGTTCTGACACACTGTATTGACATATTTTACATATGCGGAAACATTTGTGGTCAATGCATATTTATTTAAATATTTTAAATATGCTAAAGGATAGCTAATACATATGTGTACATATTATATCCACTGTGGTCTGCCACAATATGCATAATTTACAGCAAGTGTATATATGCACACCAAACATTTGCTAAGTGGACCTGGGCATGGGCTGGAAAAGAATTTGATTCCCATGATGTAGTCATGTGGCATTCACAAGCCTTTTCAGGATCCAAATCCTATTGACCCATGCAAAGTTGTTTTCCTGCAGCTACAGACTAACTCTGAAAATTTTGAACTGAAGGGATTATGTAGATAGAGGATATCTGTGGTTTGTTTGAGCAGATTTTATTCAAATTGAGTTTTCATTGATTTATGTACATGACAAGGTGCTGTAAGGGTTGCCATTCCGTGAAAAATCCAAATTAGACAAATACACTTGATTAAACCACAGATTGATGTCTTATAATCATATTTGTTCTATGTGGCCGGGTGTGATAATGCTCAAGGGTGACGGAAAATAACCCTGCGTGAAGCCTTCAATTTTAGTTGCTGGTACAGCCATGGATGTGTATTGAGCTTTGGGGGCTGATTGTGATAGCTTAGTTTGCTGTATCTGCCTATTGTGGACTTTATTCAAGTGTTTTAATGGAGTCCATATCACTGGGGGATGCAAGATTTAATGTTATGAGTGATTTTGGGTGCTCATAAATGCAAACAGTTGTTAGGTCAGTCAAAATTGCCTTTTGCAGGGTGATGTCACAGATTTGGAACTGGCCATGCTCAGGTCCATGCTAAGTCACCACCTATTCAGTGGCCAACTTATTGACAGAGCCAAAAAATGTAGCTAACCCTAACCCTATGGTCCCCAAAAGGCGAAATATTTCTGGATCATTAGCCCTCTGGACAGCCCTGGTTCTGATGAGGAATGATGAGATTAGTGGGATTGAATTTAGTGGGATTGTTACATTGCCCTAAATTGGTAATAGTTGTTAGTAGGATTTGTTCACTAGCTCCAGCTGCAACGGTGTTTTCAGCATTGCCAGCTGGAATCTTGTGGATAATTTTAATTTTAATAAACAAATGTGGTTCTGTTGGTTAGGTTGGTTATGTTTGGTTAGTTTCATTTTGGTTATGTTAGGTTCAGTTAGCTCAGTATCAATAAAATATCCCTTAGAATAATGGTTTATTACTAGAAATGGTAATTTATCAAGCTGGTAGTCCAGAAAGTTGTCATTAGTGGGATGAGCAAGCAATTTCCAATTTAGGGCAATCATGCAATCCCACTAATCCCACTAAACTCATATAGACTCCCTTCTGATGCTCACAATTTATAGATCTCATTTGGACATCATTAAAACACAGTTACTTTATTTCGCCAGGAAAGTTGTAGGGGTGGGTGTGAAATCAGTATTATACTTAGTAGCATTCTACCCAAATAATGTCTCCCCAAGGCTCAACATTCTCCTGGCCATCTGGATTGCACTTGTAGAAAGCTTGAATATTTTTGATGTGCACATGCACCTTGTCTAACATGTTGTCCTTGAAGTCTGCTGTGAATGAACCATGTCCCTTCTTAGGCCTCTTAATGTTTCTCCAAGGGCTAAACAACAGTAGTATTTATGCTTCATATAGATATCTTTTTGTTTCGTCATCTGATGCAGGTGGCCAGCTGCTGATTAACTCTGGCACCACCACTTGCACCTTTGGGCAAATTAGTCAGCTCAGGAAAATTGATCCAAATCAGCAGATCATGAAGTGAAAAGCAGCAGCACAGCCACTGGAAAACATGACAACCATGCCCCAGAAAAATATGGAAAATGATCCCAGAAGTTTACACACAGATTTTTGTGTTACATTATGGATTCACAGACCTGGTACCTAACAGAACCGGGAATAAATAACATAGTTTCTGCACACCAAAGCTCAGAACATCTTGCTGCATCACTTGAACATCAGATGATGTCCTGGCCCAAAAGTTTCTTGCACAAGAGGTCAAGGAACCATTAGAATTTAGCAGCCAACCACATCTGTATTTGCTGCCAATTTTGATGAAATAATGCTTGGGACCTTAAGAGATAATGCAACCAATATATTTGTGTTTGGCTGAGCTCTGTAAATGCTACAGCCTTATATAGACTTATTAATATCCATAGTCCATTATGTACTAATCCTTGAGAATATTCCAGCAGCAAACAAGCTCACCAAAGATAACTCCAACAAATTTTTCACTGAGTGGTTAAATTCATTGAATGTTATTGATTTACTGTCCAAAGTAGTGTTGCCACAGTCATAACCAATGTTTTTCAAAAAAATGAGATTAACCTATTACAGCTGATTTCATCAACATGTGGAATTGCAAGATTTTCCATGCACACACACAGACTCTGTGGGTAGAAATATAATTTAGTCAGCTAAATCACTCAATTTTTAGAATTTTACCCATGACCAAATATGGGATGTTTCACATGATTCCGCCATGTTGGGTATCTGTTGGAGCTGAGTTGTAGTTCTGATCTCACTGTTGGCCATAGTGAGCTCAAATATTGGGCCCATTTTTCAATATTTTAGCATACAATTTTTTCTTTCACTTAGTTAATAAATTATATCTCAGGGCTTGGATGGTCTCCCAACCCTTAATAGAAAAATGTCACAATGGCAGATTCATAATGGAGATATTGTTTTTTGATGAGGGCTTGAAGAATGTTAAAGCTATTCTTAGGGTCTCAAATATTGTGCATTATGTGTGTAAATAAATGCAAAAAAATTATATGCCAAAATAATGAAAAATGGGCCCAATATTTAAGCTCACTGTGGCCAACAGTGAGCTTAAAACTACGACTCAGCTCCAACAGATACCTGAAATGGTGGAGTCATGTTAAACATGTCATGGGTAAAATTCTGAAAATCAAATGATTTAGCTGACTAAATTATATTTCTACCTACAGAGTCTGAGTGTGTGTGGAAAATTTTGCAATTCTGCATGTCAATGAAATCAGCTGTAAGAAAATTTGCTAAAATGTGAGAACATTTGACAAGATAGATGATTCAAAAAACCAATGGGTTATTTAAAGGCCTCAGTAATTTAAGAATGTTATTCTTGAGTTAAAGAATGACTGACACAGTGTAACCAGTTATGCTGCATCAGTCATTCTTTAATAACATCCCTAAATGACTGAGGCCTTTAAATGAGTATAGTAGATATAAGTAGGACTGTGAGAGTGGGACTTGGTTGAAATGTTGTGTTTAGTAGGAGTTGAGATCTTTCAGCATCAGCCCACCAACAACTCCTACCAACTAGCCACCATACCACCCAACCTTGCATCCCACTATGCCACAAGGATCACATGTGGTTAGTGGCTCAACCACCAGTTTGTTGTTTTGAAAGATGTTATTTGTGTTTCTTCCTTATATTTAAGCTCCCTCTCAAGGCCACTGATGGATTTGGGGTGAGAGCTTGACCAGCCATAGATATTGTGTTTCAGTTGGGGTAATTAGTATTGATCCACAACTTGCTAGCTCAAAGATCGTGTTTAAACCTCTGGGTTTAAACAAATGTTTAAACAGGGATTAGGTAAACAACACATCTAATAGACACAAAACTGGGGAAATACATATTTTATATGGTTTTGAAAATTTAATTAAACCAGGTTGACATTAACAATGGGCAAATTTTAAACATATGTAAGCCATGATATGTTATATGGAACTTCGAACTTCGTTCCAGTATCCAGGCACTGGCACTTGGGCTCCACCTGTGGCTGTGCTGTGGGCACCAAAATGCACCCATGGGCACTCACTTCTTTCTTCATTGCATGTTCCTCATCATACTCCTATGTAGTGTTGTCTTAACTGGCTTGGGTATTTTTTGTAATTTGGAAATAACTTGACACCATGTGCTCCAATTGCTTAGTATTGAGAAAGGATCCATTGACTTTTGAGGTTCTGAATCTATGTAAATATTTTCAGAATTTTATAAAATATATTGGAATTGATATTACCATCAGCTCATTTTTTACATGCAAGAGTGCTAGTGGTCTCACTCAACATCAGAATTCAGAACATCAGGAATTTATGTGGATGATGCTCATACAAGTACATTAAGCCTCAACTTTCATCCTTTACTGATAGGCAAGCTTATGGTAGTGGTCCACCAAAAATATTACCAATATTTCATCAAAACAGCTACACCTTGCTGATGACAATGGCCCTGCTCTGGAACCTAAGTCATTATCCTCTATTGAGTTAGCTCGTATTTTGCATGAGTCATGCTTCATCCCATTTGTATCATACAGGGTTGCTGACATGATGTGTTTCAGAATGTCAATACCCACATAGTGCCGAGGTTCTTGTAGAACACCTTGATCAACCTCATTTCCTGAATTTACTAGAATACAAAGGCAATGGATGCCACCCTCTAGCTATCATAAATCTAGATTGTATTGCTCAGGCTGTGCATCTCCTCCCTGTGTATTCATCCTTTTCCCCCAAAATCTTCATTTCTCTGATGCTCTTGATGTGTGCACATTTTGTAAATCCCTACAGCTGGATATTTTTAAAGTAGATATTTAATAAACTCCACTGTTGTGACCTTGTTGAACTTGTAATAATTGTTCCCTCTTTCTGTCTTGCTGACAATAGAAAAAGTGCCCAAAAGGGCCAAAAGTCTGAAAAGATTTTTGTAGTTTTGCTGATGTAACAAAGGAAATGGCAAAAAGTGCTAGATTTGGTTATATCACAGCAACCAGACCAAAATATGTCAAAGTCTCTTTTGCAATATGATTCATACATATAGGACTAGTAGATACCATTTGTATTGGTTGGAACATCTGTTATGGCTGAATCAAGTTTCACTAACAGTAATATGACTATAATACATGACACAGATGGAAATTTGAAATTCTGACTCCAGATTCAGAATCACCTTGAAATTTGAGCCCAGATGATATATGGATCATCACATGTAGGTTCACTCATAGTCAACCTTATTTTAAGGTTAGAACACTGAAACTGCTGTATCAAGGGCTACAGGTCAGATATGTGAATACCCTTTTTGGATCCTGGATCTACTCACAAAATAGGCCCAGATGATGTATAGATCAGGTCATTTGAACAAGGTCACCTGATAATCACCTGATACCTGGATCGATCTGTCTATAACAAGGGATACAGATCAACTATGAAGATTTTGGGTGCATATTATAAATCTCAAAAAACAATTCTGGAAACAAGTTGAACCATCCCACATGGAGCCAATCACATTTCCTAATTTCAACATCTATTTCAGATCTAGCCATATTAGGTGCTACAGTGGGAATTTCAAATTTCCCTGTCCAAATTCAGAATCTCTTGAAGAATTGAGTCAAGATAAAAGTTGTCTGACCCAATTTGGAGCAGGTCACCCAACCCCTTCCTTGTGCCCATATATTGTTTTGGGTATAGCAGGTCCTACAGGCTGAATTTAGACTCAGGATATTGACATTCTGAATCTCCTTGAGAAACAGGTCTTGGTGCAAGTTGAGCTATCCAAATCAGAGGGGTCAAATTTCCAGTTAACAAACCTATGCTAATAATTCTGATATCACAGCCTAAATAGGACAGATACCACAATGGGACCACCAGATTTGGAATCTCCTCAAAAAACTGCTCATGACCATATCAACAACATCCCTATTAGGTCATATCCTATATGCTATGAAAATGCACCCCTGTATACCCTAGGATCACAATCAGGTAACCCATTACTGTAGTCAGATAAATTGCAATGCAGTTTATGACCATAGTCAGTCTACATTACAAATGGGGTACATGGACTGATGTCATAGAAGCCATAGAAGTGAACATTCTGTGAATGAGCAACATGTGAAGTGCACTTTGTCACTTATCCGAAGGGAATCGCTGCCACATGAAAAGGTATAGTTCATCAGATAACATGCAGTGCAAGACTATATGAACAATGTGGGGATCCATCATCAACTGCCATGTCACAAGAATACAACATTTATGGGTTCCCATCTGCTGTTGAGGACATTGAGCCCATCCCTGAACCTGATTTCATAGGTATTCTGGATCACATGATACATATGACGCTGACCCTTTTTTAAGCACCAACACAATGTCAATATGGTGAGTTATTTCTTCAGCTGGGGCCCCATGCCTGATTTCTAAGGTAAAAAGCATGAGCATAGCACTAGTGCCCCAATTGAAGATCCACTGGCACTTCTTCATTGGCTTTTGTGCCAGCTGCTTCTATACCTTCTGTGCCTGGACCTCCTGTAAAAAAGGTGGCCAGCAAGAAATGTTACACTTTGACTTTCCTCAAAAGAGAAAAACTCAATAACATTGCTCATCTGACAAAATGGGCCAAGTATCAAAACAGATATATCATGATTATTGAGTCCAACCCTTATCAGAATGCTGAAGAGAAACTTTTGTTAGCGAGGGCTTCTTACGAACTTGCAAAGACCCAGCATCCCGGCAAAGTGCCAGAAACCATGTCAGCCAACACCAGCTGGAAGGGTGATTGTATTCATTCCACATGGCTTGGCCAACACTATATTGTACTATTCCATAAGGCTCAGCCAAGGTTATATTTTACCTGTACCACACGGCTCAGCTGAGGCTATATTGTACCCATTCTGCAAGGCTTGGCTGAGGTCATTTACACATGGTAGCCTTTACCATATATATATATTATCTGCCTATTTGGGTAATGCATTTAAACACATTTAATGTGGAGCATATCATATATGTCTGGGACTCATTTTTCAATGTGAATTCAACCATGATGTTTATTTTGTGATTGGACTACCTTATTTGGAAAATATTTCAGGAATATTTGATATGGAGCACATCATATATGTTCAGGCCTTATTTTTCAATACAAATTCAATTATGATGTTTTTGTGATCAGACTACCTTATTTGGTAATTGTGACTAGTGTTGCCACGGTCATGACCGTGGCAACACTAACCTCAACACGCTATGTTCTACCTCATTCTACTGTGTTTCCTTTATTTTAGCTCACATTTTATCAGTTTTGCTCTGATCTCACTCAATCTTTTGTTATCTACATCGGACTGCATATATGGACCCCCACAATCATTTACATACCATTATCCAATCACCTTTGAGCTGGATATCACCCTATTACCCCTTATTACATTGTACATTGGCTATAGGAACTGATATATCAGAACTTTGCACTTTTAGATCACACAGTTTCCAGTTTATATATAGTGTTGGTGTGGTTGTTTCCTGACCATACAGCATTGTTGGACATATCAGTGTAGACCATCCAGCTGTTATGTTTAATGGGACTCAGCTGTGAGAATCTGATTTACTCAATCCCACTCCCATTCTTTTGGCTGCCACTATTTTAAATAACCCCTTGTTTTTTTTTTTTTTTTTTTTTGAATTATTGATCTTGTCAAATATTCTCACGATTTTAGTGAATTTCCTCAATAGGTTAATCTCATTTGTTTTGAAAAACATTGGTCATGACTGTGGCAACACTAGTCCAAAGCAAGTGCAGAAGTTCAGGTCAACTAAATGAAAGTCCTACATATGCATTCCAGATCCCATAGCTCATATTATTCACTAATAGATACCTGATATAGGTATGTGGCTAAATTCATCATTTTCAAGAACTTTATCTCACTAAGATTTCTTAACTAATTAAATTCTGTTTAACCATTGTGTTCCTATTAGGATTTGTTTTGAATTTCATGTGAATTTCATGCAAAGTAGGCAGTGACTTGGCAAATAGCTCCATACTCAAGCTGGCCTTTACCTCTCACCACATTACCTACATGGCTTGCTTATGCTCATGGAGTTTATGTTAGTTACAACAATGTGTCAGACAGGGATCATTGAGTTGCTTAAACAAAATAAACTGCATTGCTTGATATCAGCCAGGATAGGTTGAGAATTCACCTAGAAAGTATTGCACCAGCCATTCCAAAAGTTTATAGAGGCAGCAGCAGCACTCAATGAAGCAATACCACAAATTGGAAACAAATATTATTAGTTTCATGGTGCACCAAGCACATAAGACTCCATCAGCTCAATTGAGATCAAATGAGACTCAAGTGAAGCATTTCAGGGACAAACATTCTGAACACACAACACTAAATCAGTGTGAAATCAACCCACAAGGGAAATTGTTAGGCATATATCTCCTGCTAATGTGCAGACACATAAGACTCCATCAGCTTGAGATAAACCTGCACAAGAAACTGTCAGATGCATACAGGCTGTAAAAGCACAAACACACAACACTGCATCAGCATTAGAACTGCCAGGAAAATGACATGACTCATGCACATACAATCAAACACACTATGGAAACATGTTTGTTCAGCTTTTTGCAGTGAAGACTTTCTGCAATGGTGAGACTAGCCATTATGAGAAGTGACATGATAACAGTTATGTTGGTTTTAGTAGAAAGTGTTGAGTCAAGGAGCATCCCTCCCTGCCTACCAAAAAAGGTGTGAGTGTTGAGTTTCAAATTTCAGTTGTCCCCTGTATTTCTTGTTTTCTCTACCAATACATAATGCCCTCCACAAGGATTTTCCAGTTAAGGCTTCTGGAAGGACCCTCCAAGCCCTCCTCTTCCTCTCTTACCCAACCAACTGTCTTCCTATTCAGTGAAGTTTGCACAGAGGACCACTGTAAAGTACTCTCAACCTGAAAGCAGCTACGTGGTATGTTTTTGTCCAATATGCTTTTTTTACCTTCTTGTGGTGTTCCAGGATTTGTTTCAGAAAGTGAAGGACTTGAAGACACAGATTGAATCACTTGAAGCAACTTGTGTGGGCCAGGAAGGTATAATGATGACTTGGCAAGCTGCTCACCTCATGTTTCATAGTATGTAAACTACCTTATCCCACTGATCAGTTTGCTCAGCACATTTAGCTCTTGGTGTCTTTGTGTAGGGAGAGCTATCAGTTGAAGCTCAAGCACAACTGGTAGCACATGACATTTCAGACTGTGCATCTTGTTTTATAACCTCTTATATTAATACTCACTTCCCCCCATAGTCTCCACTCTCTTCTACAAACGATCCAGTGGCGGAAATGATGCAGTAGAAACTGCTGCTAGAGCAACTTACCAATTGCTAAACCAAGGCATCTGCCACCTTGCTCCAATAATCATCCATTTCAAACAAGTTGTTGGTAAAGAGAGGAGGAAACTTGCCCATCCTACTATTTCTGAAGAATATTTAGATCAATTTCTTAACAACCTTGGTGCCACTGATCCTTGGGAGTAAGCCACCACCCCACCAGCTAATCTGCCACATTCAAATGATTTCTTCAATATTTAGGTCCTCCTTTGGACATGATACAACTTTGAGCCATGTTGGAATTCAGGTTGTCACCATGGTGAGCACTCTGGGAAGGAAAAACACAAATCTATGGGCTCCTGGACTGAGCTGATGAGTTGTAGTGGCAGAGTGAATACATAAACTTGGCCTTTCACTAAATTTGAAATTAAATATCATGGCCCTCTGGGCAGACCTGGCCCACACTTTATAGTTAGTTTTTTCTATCACAGTAATTATGGTTTGCACATTTGCTGAGGAGCCCGTTTTCTCCTTTGAAAATTCTGTTTCATCTATTAATCTAATTTTTTCAATGTGTCAAATTTGTTTCTATAGGCCACCTTAGGCTACCATATTTCCCCTACAGTTAGTAATAACTGTTTGGTTTAGCAGTTCTTACTAACAGTAAGGATTTTATACTGGGGCCTGTGGGTCATCATAATATGCACCTGGGATGGTCCATGGGTATGACCCAGGTCCAGGGTGACCAGACCATGGTGCATGGACGTGGGCTGTGTGTGTTGACCCAGGTCCACTAGGACATGTGATGGATAGCTCATGTGCATGGGCTGTTTTGAGGTCTATTTCAAATGACCCTGGGCTATTGCTAGATGATCCTGCCACATTTTAAAACCAGCTTAAAATAGATGGTATAGGTATCACCAGGTGTGCTTTCTTGAGGAGATTCCAAATCTGATGGTCCCAAGCTGGTACCTTTCTTAATTGGGCTAGAAAATGCAAAATACTAATGGAACCCTGATGGTTTCAAATTTTGACCACCTCCGTTTTAGATGGTTCAACTTGTATCTGGACCAATTTCTCAAGGAGAATCCAAATCTGCATAGAGAAACATAAAAATGGCTAGATCAATGATGGTGGCTGAAATGAGGGTTGGGTGACCTCTTCCAAATGAAATGGTTTGACTTGTGTCTGGGCCGGTTTTTTGAGGAGAATCCATATCAGAACAGAGGAATGCAAAATTCTCACTATAACTCCCAACATAGCTAAATCAGTGATGGTGGCTGAAATGAGGGTTGGGTGACCTCTTCCGAATGGAATGGTTTGAATTGTGTCCAGACCAGTTTTTTGAGGAGAATTTATATCAGAACAGAGGAATGCAAAATTCTCACTATAACTCCCAATATAGCTAAATCAGTGATGGTGGCTGAAATGAGGGTTGGGTGACCTGCTCCGAATGGAGTGGTTCAACCTGTGTCTAGACTGGTTTTTTGTGTAGATTCAGAATCTGGACACAAAATCTTCATAGCTGACCTATAGCCTCTGCTACAATCAGATTAATCTGAGCTATCAGGAAGGACATTGTGTAACATCCTTCAACTCATGTCATTAATACATCATCTGGACCTATCTGATGAGCAGATGGAGGATCTGAAGAGGGAATCTTCATATCTGGCCTGTCACCCTTGTTATGGATGTTTCAATATTCTAACCCTAGAATAAGGTTGACTCAAAGTGACACCACATATGTAGGTCTATATGTTTTCTAGGTTCAAATTTCAAGGAGATTCCAAATATGAAGTCAGAATCATCAAATTCCACCCATGTGGCCTGATAAATGCATATTTCTGAAAAACAATATGAGCAAAACTTGATTTGTCCATAGCAGATGTTTAAACTGATAAAAATGTAAGTACTGATGGTATCCACTAGTCCTATATGTATGAATAACATTCCAAAAGACACTTTGACATATTTTGGTCTGTTTACTGTGATATAACCAAATCAAGCACTTTTTACCCTTTCATTTGCTGTAAGTGCATCTCATTAACAATCTTGAGGCACAGGCATGAAACACACTCCATAGTATGTACAAAGTGTGAATCAAAATGAATTATAGAGTATTTGTGAGTGTTGGTGCAAAGTAGTCTTTAGGTGTTTTTTGGAATTTTTTGTTTATTGATATCTTTCTGTTTCGCCTTTCTTCCCCTCTTTTGTGTGTCTTTTTTGTGTTTCTTTTGCATTTCTTTATAATTCCTTTTGATTCACACTTTGTACATACTATGGAGTGTGTTTCATGCCTGTGCCTCAAGATTGTTAATGAGATGCACTTACAGCAAATGAAAGGGTAAAAAGTGCTTGATTTGGTTATATCACAGTAAACAGACCAAAATATGTCAAAGTGTCTTTTGGAATGTTATTCATACATATAGGACTAGTGGATACCATCAGTACTTACATTTTTATCAGTTTAAACATCTGCTATGGACAAATCAAGTTTTGCTCATATTGTTTTTCAGAAATATGCATTTATCAGGCCACATGGGTGGAATTTGATGATTCTGACTTCATATTTGGAATCTCCTTGAAATTTGAACCTAGAAAACATATAGACCTACATATGTGGTGTCACTTTGAGTCAACCTTATTCTAGGGTTAGAATATTGAAACATCCATAACAAGGGTGACAGGCCAGATATGAAGATTCCCTCTTCAGATCCTCCATCTGCTCATCAGATAGGTCCAGATGATGTATTAATGACATGAGTTGAAGGATGTTACACAATGTCCTTCCTGATAGCTCAGATTAATCTGATTGTAGCAGAGGCTATAGGTCAGCTATGAAGATTTTGTGTCCAGATTCTGAATCTACACAAAAAACCAGTCTAGACACAGGTTGAACCACTCCATTCGGAGCAGGTCACCCAACCCTCATTTCAGCCACCATCACTGATTTAGCTATATTGGGAGTTATAGTGAGAATTTTGCATTCCTCTGTTCTGATATAAATTCTCCTCAAAAAACTGGTCTGGACACAATTCAAACCATTCCATTCGGAAGAGGTCACCCAACCCTCATTTCAGCCACCATCACTGATTTAGCTATGTTGGGAGTTATAGTGAGAATTTTGCATTCCTCTGTTCTGATATGGATTCTCCTCAAAAAACCGGCCCAGACACAAGTCAAACCATTTCATTTGGAAGAGGTCACCCAACCCTCATTTCAGCCACCATCATTGATCTAGCCATTTTTATGTTTCTCTATGCAGATTTGGATTCTCCTTGAGAAATTGGTCCAGATACAAGTTGAACCATCTAAAACGGAGGTGGTCAAAATTTGAAACCATCAGGGTTCCATTAGTATTTTGCATTTTCTAGCCCAATTAAGAAAGGTACCAGCTTGGGACCATCAGATTTGGAATCTCCTCAAGAAAGCACACCTGGTGATACCTATACCATCTATTTTAAGCTGGTTTTAAAATGTGGCAGGATCATCTAGCAATAGCCCAGGGTCATTTGAAATAGACCTCAAAACAGCCCATGCACATGAGCTATCCATCACATGTCCTAGTGGACCTGGGTCAACACACACAGCCCACGTCCATGCACCATGGTCTGGTCACCCTGGACCTGGGTCATACCCATGGACCATCCCAGGTGCATATTATGATGACCCACAGGCCCCAGTATAAAATCCTTACTGTTAGTAAGAACTGCTAAACCAAACAGTTATTACTAACTGTAGGGGAAATATGGTAGCCTAAGGTGCTATAGGCCTGCAATGATTATCTGTTAACATTTGTTGATGGAAACTGACATGTTATCACCAGATTATCCAATGACTCAGCACAAAAAATCATTACATATAATGATTGGGTCCTCCAGGCACTCTTAAGGTCTACAAGGGCATGTTTCAATGATTGACCTTGTATTTTGTTTGCAGTGTAGGTGTAGGCAAGCAACAATGGTAGCTGTGATCTACTAACATTATATCCTTTTGGCCAGGTATATTATTTGCACACTAATTTAATTGACTGTCTCTTGAATACAAGCAAGTTTATCAACTATTACTGTAAGTTGTTACGAGTCCTTAAATGCTAATTTAAGACTCGTTCTTTTAACCCGGGTTTCTAAGTGAAATTCATATCCCTAAGATTTCCATCGTATATTGTGGGAATCTCTTTTACTTACCGTGCGACTGAATTTTGTAGTCTCCATTAACTGAGTTTCAAAACCGACACAGATTTTCAATATAAATGGAAATTATGTACTCTGAAACGAAATGACTGTATAAATAAACTCACAGATCGAAATTGCTTAGATTAAAATTGTAGATGCATTCTTATATATGTAAAGAATGCAAGTAATTATTTTCACGATTTTAGGAGACCTGGAAAATATGCTACGATGAAAATAGAAATTGTGATCGAAAAAGGTCAGAGTTTGAAACTCCGCCAAATGTGACAACGTGTTGAGTCTCTCGTCCGCTATCTCTCATCCCGTTACAAGCACACAACTGACCACGAAGGAGGCTTTACCCAGCCTATCAGAGGGCTGTAGGGAGGGCTAAGAGTGGGTAGAGAGGGGAGGGGAGTGGGTGGGAAGAAGAGAAGAAGCAGAAGGGTGCCAGGTAAGCACAACCACCACCACCTACCATACCACCTCAC
>KN832997.1:518912-536922 GCA_000827315.1 Piloderma croceum F 1598 | reverse complement strand
TTTGGCTACTGGAAATAACCCAAGGGAGAATTAGATTTTGGAATTATCTATTTCAGGCAGACAAAAGAATAAACCATATTCGGAATTTATCCAGTGGATATAATCTAAATCTGGATAACATATTTGTTTAGGGGACATAACTATTGTCAGAACATAATTTTGCCAATTATTCCATCAGGTCAACAAATGTGTTTTCTGTATTTAGATTATTTCATGACACAACCATTGCCCGGGGCCAAACAATGATTTTTCCATCTATTTTTCACAGTAGTATTTTAATTCTGTCAGCAATAAATATCCTGTTATGTCCCAGGTGATGGCTTATTATTTTGTCTGCCTTGATAAATAATTCTGGAATCTAATTCTCACTTGGGTCATCTCCGATAGCCAAAGGTATAACATTTATTTATTTTTCATAGTAGTATTTTAATTATGGCAGAAGGAAATATGTTGTTATGTCCCAGATGCATTGCACACAGCCCATTGTGTACAAGTTCTTCTGTTTAAAAATTGAAATAAAAACCAAAGCTGACTCATACATGCCATGCAAAGCAATGGCCCACTCCACCAAGTTAATCTATGTAAATGCTGTGATGTAAATGGTAGATATCTAATTGATAAAGGAGGAAGAAGTGTGGGGAGTTACAGTTGGAATTACTACAGTCTCGCTGCTCTGCTGCTCAGTAAACATCTGCTTGAAAATTTCTTCCTCAGCTTGTAAGTTTTCCTTGGCAGCAGTATGATAGAAATCAAGGTAGTTGTTTGTGTTCTGGTAATCAAATAGATCCTTCAGATGAATTTGAGTGCAAGTGGGGCGGTGGCAATGAGGTTGTGAATTAGCAGACGGAACGGGTGCATCTTCCACATCTGCAATATTGTTGCTGACTGTGTTGGTGTTGACAGCTGCATTGATGAGCCTACTCACCAATGATCCAAATTTGTTGTTATCATTGTCATTATCGTTGGAATCCGATGAAACTGCTTCTGCAATGCAATTTGCACCTTCCGAGGCACCTAATTTTCTTTTCCCTCACGACTCAGTGAGACCCAGCTCAGCGTGACAACACAAAATGTCCATGCAAAGTACATTGGTCTTGTGTACTTTTTCGATCTTGAGTAAGTTGCGTTTTTTCATTTGGATGTTACCAAAATCACTGAAATTGTGTTCAGTAGCACCAGAGTTAGCTATAATGGAGTAGATACGGATTGCAAGCCTAGCAATGCTGTTTGAGTTGTCCACCATAAGTCCCCAGATGGCTACGAGGTTGAGGGGCCGATTCTGGGTGATTTTTCAATCAGTAAAAGCTTAGTATTACATCGGGATTACAGTAGGGACTCACTTCTTTTGCATAGTTAGCTTTCAAGCTTTCTAGCCTCATCATCTCATCCAAAAATCTCCCAGTACCATTAAGAAATTCCATGAATTCCTTCATGAAGATGAAGTAATCAGGATCCTCCTTAAAAACTCGCTTGAAAACATGTTCAGCCATGTTGAAGAGGTCCATACGTGATAGCCCAGCCCCAATTGAAAAGCAATGACCTTGGATCCATGGATGTGACACCAGACTCAAGTTAAATACATCTTGATCAGCTGCAGCCCATCGTTTCTCGAGGCTGTCAATGACCTCATCACATATTGGTTGTTCAGTTGTCATGGTACTGTACGTCCTAAATAGATTCCCAAGGGTGAGCAGGACATGGTCCAAGCATGTGTAGTTTGCCTGCATAATGTTGTTTGCAATAGCGAGAGGTTCGAGAATGAGCTTCAAGCTGCAACTTGTTGTGAGTCATTCTATTCATTCAACATCCTGATCAAATGTGTGCACTTACCGATGAAGTTTGTTTCAGAAACTGCTGTCCCCTATTGGCTCAAGCACTTGGTGTGTGTTTGCCTGCTTATTGACATTTCCAGCCATGCTAATAATCTCTTCTGCTTGACCAAACCAAAGACAGTGGATGGCACCTTTGATAGCTAACAGTTGAGAAATTGCATGATAGTGCATGAGCCAGCGTGTAACAACAGGGAGGAATATGGTGAGAGATTTGCCATATGTGGATAATTGTTCAGTGTATAACCAAGCAAGCGGCATTGAATGGCCATTTAACCAAGTGATAATCACAAGGGTGATTTTCATGATATCAATCAACTCGTGCTTGACATCAAGGACATCTCCCACAATCAGATTGAGTTGATGAGCCCAGCAGAGCAAGATGATCATCCAGTTGTACTTCTCAAAAAGAAGTCTTTGACCCTTCTTTGCATCTGGCCCATTAATGACACCATACCTCATTCTCAACTATTATCATGGTGGAAACCACTGACTTCTTGGCATTGTTTTTCCAGCCGTCACATTGTGCTATCCCAAACTTTCCTTGGATTTTCACCTTCACCCTTTCCTCCACTTCGGCAACTTGGTTATTCAGAATGGACCCAGACAAGACCTTACAGTCAGGTACTATGCCCCACTGGTCCATTTTTTCATAAAGAGGCATGTTTCGGGATTATTCACTGATTGCCATGCCCAACTGTTTGCAACAAAGAGCTTGCAAAGATCATTGCAAAATTCTTTCTGGATATTGTCATCGTAAGCTGGGGCATCACCATAGCTAACATTGGTGGCCATGCATGTACGTTTCAGGGGTCGTGCAACCGTGGATGCTTGACCATGGAGAGTGAAGGGTGTGACAATGTTCCAATTTGAGACCAGCGAGGCAGATGTAGTCATGTTTTCTTTGTCCTTCATTTGTGCTTGTCTCACTAATACATCCTCTCTCAAACTCCCAAAATATGCATCGCTGAACCAATGGCAGCTCTTGGCATGATTCTTCATTGTACTAATCTTTCCACATGTAGGTAACACCATTTCCATGGCTTAACACCATTAAGTAAGTCTTGGAACTTTCAAAATATACCACTACTGACCTTGTGTTTGCAACTCAGTCTCCATGCATGCATAATTCATTACTCCCACAATGATATTGGCCTTGTCCACCTCTCAAAGGTTCTTTGTGCATCCATATAAGCAGCCATTGCACCAAGCATTGAAATGAGATTGATCAGTCTTGTATAGTGTTTTATTGCTAATGCAGAGCTCCCATATGGGAGACTTGGGAGGCATTTCTCTTCAGACTCAGAGGTGTTTGTTGGGTGTCAAATGAAGGTACAGAATATGTCATATATTTATTTGTAATTTACAAGTGGAGCTCCATCGTCGGAAATTATGTATTATATAAAATTTGGTCACATGTCACTGACCATTGTTGACCTGTGGGTCCGGTCCGGTCAGTACAAGTCAGTCAGATATTGACGGGTCCAACCAACACTGAGGAACTAGGGCACAAAATGTTTCAGCCCCATAAATGACCCCTCAGTTTTTGGGGTCCTCTATGTTCCCAAATATTTTGGCAATTTTATCAATTTTATTTCTCATGCTAAATCAATTTATTTGAAAAACATCGGTCACAACTAGGGCAACACTAGCCACAACAAAGCCAAAGGATACCAAAACAATGAAAGCCTGAAATACAGGACACAAACCATTGTAAAAGAAATAAAGAAAATTTTCACATGAATCAAGACTTGCAAGCAGTATCCTATAAATTTTAATAACAAAAAAAGGGTCCTGTTGTCTCTCATTTTAAGAATCACAAGTTTTTTATCAGTCCGCAAAATAATTTCCACACACCACCGATAAAAAATACCTTGTGTATGACTCTGCTATCTATCGGATCATAATAAATTAAACACAGGAACATTAGCAATATGTATAATAAGGGCAAAATGGTATATGGGATAAAAATAAAACAAATCGGTAAGACATGAAAAGGTGAATTTGGGTGCTTACCGGGTCCAGGAATTTTCTCCGTGCGCGAAATTTGATTTCAAAAACTCGAGCGCCAGATTCGGTCGAAACCTGAAGCACGAGCCAGGCGAACGTCCCAGGCTAACCCATGTATGTAAAGCTTTGGGCCGGCCTTAGGCTGCCTTAGGCGCGCAATTACGGATGTACTCCGCCAAGTCGCCGTCTGAGTGATTTTACATAATTAAGGTCTCTTGAACCGCACCACGTCATCCATCTTGAAAAATGTCTGGACTATCAAGCTCGGACAGGTTCCAAATTATGTACGAAGCGATGATGCGTCGTACAGATCGCTACGATATGCCCGGAGACGGTAGACCAAAATATGTGGATCAGTGGGGCAGGTTAACAGTGGACGCGGTGAGTCAGAATGGTATTCAGGCTAATTCCTCCATTGCTGTCGACTCAATTTCTTGAGGTAAAATCTAGCCTATGCTACGCTCCCCTAAGCTGTCTGTTGAGTCTGTTTGTGGAACGTATGATTGGATCTGCCATTGGGACATATTGTTCGATCGAGTGCATCATTCAAATTGCCCCGACCCAATCAATGGCGGTTTTTTGACGCTATCGCCCAAACCGGACTGCAACGTTACGCCGGAGAATATTTCTGGGTCTATTCGTATTTGGTCTCAGAATGGGACTTTTGAGTCGATGGTAGCCTGCCCTGTCGCAAATAACTGGGATTTTGACCTGCAATGGGAAGAGGGTGCGCCGATGAAATACGAACGTGGGCATGGGATTGAGGTGTTGGATGTGTTGGACGACAACGGAAATTATTTCTTGATGTTCCTCCATGACGGCGGGTCCCTTCGGGGCTGTGCACAACATTATTCGAAGTTCATAGGCAAGAGGCGTGTGGATGAGGTTTCTGAGAGGTTTCTGACGCGGGCGGAGTGGGACAGATTCGCTATGAATCTGAGCTGGGATGAGGCTGAAGAGCTGTGGATTAAAGAGCGGCGCGGCGTCAGCACCACTGGGTCCCACGGCGAATCAGAAACCGAAAACGACGATGGAGAAGTGGCGGAGCACCATACGATGGCGCCTTCGGAGACAACTGCGGCTGGTACTAAGAGGAAGGCGGAGCACAAGGACGGCAGCTCGAAGCGCCAGCGGGCAACGAGCGAAAAGTAAATATGATAACATTAATGGATTTCGCTAAACTATAATTGCAGTATAAATCATAATAGAAGCACACGGATTTCAGCCTTTCTGGTATATAACCCAACGAAACGCGCAGCCAGACGACGAGAGCTTCGGGAAGCAGAAGGAATACAAGGTGTGATTTGATGATCCGTGGGGGCCCTTGCGAATGATGGTATTAGACGAGAAAGTAATGGTGACAACAAAGAGATGAAGAGTAATATTCCGTTACCAAACACTGGGACCGAAAAGGTGGCGGAGGGTTAAGTTAATGACAAGGATGTTGTCCAGCCTCTCGCCACGTCAGAAAATTAAGTAGGGCAGAACTAACTGAAAAATCATTAATATAATTGCTTGTCTGCTGGAGTCGTTTTAGAAAACATACAATGGACGACCGTTATATGTGGGCAAGGCGATAGCGTCTCATTCCGAAGGCCACGTACACAGTCACGACTTTCAGCAGGGCTCAAACCTGTCTCGTGTCAGTACACCGTTTGAAGAAAGAAAAAGAAAAGGCACCATCGTTGTTGTCGTCCCTGCCCAGAAATAATCTGAATCCGAGGCAACGTTTTCCATCTGTCGACCAAAATCATCAGTGCTCCAAGGCTTTGGGCGTCAGCTGTTCCATACTTGTACTGCGCACAGACTTGACCCGCGTCATTTTTCGTTCGTGTTGGACACAGTTGATCCATACAGGCAAATGTATAACTGATGTCGAATTTCCGTCCCCCTGAGAGACGTACTAGAAAAATCACAGCGCCTTTTTAGCACCTCCAAATGTGTAGATAACAGATAGGGTCACGACGAGAAACAGATCGCCCATCGTTAAACTGAGATGGGACGAATGCCAGGGACGCAGTTCTAGATCCAAAGTATGATTTATAGACTGATAAGAGTTAAATTCAAATGTCAGGACCCTATAAGCGAGTTAACATACCTACGTTAGATCCTACGTTCTGATTGGTCGAAATTTGGGTCTCGTGAGGTAGATATGAAACCTATCAATGACTTCATCAGCTGTAGCGTACATATTTTTGACGCAGTGATTTGATTGGTCGAGGGTCGCGTGATATCAAATGCCTATGTCAAGCTCTGGCGAATAGATATCAATTGAGTGAGTTAAATTAAGGAATATTCCGCGTCCAGCTGATCTCCGCGCACTTTCCGATTTCTTTTTAGTACGGCGTATGCCGGATAATTCCTCATGCAAAGTAGCCTGAACCGGCCGAGGGTCAGTCGGGACGCCATCACCTATCTCCGTCGCTTTCGCTGGAAAATCGATGTCACCTTCAAATTTGTGAGCCAATCATCGGTACTCCAGCGTGCATAAGGCGCTTGTAAGAAATATCGTTTAGCCACCATACAAGGAACGTTTGCAAGGGATGATTGTTTGTTGTTGTTGAATCTTCAAGCTCTGCCGAGCCTTGCCACGTGTTTCACCAATCTGACCTACAAAATCTGTGCACCAACTACAGGCACACGACCTTTTCATTTGGCCTCCCTCGTATTTCATTCGACAATACCATCACGACAACACATACGACCACTTTACATGATATAGATGCTTGTTTCTGCAAAGGTGCTCGGCAAGAGCAAACAGTCTTTACATGCCGCTCCACATGTCATCGCCAGTTCCACAGCTTCCTCCTACTCCGGCAGGTTCGCCAGGTATCTGCTCCAACCCCGGGCTACTTTATCTCGCTCTGTGAGGTGGGTTAGGAATGAGACCCTCAGGCGGTCGTTTGCGACCAACACTGGCGACCCTCGACAGGATGCACCGGCTCCCGGGACAAGTCCAAAGGACCTCCCTTTATACCGTCCGTCTCTAGCTTGCTTGTATATGGTCTCATGTACTGAATGTGTTATATACAGGAAAATTGCTGGCTGCATGGACCCAAACGCCGACAAAGTGGTATCCTCTTCCACTTGCGGTAGGTGCACTTTTACTCGTTGCGCTGCAGTACCGCCATAAACTGGCTCGTGCGGAGAAGGAAGTCAATGTAGATGATACAGGGCACGAAGTGATAAAACTCAAAGGACCTTGGCAGGTATGTGCTGCTATTCTTGTTATCGGCGCGGATTGACCTTACCGTCTGCGGCTGACGCCAGGTGCACGTGCTCGGCGCCCTTCCACTACGTAATGCTTCTCGATTATGGGGATACCTTAACTCGTTCGAATTGCCAATATGGTTTCGTCCCTATGGCTTCCGGTTCTATGCTTTTGTCTTTGGGTGTAACCTTGATGAAATCGAGCATGCCGACTTGACCCGGTACGCCAGCCTCGGAGATTTCTTTTATAGAAAGCTGAAGGATGGTGTACGGCCCGTTGACGACGCTGCTCTGGTAATGTATCGACCCTGCCCATTCCATGAAACGTGCATATTGACTGTTTTGTCCAGGTGAGCCCGGCAGATGGGAAAGTACTACACTTCGGCACAATCAAAGACCTGCGTGTAGAACAAGTCAAAGGAATCACATACTCTCTCGACGCACTCCTTGGAGTCGAACGGCATATCCCTGGCACCCCATCCTCCACCTCAACTGTCGTCAGACTCCCTCCCAATCCGGACCACTCGATCGTCGACGACCAAGAATTCGCAAACGTGAATGGGATTGAATACAGTCTAGATCAACTCCTTGGGACTTCCGAGCCGTCTACCCCAGGCGACGGGACGCCCACCTCTAGCTCCCCAAAACCGAGACCTCCGAAAGACCCTGACCACCCTCCTCCAACCAAACACGGCGAGCAGATCGACGCGTCGGTAGAACAGGAGGGTACGGTTGCGGATACACTTGCACGCGAAGCGTCAGTCGCACTCGAGATGGGTGTACGGCAAAGTCTGGGGACTAGAAGACGGAGTACATCAGGTATGACTGTCAGGGAAGGAAACTCTCTTTTCTTCACAGTTATATATCTTGCTCCTGGGGATTATCATCGGTTCCATAGCCCAACGGCATGGGTAGTTGAGAAGAGACGGCACTTCATGGGTAAGTCATACTTTCTACTCAGTTTCTGTCTTTGGTGCTGATTACGTTGGTGTGGTTAGGTGAGTTGTTCTCGGTATCTCCCTATATGGCAAAACGACTGGAAAACCTGTTCGTCCTCAATGAACGAGTTGCGTTGCTTGGGCGTTGGAAATATGGTTTCTTCGGCATGGTTCCAGTTGGAGCTACGAATGTCGGCAGTATCAAAATCAATTTTGATACGGTAAGCCGTTCATCTATATCTTCCTTCAAGACTCATCCTCATCCCCATTTCCCTGCAGGCACTTCGCACGAACATTCGAGGTCGTCGGCCACCTCCTGGCACCTATACGGAAGGCATCTACACTTCGGCATCAACAATCCTCCACGGACAGCCTTTACAGCCCGCTCAAGAAATGGGAGGTTTCTGTCTTGGTAGCACTATTGTACTGGTATTCGAAGCACCGAAGACCTTCGAGTTTCAGGTGCAAGCGGGGCAGAAGGTTAAGGTCGGACAAAGGCTGGGCGACATTGTCGAAAAGGAGAAGATCGAATAGACGGCTTGATACAATGCATATAGCACACCGAACATTTACAATTGCACGCATGTGATTTTTCTTGGTACAAATGTTGTTTGAGTGCACGAGAAGTTGCACGAGCAACGGGCGTATTTTGACGCTCACAAACCTGAAGCGTGTTCTGTCATGTGCCCCGGAGATGAAACGGCGTGCTCAGAAGTCCTTACAATGAAAGCGAACCTCCACTCCCATGACGACCACCACAATGACTTCCGAGCCATTCGTGGTCTTTGGATATGGCTCGCTAATATTCAAGGTATTCACTTGTCTGCTGCAATGCACGTCGTTAATAAGTCTTTTAGCCGCCACCGCACACCATAGCTCAGGGTAAGTTCTCCCGTCGAACTAATCGATCCATGTCTTGACACAATTCTGTCCAGTTCCAGGTTTTTTGAAAGGTTATGTTCGGAGATTTGCCCAGAAATCTCATGATCATCGAGGAACACCTGAGGTAAGAATCAGCCGACTGTGTGACACCGCAAGACGCCTGACGGCTTTCTTCACTGTTAAATCAGAGTCCTGGGAGAGTGGTCACCCTGATCCACAAAGAGGACTGGGATAAATTTTCTGGAGCCGTAAGTACAGTGTGCGAACTCGTTGACGAGTCCCACAGATTTGAACTACTGGTACAATCAGGATGCGTTTCCAGACGAGGATGTTGTCTGGGGTGGGCATTGATATTTCAATTTATATCTGCTAGGAACTCAGATGAACCCCTCTTAGGTATTGCCTATACCATTGACCCTGCATTTGAAGTAGAAGTTCGAGCGCATCTTGGTAGGATTACTCTCATTCATCCAAACTTCCCGAAGCGATTTGAAATTTCGCAGAGAGCTGATCATTTCCCCCGACAGATTACAGAGAAAAGGTTGATTAAGTATCATATATATGTCTACAAAATGCTGACTATGTCTCTCGTGTAAGGACGGATATACTCTGGAGACCCTTGACATTTACGGCATAGTGGATGGTCACGAAAAAGTGAACATCGCAGGAGTGAGCATACCAAAAATCTCTTGCCGAAAATCCATACTTCTATGGGTATATAGGCATTTTGTTATATAGGAAGAACGGACAATCCTTCATTTAGTGCGTTACTTTTGGCGCTTCCCTCGGTTCTGTCCTTAACCCCATTGGTAGTCGGCTCAGAACCGCTAGATACCCTCGCGGATCGAATTTGGCGATCGGTAGGTCCATCGGGACGAAACAAAGTGAGGGTGTGGCCAAATATCTGTATTCTTCACCTCTTATGACGGTTCTATGGAGGACTATTTGTACAACTTAGTCGAAGCAGTCCGGACACTCGCACCAGAGTCGCACGATTCTCATTTGTACGCTCTAGAGGTAAGAACTTTTTCAGAATTTTCCTATAACATCAATAATGAATGCATTTGCGTCGCAGACAAGACTTAAAATGCTGGACAAGGGCGGTGATAATAAGGAATGAGACACAACTGACAAAGGGGGGACAAGGACAAGATAGGATCAATGAGGATCGGCGGATACCCTTCTATCATTCCACTGAAGAATACATCGTAAATTGGTTATAATGCCCGCTCGCTAATCACTGATCCATATTGACTTCCCTTTGGGTCCACTCCGTTCTTCATTTGCGACGTCGCGAAGAGAGGAGTTGTAGACAGCAATGGCGTTCGCTCGGCAGATACGTGGGATCCACTACGTTCGCGTTCAACGATACTAGTGAAAATTGCAAAGTCAAAAATAAAGACACCGAAGGTGGGCGATACACAAAAGGGCAACTGACCCTCGCATTATGGCAGCAGTCGTGATACGCTTCGCTCGCTTCTTGCTTTGATTGTCTTCATATCGATCAGTCTCATCGACAATCTCTTCTGAGATGATTTCTTCGATGACGTCTAACAATAATAGAACAACAATCAAGAGACCCCGAGGCTCACAAAAGAGGTTGACCAACCTTCAAGTGTGATCACACCAAGCGCACCGCCCGCAATACCTGGAGTGCGACTAATCAATAAGAGATGCGCCCTACCCGTTTGGCTGATGTGCAGAAGAGTTTAAATACTTATTCTAGCTCGCTTCAATGTGCAAACTTACAAATAATCCAACGCTTGGAAACAGTTTATGGAAGGTCGAGCTTCAGGCAAAATCGAGAGAGGAAAATGAGAAACGGGAAGTGCTTTTGTTGGGTCGTAAACGAGGAGCTATGCGAGTGCAAACATGCGATTAGTGTTAGCTAACTTGCTTTTGTATACGTTGATCAAACGATGAGTTGGACAAATAACCTTTTTGATCAATAATAATCCAAGATAACTGAATGGTTTCCCGGGTTCGTGAATCGGGAAACGGGAGTAGCCACTCGACATGCTGGAAATAGACCGTTATCAGAAGGGAAAAAAAGACAAGAGTATTAAAGTAACAAGAAACTTGCATGAAATCGATAGTCTTCGTATCCAAAATGGTATCCGAGCTAAGTGAAATAACATCCTGCAACACCAATTAGCTCTGCCTTCATCAGACAGAGTAGACTAATAACAAACCTCTATAGGGGTCATAATCTGCTCCACATTCTTGGTATTGAGTTCTAAAACGCCATTCAAGATGCTGATCTCATCGTCCCTGAGCGGTTCCTCGCCAGTACGGTGGAATTGCAGGAAAGACTTGAGTTCGGCTTTTTTGTATGTGTGAGCGCTATGCACGCCTAGCACATAGTCTAAGAGTTTGGCGATAGGCCATGCGATGGGAGCTAAAGAGCGCGGGAGGCATCACGTAAGCGTGCCAGGACAAGGAAAAGCAAAGGACGAACCCAAAATATACATGAGAGCCAGGACCAAAGGTGTACAAGCGGCACCAATCGATAGCCCATATCTGAGAAAACGTATATTGAATAGTTTGATCTGTGATTTGAGGAATAGGTATACTGTACCTCACGCTGACAGCTTGGGGGATGATCCTGCGAGAGGTTAGTACCAGTCCCAGGTTCAATGATACTTTACACGTACTCGCTACAAAGGTGAAGTTGCAGATTCAGTGTCTATTGCTTCAAAAAATTCTTACCCAAAAATGACTTGGAAAGATCCATCAGTAAACAGAAGGCAAATGGCGGATGTGTAGTACAACTCACCGATGGCAGTCGTGGAAATGGCAACGGCAGCAATTCCCCCGCCGATCTATTCATCGAAATGGATTAAACTTTGTTTTGCAGATAGCGATGATGAAACGTACCGCACTATCAAGAAAGATGGGTAAACTTTCATTTACGATCTGGCTCACAGGTGAGTGATTTTGTGCAGGTGGCAGGTATCTGGGTAACCAGTACGGACCACGTTGCCTAGCAATAATACCTGAAACAAAACTACATGTTTGTCGATATAGACGGTATAAATGAGTATTACTTACGACCAGAACCCAATGGCGGCCCTTTTGCATGAGATTTAGCACTATTCGCCATCATTGCGTAAGTGACTGATACTCGATGCCTCAAAACCATAACTTGCCCTTTTGTGCGTTTCTTTTTTCCGTCGCGTTCTCAGAGGAGGTTGACAGTACACGAAGATGAAGCTCGTCAAGACCCATGAGGCCAAGAGTTAATCTAAATTTTTTTAAAGTAGGGTCAGAGTGGGGTTAATTGACTTTGAAATAAAGGGCGTCGAAATCTTTGAACAGCTCATGCCCGTTTTATTTGTGAACTTCTATATTCTTGGCCCACATTGCGCGCACGATCAATATCATAAACACATACCCAGCAAAGACACCGCCAGCCAAGACGAGACACATGCTAATGCCGAGTTTCCACCAGAACTCAGGTGACCAAAGGGGTTCTTCAGTTGCATGAGCATGGGCTGCGGTATAGGAGAAAGAAGAGGCTATGACGGGTCTTAGAGTAGCTTTAAGAATCGGTATAAGCATTGCTAGCAGCCTTGAAAGGAACGTTGGTAGGTTGTACGTGAAGTCAGAAATAACTTGATGGGCGGAGACGGAGAGGCTATATTTTCTAACTTCCGCCACAAACGCGTTCGCGCCCAGCGCCCAAGGTTGAACCACCCCTTTTCTATGCGTCTTTGTGCATTACCGCGATACCATCCTCTGCATATCAAGAAAGCCTTTTACCATCTGCCTAGTTCGTTTCCACGATTACCTCACATAATTAAGATGGACGACGCTCCTCGGACCGGTCAAACCAGAGTTAAACCAGATTCTAGATCCTCATCTCCAATCGGGAAGAAACCTCGCCTGGAAACACCTTTAGATACTACTACCAGACGTATAACAGAAAATTTGATTGCAAGTACAACACCAAAGAAATCGTTCAAGAAGGAGGCCCGCAAAGCAAGGAGAAAGGGTCTACATGTCCTGCCCGAGCCGTTTTCGACCGAGGACGTCCTTTGGCGGGATGTTGCATCGATTTTGGGTCAGGCCATTGTTGATCGAGCTGTTGACGAAGACATAGAGTGGAAATCGCCATTTGCGCTCAAGGAGGAAGTCGAGTTGACGGTACACAGTTTATCGTCCAATGGTGCGTGTTTCTGCTGCCTTAACTGCTCTGCACCCGACCCTTAGATACAATGTTCGAATTCGCAGGAGAAGGTCTGGCTATCGCACCGGCCCCCCGACATAACTGGATCGTGGTAGTCCCTTTATGTCTTCCGGGTGAACGGATACGTGCACGGGTATACCGACACTCGCGATTACATTCGGTCGCAGATCTTGTCAGCGTCGAGGAACCCAATAACGATCTTAGAGACTCAAGCAGAATCAAGTGCAAATACTTTGGTCAATGTGCGGGGTGCCAATATCAAATGCTCTCCTACGATACACAACTTGACCTCAAACGGACTGTCGTCGTGAAAGCATACCGGAACTTTTCGGGTGCGTTCTTTACTTCTTACCCAACTTCCTTTGCTCAGTTGAATGTAGATGTACCGGAATCGTCCATGCCACCTATACTCGGGACTGTTGGCTCACCCTTGCAATATGGCTACCGCACGAAAATCACACCACACTTCGACGCTCCTCCGAAGAAGTTTCAAAAGGCAGGGCCGCCAACCACAGCTCGGACCGAAAAGATCACGCAGCCGGAATGGTTAAAGATAGGATTCAATCACGTTGGCAAAAGAGATGTCATGGATATTGAAGTTTGTCTTCATTTTGTAAATGAATGCGGGTGCTGACATGCACTTTGCTAAGGATTGTCCAATCGCCACGCCTGTGCTCAACAAAGCTTATGGGCCAATGAGAGAAGATATCATTAAGTCGGTATCCTATGTCATTGTCAACGCCGTTATGCTCACTGTCTCATAGAAATATCTACTCCTACAAGAAGGGTGTATCGCTGGTACTACGGGACTCCATAGATGTTTCTGCGGCGAATTCCGAAAGAACAAACCCACTGGCGGCCACAGAAACGGAAGACAACACGTCCGTTCCATGTGAGAAGCAGGTCTGTGTTTCAGACCATAGAGCAATCGTTCGGGAACGCGTTGGCCACATGCTTTTCGAATACCCGGGAGGGTCATTCTTTCAAAACAACAATTCGGTCCTCGTTCCGCTCACAGATTATGTCCGCAATGCTATATTCCCATCTGCTACGGCCGCATCACCGTCCGAACGTCCGACTCATCTCGTCGATGCATATTGTGGCGCTGGCCTTTTTGCCATCACACTTTCCCCGTATTTCGACACCATTGCAGGGATTGAGCTGTCCCTTGATTCCATCAAGTTTGCAACTCGAAATGCCCGACTTAATGACGTACCTGAAGGCAAATGCACCTTCCGAGCAGGAGATGCTGCTGACATCTTTGCGGCGGTATCCGAGTTTCCCCCAGATCACACGGCGCTGATCATTGACCCTCCGCGGAAAGGGTGCGATGAGAATTTCATAAACCAATTGTTGACATTTCGAGCCAACACTGTGGTTTATGTCAGTTGTAATGTGCATACCCAGGCGAGGGATGTCGGGATGATCTTGAAAAGAAGCGAACACGAGGCGGATCAGAACGGGTTGAAGAAATACGTATTGGAAAGTCTGAGAGGGTTTGATCTGTTTCCACAGACGGCTCACGTCGAAAGTGTAGCTGTCCTGCGGTTACATCAACCATCAGATTGATCGTTATGTTAAAATATATTGTAACTACGGCCCAATTACCGCTAGGGGCTAGCTCCCAAATCAGATTGGGCGTCCATCATATTGATAAGATAAACCCCCCCATCAGAAAATACTTACCCCATTCGTTGAATAGCCGGACTCAGAGCCACGCGCTTAAATGGCCCTTAAAAGCCTCACTGCTGTTCCTAGAAATCGTTACTATCCTACTGCAAGTATCAGTGCAATACCTCATTTCTTCAACAGGAATTCATACCAAAATTAAATGGCTCTGGGACCACTCGAATTATTGACCGGTGTCAATGGGCACGCGCGTGCAAATGTTGTTGACGAAAAGGCCATCGCGGCAACGATTGCACATCGTCCCGCTGCCTTAGATGTATGTGGAGACCTCTAACCTTGGTTATCTATTCGTTGCTTATTAACGCGACATTAAGGCTTCGAAATTGAAATATACCTTTGCCGATACCCTTAAACCAGTACCTCCGCCGGAGTCATTGGTCTTCGGGCAGGTATATCTATTTGTGCTGAATTCTATTATCAATTCCGACTTACAGTATACAACGAACCATAGGTCATGACTGACTACATGTTAGTTGCGAATTTTGACCCTCAAAATGGATGGTCAGCTCCAGAGATCAAGCCGTACGCACCGTTGACCTTGGATCCCACCAGTTCATGCTTCCACTACTGCACCAACGTTTTTGAAGGCATGAAAGTGAGCAACTTTGATTAATATACGTGAATCTGCGGTAACGAAATTGTCAAAGGCATTCCTGGGCCCTGATGGAAAAGCCAGACTTTTCAGGCCTGAACTGAACGTAGCACGGCTGGCCCGTTCTGCAGAACGCACAGCATTGCCGGTGAGTAAAGCTCTTTTAAACGAATCTGTTCCTTTGATGATCCTTTATACAGCCTTTTGACGAAAAAGCCGTGCTGAGTTTAATCAAGAGTCTAGTCAAGCTCGAATCACGGTGGATACCGAAACCCAGCGGTTACAGTATGTATATTAGGCCTACGATCATTGGAACGCGACCTTGTTAGTCGAACGTTCTTATTTTTGTCGTTTTTTCATCTGAAATGTGTGTCGCCAGCCATAGGAGTGACCGCATCGGATTCTGCCATGCTATTCGTCGTCATGACGCCGACCGGTCCATATTTCCGCACTCCAACAGCTCTCTCTTTGCTTGCTGTTGGGGAAAGCGTACGATCGTGGCCCGGAGGAACTGGTGGGCACAAATTGGGTGCTAATTATGCATCAGGCTTTTTGCCACAGCAAATGGCGGCCCAGCAAGGATATCAACAATGCCTCTGGCTGATCGGAGAAAACGTGACGGAAGCGGGAGCCATGAATTTCTTCGTTGTTTTGAAGCGAGATGACGGGGGTAAGGCGCAATTTCATAGTACATCAAGCAGCTTTATTAACATTACATTAGACCTGGACCTGGTCACCCCTCCGCTGGACGGAACCATCCTACCTGGTCTCACTCGCGATTCTTGCCTATCTCTTGCTGCTGCCCATCCATCGAAGACGACTCTTCATGGTCTGCCAAATGTTCGCTTGCACACCCATGAACGTCCGTTTACAATGCGCGACCTCGCAGCTTGGTGCGCGGATGGCAAACTACTCGAGGCTTTTGGTGCAGGTACTGCCGTTATCATTGCCCCTGTCGGAAGGATTGGGTATGAGGGTAAGGATTTGGTGTTGCCGCAGCACAAGGGTGCGTACGGACCTGTTACCCGGGCACTTTGGGAGAGGATTGTAGATATTCAGCAGGGAAGGGTTGAATGGGAAGGCTGGAGTGCCCTTTGCGAATAGATGTGCATACAACTAATTATGTTCGGAGCACAAGAGAGTACAAATGCTATTTAGTTTGTTAAATAATTAATTTAGAGGATACTTAGGATAAATTATATTATACCACGCTATCATCAATATGCTCCTCTACGACATCAATAGACGTGCTTCGACATACCCTATGAAGAGTATACAGGGTTGACGCGAAGATTAGATTCTATTCATTCCATCTCAGGCCAGTGCCGAGCAATGTGCTGTCAGATGGGACAGATGGAGGGGCATACAGGTAAGAAATTCCAAACTCTACCTGGCAGATGCACCTGAACTATTATTGATGGAGCTAGCTATCAATATGAAGCTGGTGCGCAGCAGAAGTGAGCCTATCAGAAAGTAGCTTATAATTGAACAGCCATTAGTGCATCCAAAAACGATAGCCGGACAGGTTATCCGCCCGGCCTCGCCAGCATGAGGCGTACCAGGGTTACGGACACCAGGGTTATGGATAGCCTCCTGGTCTGTGAAATAGTTGGATCGCGACGTGAATCATATACGTAACTTTAAGGGCTTCGATGCCCAAGAATCAACGATACAAGTCTGTAATGGAAGCGAGTTCTTGACTTGTCGTAGGGAAGTTGAATTGATTTAGATAATGCAGGCTGTACGTCAAAATGTCGCCTGGATCCAAGCTAAGCTAGACTGGATATAGGACAGCTAGATAGTGCGTGTAATTATGATGTATGTAATCACGCAGATTATTTTATTTAGAATACCTCACCGTGCAGAAAAGGGGCACATCAAGGAGTCAATCAGTTCGCCACATCTCCGCAAGGTGACGAAATGGATCGTATCGATTTACCGGGAAATAAGATGAGTAGACCTCATTGCGTATTCGCTGATGGCACCCGATGGGGTCGGGTCGGTGGTCCAAGATAGGTTTTTCATCACCTCCCCGTAAGATGCCAAAACACGCAGTTACCTTGGATCAATCTAGGGGGGAGTGAAATGTCTTAGGCCCGTTGGTTTGGTGTCCGATGTAGTCGGCGCCCAAGACATTATTTCACTACCTCTCCGTAAGATGACCAGGACCGGTCTTAGATCGATCTGGCGGGCAGTAAGATGTGAAACCCCGACCGTGGCGATGACTCGAGGAACAAAATCATTATGTAGGCAATAAGTTCCGTTCTGGTGGGGCTGACATACTGTAAAACATCCTTAAGACAAAAAATACGTAGCTATATGGGCGGTCACGGCAGACATGCCGGAAAGAATCCGAATATAACATCGTCGCATACTATCAGTTGCATATTTAAAATAACGGCATGATTTAAAATATCCACACATGGCATATGCTATTATTTTAAATATGTGACACTTTTTTGAATATGCGATGTGGTTATATTTGGGCATGTCCGCCATGGGTGCTAAGATAACAGCAGTTTCAGGTCATTTTAGGGGCATCTGAAGGTTTTTGCAAATTGTCGTCGCCTCTCGGTCCCGACTCCCGTCTGAGTCATGTACCCGAGTCATTACAGTCACTTACAGGTATCAACCGCAAACATGATCTATGGTCCGTGCATATCCCCCCAGT
>KN832997.1:485381-507320 GCA_000827315.1 Piloderma croceum F 1598 | reverse complement strand
CTTGTCGACCTGCTAAAAGAGTTCTGCTCCGAAGGCCTTCTGTACTGGGTGGAAGTCTGCAGCGTCTTGGGAGACCTCCGAAGTGCGCTACTTTCGTTGGATAATGCTCGGCGGGCACTTGCGGTATGTCATTTCGGTTGTGATGAATATATGTCCCTTACGTTGCTCTATAGACAAGTATTGACAAGAAGACCGAAACTATGACATTACTTTCTGACTGCGAGCGGTTTGTGCGGGAATTCTTCGCTATCCTAAGCACATCTCCCGAACAAGTATACCACTCAGCACTGATGTTCACACCGAGCGAAACAATACTTCGTAAGAAATATTTTCATGAGCTGCCTCCCATCAGGATGGAGAATGGCTGCGAAATGATGTGGGATTCGTGTCTACGAACAATGGAGGGGTATTCTAATGTGATTGGATCAGTTGCATTCTCCCCAGATGGCATGTGTATTGTGTCGGCATCTGGTGACTATACCCTTCGACTGTGGGATGCAGTCAGTGGTGCCCACCTCAACACCCTCAAAGGGCATTCCGGTTCGATTTATTCAGTCGCATTCTCCCCAGATGGCACACGTATCCTATCAGGATCTGATGACAATACCCTTCGACTGTGGGATGCAGTCAGTGGTGCCCACCTCAACACCCTCAAAGGGCATTCTAATTCAATTTATTCGGTCGCATTCTCCCCAGATGGCACATATATCGTGTCAGGATCTTCTGACGAGACCCTTCGACTGTGGGATACAGTCAGTGGTGTCCACCTCAACACCCTCGAAGGGCATTCCAATGTGATTTTTTCAGTTGCATTCTCCTCAGATGGCACATGTATTGTATCGGGATCTTCTGACGAGACCCTTCAACTGTGGGATGCAGTCAGTGGTGCCCACCTCAACACCCTTGAAGGGCATTCCGGTTCAATTAATTCAGTCGCATTCTCCCCAGATGGCACATGTATCGTGTCGGCATCTGGTGACTATACCCTTCGACTGTGGGATGCAGTCAGTGGTGCCCACCTCAACACTCTCAAAGGGCATTCCAGTTCGATTATTTCAGTCGCATTCTCCCCAGATGGCACACATATTGTGTCGGGATCTGGTGACATGACCCTTCGACTGTGGGATGCAGTCAGTGGTGCCCACCTCAACACTCTCAAAGGGCATTCCAGTTCGGTTTATTCAGTCGCATTTTCCCCAGATGGCACACATATTGTGTCAGGATCTGATGACGAGACCCTTCGACTGTGGGATGCAGTCAGCGGTGCCCACCTCAACACCCTTGAAGGGCATTCCGAAGAGATTGATTCAGTTGCATTCTCCCCAGATGGCACACGTATCGTGTCAGGATCTCGTGATGTGACCCTTCGACTGTGGGATGCAGTCAGTGGTGCCCACCTCAATACCCTCGAAGGGCATTCCGGTTGGATTTATTCAGTTGCATTCTCCCCAGGTGGCACACATATTGTGTCGGGATCTAATGACAATACCCTTCGACTGTGGGATGCAGTCAGTGGTGCCCACCTCAACACCCTAAAAGGGCATTTTGGTTCGATTTATTCAGTTGCATTCTCCCCAGATGGCACACGTATTGTGTCGGGATCTTCTGACAAGACCCTTCGACTGTGGGATGCAGTCAGTGGTGCCCACCTCAACACCCTTGAAGGGCATTCCGATTGGATTTATTCAGTCACATTCTCCCCAGATGGCACACGTATTGTGTCGGGATCTTTTGACAAGACCCTTCGACTGTGGGATGCAGTCAGTGGTTCCCACCTCAACACCCTTGAAGGGCATTTCAATTGGATTCGTTCAGTTGCATTCTCTCCAGATGGCACACATATTGTGTCGGGATCTTATGACCAGACCCTTCAACTGTGGGATGCAGTCAGTGGCACCCTCCTTCATACCCTTGAAGGGTATTCTGGCCCTGCTACGTCGGCTGCATTCTCTGATTACCTTGGCACTGCCTCCGGATTTAGTGACAACAATATCCAACAAAGAAATACAGTCAGTGGTATGCTCATATCAGTTAACTACACTTGCACTGGTTTTCATATTGCATTCTACAGATCACAAAGACAATATGCACTACTACATGAAGCATGGGTGGATCTGTTGTTTACCCTCTCACCAGCGACTGTGCTGGATTCCCGTGAAATGCCGAGGTAAATTGGCTTGGAGTGGAAATCGTGTTGCTCTAGGTACACTAGATGGGCGGGTAGTTATCCTTGATTTTTCAGGCATCCTGGTGTAATCTTCCGATTGTCTGTTATATCATTTTTCTATTTTCCTGCTACGAGCTCAGCATCGTATGGGGAATTTGGCATGAGCCGATTTTATCATATACTTTCCATACACATTTATGTATTATCACAGATAGTATACTTTAGCTTCCACCTTTACCAACACATCACAATTGCTGGATGCAATGTTACAGTAATTTATTTTGATTCTTTCTAGGTAGTGCGAAATAGGCTACAATCAGTACTCAGCGAAAACACACACATGCCCCCTCTCTTTGTTACCATCTCGTGATATCGGTCTCCGAATATACTGGTTTTCACAATGCCAAACCCTTCTGTGTGAGTCCGGTACATCCCCCTCATAAGGCAGCCTCTTCAAGAACCTCCGTTAATCTGTTCAAACTGCAACAAGAACCCATCGTGCCGATCCAGAGAAGGGATGATAATCAACTCTGAGTGGTCAACTCTCGCTGTTCAGTCTTAGTGAGCAACCTGTTTCAATACCTACAACCGGCGTGTGGAGTGGTAAGTGTGATAACACACATGTGAAGGCTGTGGAATGCTTGAGCTGTTGAGTCTTGTGTGCTGATTTAATCCCAGCCTAGATTGTGCGTGTCCACTTTGCAGGTGATGTGGAATGTAGCTGTTTGCGTCAAAGCGGGTCGTGAATTTTGAGCGAGGTAAAATTGGGCTGAGAAGACTGGTTGTTGCAGTGGTGGTGCGGATGGTATGGATAATGGGGGTTGAGGCCTTGATTTTGCTATCAGGGGGAGTGAACTTGAAGCCACCAATGGTTGGAGTTGTCAATTGGTGCTGGAACAAGTTGGTGCTGGATACCGTGCTCGTGACATCGGAGCATGTACTCGTATATATGTACGGGGTTAGGGTTCGGACCCGGTATGGCCCGTTTCCAGATGTTCAAACGTTCAAGAAACAAACCCACCTGAAGCAAACACTTGTAAGGTTTCAGTCCATCAGGAAAATCCAACATCAGCTTATTTAACTTAATCGCGACTTGTTTTACTTACAGCCAAAATTTAAGTAGTTTTAAGGAAACATCAGTTAAGGAAATTTTACTTAGAATAAGTAGGGTCTCCTACTGAAATAGCTTACTTTCTCCTTATTCGCACTGATTTCTCCACTTAGCTACTTAGTCTGGCAAATATCAGCTGCCTAGCCATGCCATTAAGGAAGTTAAGCAGACATCAAAGTAGTAAAAGAGTAATAAAAAACATATATTTGATTATTGAAATAGGTTATTATACATGAATGGTGTCTACTACTCGTTCCCGTTCCCCCGTCGTTTCCACTCCCCTATAATCCCCCCGTTGTCCCACTCGGCACCGTTCCCTGCCTCCCATTACCTCCCGTTGTCTTTTCTATTCAACCGCTGTCGTTGTGCTGGCCTCCTGGTCGTCGTCGCTGTTCCTCCCGCGATCCATGAAAAGTTGCTCGTGGGGCTGGGTGGGTGGTGTGCCATATGCTGTTGTGCTGCTGCTTGTGCTGCTGCTGGTGTCGGCTAACCATAGTTCCTGATTGATCGTTTGTCAATGGTCCTCCTCATGGTACGCAGTGAGCACCATCCATCCGTCCTGCGAGTGGGTGCTCACAGCTCTGTGGAGGGTGGGTTGTGTTCTGCTGTCTCCAGGGGGGTCCTTGTCATCGTTGTCCAGGAGCATTGCAATCCACCCCGCGAGCAGTGGCTCACAGAGCCGGAAGCGGGTGCTGTGTCGTCCCTCGGCAGGTTTGCACTGGGTTGTGTTTCCTGTGTCGAAGCGGATGGGATGTGGTTAGCAGTGACAAAAGTAGGTTTACAAGAGTGCGTTTATGTGTACCTCACGGGTTTGCCCCTTCACAGGTCTCCCGGTGTCCCTTCGCACCCTCCTGGCCCCAATTAACCTCACTTCCCGTTTTGATGGGGAGTAGTGGGTTTGCGCGGCTGCCGTTGGGCATGGGTCATCTCACGGTGGTATCCGTCGTTACCAGTAATTTAGACCTTAAATAAAGTAAAAGTACAATTAGTTAGTTGATAAGAACAAAAAACGTACAAGAAAAACTTACCTAAGGCCCAAACAACGCAGTCGTCGTTTGGGCCTATGTTGCGCCTGAGATGACTTGTTGATAGCCACTAGTAGCTTTGGCGGCATAGGTATGGGTGTGGATGTGAGCGAGGAAGGTAGGGAAGGAGAGAGGCGGTGGTGTCAGCAGTTGTTCGGAGCAGCGGCGGGGCTTAGGACGACGTCGGGAGTGGTTATGGAAGACAAACAAGGTGTGTGGCGCGTTGACGTGGCATAATGATGACTGTTTCGGGAAATGCCGAGAAACGCCGAGAAGGGACTTAGAGAAATTTTCGACGGCAAGTATCATATCTCTTAGGTGATGACACAGTCCTGATGGCCTTGAGGCCTTACAAGTTCATTATTACTTACATGTTTTCTTATACTACTTATTCCATTATGCCTCCTTAACTTGTGCATCATTCTAAGTAAAAAGATCAACTTATTTCACTTAATTGCCTTAATTGGGTTCTAAGTAAGATAAGTAAAAAAAGTCGATCCTCGATTTTCCTGATGTCCGACATGGGAGACAATCTCCCATGTCACCTAAACATTGCGTCTCGTGCTGGTCGGTTAAGACGACGACGGCCCAACTGGACCCACTGTAGCGTGCATCAAACATGCGTCATCATGGCCACCGCCGAGCTCCTCCGCTCGCCGTCCCTATGTCCTATATCTTCGATGATGATGGCAGCGGCGGGTGGCAGAGATGAAGTCAAGGGTCAGTAGCATCCCACTTTTTTTAATAAAAAAGAACTAATGCTAATATCTCCCTGTCTCCATCGTAACAGATCATACCAACTAACAAGGCACCTAAGCTACTCACCCTCGCATGTAACCTCCCTGGCTCCAATCAAATGCGCTTCGTATCCTCAACCTATTCAGCGGGGACGATATTCCATACGGGAGTTTATTGAGATTGGTATTACACCTCGGTTTGATGCTTTTTTTGGTATGAGAGGAGGTGAGAAGGATGGGGATGGTAAGATGGGTGTGTAACCGAGATTTTCATGTTACACACAAACATGAGTTGTTAATGCAATTGCAGGCATCCCAATAGCCAACAGGAAAATCGCACAACTCAAGCTCTCCCTCCTCCAACATAACATCGAAATCCCAGAAACGCATCTTCTAATCCACCTCACAATCCAGTGTGCGATCTCCGAAGCTCTCCACCCGCCCTTCCTTCTCCCATACCCCCCTAAAACTCCTAAACAACCCAATACACTCGACTCACACGTTAACTCGTGGATCCAATCCATACAGGCTGTGACAAAATTGAATGGGGATGTAGTGATCAAGTGGGACTGTTTCGCAAGGGATTGTTTTTTGGTTGAGTTTGGAGAGAGCGTTGGAGGCGATTGAGACGCAGTTGAGGAGTGAGGAGGTTGGGATAGTTATGGATTGTTTGAGGAACGCGAAGAGACTTCATGCTGCTATTAGTTTTAATGGTGATACTGGGTTGAAGGATGCTACGGATAATGGTACGCGTCTCTTCTCCCCTCCCTTGCTCTTGTACCTCTCGATGCTGATGGATTGTATCCAGTGCACAAATTCAACCAACTAATGAAAGACTTTCCCCTCAACGAACTCCTCTCCGCAACGGACTCCTCTTAATCTTCGGACACATAAACCGCAAACTCAAACTTTCCCCATACCCAATCTGTCGCACACCCTCCCCTTCGTAGAAGCAATCTTCCGCGACTTTAGCGACCAACTCTTCCGCATCCTGACCTCCCACCGACTCCCATACACCCCATACGAAACATTTGACAGACTCCTCTCACAATCTACTAATATCTTCCGAACGTGGGACGACCTCACAAGGTGAGCTCCTAGCTGTAAACGATTCCCTGCGCGATCTCTAACATATCAACGGTGTTGTTCGAAGCACAATACCGATTCTCAGAAGCGTACCACATGTCCCAAATGCGCGACTTACTAAGTACCCATAGCAGGCGCCATAATCTGGGCTCATCAGATTGAACACCAACTCTTAACATACATAAAGTGCATCGAAGACGTCTTAGACAAAGGATGGGAACTCTACGCTGAAGGCTAATAACTCTAATCCAAAAGCGCCGCCTTCCGCAAAAAACTCGACACGAGACCAGTTTACGATGCATGGCGACACGATATCAACCGGCGTGATGTGGGTGTCAACGGCCGTTTATTCGAGATCGTCCGTCTTCGTGGTGGGGCGTTTCAATTGGCTGTGAATTTTGATCCGCAGGTTATCACTCTGTTTAAGGAGGTGAGGAATCTACTGTGGTTGAAGTCGAAGTGGAGACGGATAGTCCTCCCGTGGAGGGTGTAGTTATGGAACCGAATTGAGAAGATCCAGGAAGAGAATAAAGTACCAAAGACTCGGAGAGTGGATCCTGAGCAGGAGGCACAGACACGAAGCACCCAAACTCAGAATCTGCTGATCCTGGGGTAGGCAAAGTGGGACTGTCCTTGTCCTTGTCCTTGTCGGACCTCCCGGAGGCTAGTCCATATTTATGAGTAAGGCGGAAGCTACTGGAGCGAATAGAAGTTGATTGAGTGAATATAGGGTTGAGATCTGGGGAGGCGGGGGGGAGTTTGTGGATTGAATAGAGGCGCAAACTTGTCGATGTCGGATTCAGGATCGGGTGAGGTGAGTGGGTGGGTTGGTCATTATAATTATAACAATATATATATATATTAAAATCTGGGAGTCAGAATCAAATCAGGATGCTGTTGTTCACTCACGTCAACGCCCAATTGATATCAATCGTGATCGGATGCGCATGTCCCGCGCAACCGTGTTCGGCGGCTTTCTGGGCGACTATGCGGTTGCTATGCGGTTGACCTTGGCCGGTTACAACAGACGATATCTGCAACTGGGGACTCTGGGATGCAAGAAGAGGCGATATCCCCCCCATGGGCAGCCTTTGAGCCGACCCGCGCTGGCCTTTCCGAGGCGGGGGGATGAGTACTCGCCGCGACGAGAACGAGGAAAGTCCTCACTCGACGCAAAATGCGAGGAAACTAACTAGCGAAACGCAAACACCAACGCAAACACTAGCACAGCGCAGACCGCGCAAACCCACACAACCCGGCTTAACCGCCCTTAGAGAAGAGCTTACTCGTTAGACCACGACGAGATGAAAGCCCACCCAGCACCTCTTTAGCCTACACCGAACCCCATTCCACGCAACCCACACAACACCCCACACAACAGCCAGGCCACGTATACCCTCACGTGACCCACCCATAATAAGAAACGCACAAGCAAACCACCGCCCTAATGCACCACAGTAACGCCGAAAACTACCCAACCGCAAGTAACTGAATAATAATAATAAATGGATGTGGAAGCCGACATATTGTACTGGACTTGCTAACACAAACGAAAACGAATAAACCTATATTGATGACGCTGAGACCCGGAAGACCCCCGAAATATAGCTTAAGAATTATTAATAGTCCGGCCAACAGCGATGAGGCCAAAACGAAACCAATGTCAAGATACTTTCAAAATAAAAATAAAATAATTCTAAACTAACACCTGCCACACAATACACATACAAAACCCCCAACGTAAATCGCACTTCAAATATAAAGCATAAACTTAGTAAAAATGAAGGTTGTATACAATAGCTCAACCAACCTCCGTCCCCCATTTCGGACTAGTCACCCCACACTCAGGGACTAGCCCCCTCCTGGGGGCCCCCCTTACGCCCACATAACCCCCCAACTCTCTAGCGCCTTAGCATACAGAAGCCAAGTCCCTTTACCCTGCCCCCCTCACACCCCACCCTCACCCAAAAACCCAATAAAATGGGTAGCTGTCTCTCCACCTGGTCCCGTGTCTGCGATGTTAACCCCGTACCCTACCCAAGCCCCTTCGCTACCCCCCTAACTACCCACATATTGGCGGTCAAAATCCCCCACCTTCACAACCTCTGGTACTACGAGTACCGCCTCTACGATGGACCAATCACCATAGGACAGAAGGTAGCCCTATATGAGAGGGACTTAGACAGTCCAGATCCAGACCCAGACCAGGCAACGCCTGTAATAGAGGGTTGGATCAACGAAATCTTCGGATATGGCCCTAGATGGGTGATGTTTGGCATAATCAACAGTGCTGGGAAACGAGTAGCCCGGCTCTCACACCCAGATTACCCAGACCCACAACTATTGATGGCCTACAATCACCCATCCAACCAAACGCACCCCTCCCAGTCTGCATAACTCGCATACGCACAACGACCAATGGGGATAAAATCAGCATGCCCCCTGCTTCCTGAACGTCTCACAGCTTACCCATACATACTCATTCCTTGCTCACTGGGACCTGGGGAGAACGATGTGGTGTCCGATGTGGCACAACCACCACAGCCCCAGAAAATCGCCATACAGCCCCCACTCATACCAGCCCAACCCACTCCTAGCCGACGCTCTCCATACACAAAAACGTTAAAGTACAGACTCTGAACTACATATCTCGTACATACCCCATCACCACGGCGCCCTTACAACCACCTATACATGCCAATTCGAACATTGCCACTACCTCCTTATGACCATCTGTACATACCAAGCTGACTCGTCCCAAATGATCTACCTTTGCTGCCAGTACCCAATAAAAAATAAAATACAGACCGTAAATAAATATAGAATAAAACCAATACCGCCCGGAATTTAAATAGAAAACAAACAAAACGAGCAGATTCAAAATAACTGGATCCAATCACAGAAACCCCAACTTGACTGCTAACCAGAACAACCCGGCTTGACGCCTGCTCAACAACTCCGCAACACAATACCGAACGCAATACACGCCACTACTACGCCCGCGGCCACGCCGCCCCGGACCCACCCGATCCGAACACGCCCCGGCTACGTGGCCCTTCCAACGCAAAACCACTACTGCCGGCGACGCAATACCGAGCGCCAAACAGCGAACCAAAGCCGCAAAAACCCGGAATCTTTTTAAAATAAAAATAAAAAGCTGGCCCCGGACCCACCCGATCCGAACACGCCCACACTTGAGTTGTTGTGAACACGTGGCCCACTCAAACACTGCCTCCTAACCACCACGCTCGTTAAGCTCGCAAACCCCAAAACGCCATCCACACTCGTTATCGCACTTGAACCTCCCAACCCCCCACCCAACCAATTCAATAGCTCACCTAAGCCATCAACCACCCTAATGTCGACACCCAACGACTCCACCAACGGCATAACGCCCACCCTCCAACAGAGACGATCCAGGAATGCCACCAGCCGTAGGTCGACCGGGGCCTTAAATCAAACCAGCCCTATCATAAGCGACCCTGACACGGTTATGGAAAACGGAGAAGGGAAGAAGACCAACGGCAGAGGCCGTGGTCCCTCCATAGACTGTTCGGACGACATAGAGAGCGCCCCCCCTCCCCCTAAACGCCGTACCCCGCGCAGCGGTGACCCCACTCCACTCCCCCTCCCGGAGACAACCCTGCTGAACACCCCACCAGCCGGCCAACCCCCTCCCGCTATGCATAACCCGCAACCTACACCCCAGACGGCCCAAGCGCCCTCCTCCCAAGACGTTACTATGACCGCCACCGCGATCGACACCCCCCATACCGTAAGCCCTGATGACAATACCGCCATCGGCAACCAAGGGGTAGACGACGCTGTCAGCGCCGCCATCCTAAGCAGCAACTCCATCGCCAACCTCCCGAGGATCCCGAGACATCCGGCCCAACCCGACGCAGGCGCTGACAGCGCGCAAACGCCTACCACACCCAGCCCTGTCCGTCAGGCACCCCCTCTCGGTACCTCCGCTCGAAACCTCGCTATTCACCGAGGCCTCCAGGAGCTCGCGAAAGACCGCCTCGATGCTGAGGCTGCCGAGAAGGCCACTCAGACCCAACCCACCACGGATAGGGTGAACGGCGCACCGACTGCAGCCTACCGAGCTGATCTCACACCTACTCCCCCCACCGGCTGGCCTGTCTGCCACGGAGAACACCCCCTCTGGTTCTTAGTCAACGGTAGACAAGAGCAAATCCTCAAAGCCCTTAGCATAAGCGAGTTCAGCCTTGTGATACATGTTGCTAATGAGATCTCCCACGACCGAAACCGCTCCCCAGTGGTGGCCAACGGGATTCGAGAGGCCATCTTACGTCTTTTCCCCGGTGATACAGTCAAGGTTCTCAACGTGATGCCAATCACTAAGCCGAAACGCAATGAAGACCCCCCCTTCGCTTTCATCGCCTACAATCTTCTCCCGGATACACACCGAGCCCTCATTACGCAGTGCGTGTGGCGCACGGAATTCATCCGTTTCTGGGTCTACCCGACTGACGAAATCGTCCCCGCTTATCTCGGCTACGTAGCTGGACTCTCGTCAATTGAGGACAAAGACGACCTTGATTCCGCACGCGAGGAATTAATCAGCCTCTGGCTCACCGACGCGGACATCACCAACGCCATACGAAATATCATATCGAGGGGAAGATCTGTCGACGATGCAGGAGACCAGATAGTCGTTGACGACAACGAAGTCGAGGAGGCCCTCCGCCACCTCCAGGTCATCCGCCTCAATACCCTCAGCAAAGGAAAACTACCCCGCCCCTCCCTTAACCTCTACATCAATAACCTCAACTACACCCACACCCAATTCAAAGCCCTCAAGGAGGCAGTCAGTAATGTCATCTATGACCTCAACCTCCACGGTTGTGGTGACTACGGCCCGGGCTGGCTATGCGGACAATGCCATTCGTCGGACCACCCCACCGGCCTCTGCTACTTCAACGACATCGAGAATGATGTCCCCCTCTCCTCGCCGATTGTCCCGGCCCTCCCGAAGGCCCAACAGCCTCCCCGTACCAGGTCAGCTGAGAACTCCCGCGGTGCCCCTCCTAGGGGCCGAGGAGGCAGGGGCGGTAATTTTACCGGCGTCGGCAGGTAGTTAACTCTCATGCGAACTTACGTCATTGATCTACATATACATATAGGGATAAAACCCCGCATAAGACTACTTATGGACAGTACCCTCCTAAACCCCCACCCCGTTCCTTCCTACCTCGATACCCCCACGTTAGCGTCCTGCCTGAAACTCGCCACATGGACTACTATGACCTATCACCTATAGACTCCACACTACTTTTGAGTGTCTAATACCGTAGTTGCTAGTACATACCATACCCCCACATACATGATCCGTAGCAATATTGATTTTAGTGCCATGACCGCCCAACCCCACCCATAAGATACAACCCAACCATAGAGGCAATGATCTCATTGCTAACCCGTCCTCTTAAGCAAACACCGAGATCTAGTGTGAGGACTGTCTCCACACTGCCTCAACACACAAAGCCCAAATTTACTGACATCAATCCAAGTTTGTTGGACAGGAAAGCTGAGTGTGATCCAAATGCATCAACTTGATGTATTCTCAACGGCAACCTATTTAGGTTGGGCCAGCCGGGCGGAGACGCTTAAGTCCTCGCACAAAGCTATCAGCCGACGGGACGCTGACTGCCTAGTGCATTGACAGGCCACACGGAGTCTTCGTACTTGGGATAAGACTCCCCTGTTCAGCTGATTGTTGTGAGCTAAACAGTGAAATAATCAACCACCAATAATACAAATATAAGATCCACCCCCCCAAGCCAGGTTTTAAATGACGGTCAAGGTTCGAGCTCCTCCCTCCCTGGAGGGAGCCGCGTCTCCGCCATCAGAACGGCCCCCAATGACAGGGGAGGAGGTCATGGTGATGGAACCCAGTCCCGCACAGGACACACCCAACACACACAACTACACCAAATGAGGCCCCCAAGCCACCGCACACCCATCACGCGGAACACCACCGCCTTTGCCTTGAACAAAAAAAAGAAAACAAGTGCGAATTTAAAAGTTGCATCCCTCAATATCAGAGGCCGCAATGCATCAACAGGCAGCGGTAGCAACAATAAGTGGAGGGACTTAAACCAAGTCCTTCGTGACACCCGCACAGGGATAATCGCTCTACAGGAAGCCCATCTAACAGAAGAAGTAGTGGATGAAATACACACCCTCTTTGGCTCAAGAATGAAGGTAATATTCTCACAAGGTGATAATCCGTGTGCAGCAGGCGTAGCCTTTGTAATAAACAAGGATATAACAATCCACCAAGGGATAACGACTTACGAACTAATCCCAGGCCGTGCACTCCTAATTTCCGTACCCTGGCACTCAAATCTTCTCCTGACAATCCTCAATATATATGCCCCAAACGCACCATCCGAGAATGAAAAATTCTGGCAGGAATTATCGAACTCACTTGATTCCCAATTAGTCCCCTACCCTGATATCCTAATGGGGGACTTCAACATGGTTGAGGATGCAATCGACCGCCTCCCTTCACACAGTGATAACGCCAACACGTGCAATGCTCTCTCAAACCTGAAAAAACAATTAAGTGTTGTGGACGGCTGGAGGAGCTCAAACGGCAATGAAAAGGGCTACACCTACACACAAAAACCCAACATGATTAGATCCCGCATAGACCGTATATACGTTACCGAAAAAGTCTTTGAAACCGCCATAGACTGGGACATATCCACCCCTCCCATAGAAACTGACCACTGCTTAACAAGTGTCCGTATTTCGGACCCCTCACTACCATGGTCAGGCCCTGGTAGATGGAAAATGCCAGATTTCCTCCTGAAGGACCATGAATTCAAAGCTGAAGCCAAAAGACTGGCGCGTGGACTTGAAGAGGATATCAATAAGATCCAAGCAAGGACCCACAACAACAACTCCCAACTCTCATTCAAGAAGTTTAAAGACAGAATAAAAGAAGTGGCTATAAAGCAAGCTAAGACCGCGATTCCAAAAATCGCAAAATCCATCATCCTCCTAAACCAGGAACACCAGCAAATTATCAATGACCGAACACTCACTGAGCTTGAAAAGATGGCTAAGGCAGGGCCGATCCGGGATAAAATTGTGCAGCTTGAACAGAAAAGATTTCAGAAAGCCAAGAACACGACCAAAACACGCTTTGTCCTTGAAGGGGAAACCATCAGCAAATACTGGTCCAACCTAAATAAAGAAAGGAAACAAAGAGACCCAATTTTCTCCCTGCGACAACCCAACTGTACCCCACCAAAATTTGAAACCAACTCAACCAGGATGGCTGAAATAGCCCGCAAGTACCATGAAGACCTCCTGACTGAAGGCCTCTGCTCAGACGAAGCAGAACGCGAAGCAGCCATTGAAGATGTCCTCACTGAGGTCTCAGATGACTCCAAACTCCCCGACCATGCAAAGACTGAAATGAACAAACCCATTGATGCTGAGAGTGTCCGGCTCGCCCTGAAAGAAAGTGCTAACAACACGGCACCAGGTATAAATGGAATACCATATGAATTTTGGAAGATGCTAGGGGCCCCTGTCAAAACCCCCTCACGAAACAAAAACGAAGAACCGACTATAAATCAACCTGAAAAGGATACTGAACCAGATATATTTGACACACTTGCCAAGGTTTATGCCGACATTGAAAAATATGGAGTCCATGAAGACTCAGCCTTTGCTGAAGGATGGATGTGTCCCCTATACAAGAAGAAAGACCGGCGCGAGATCAGTAACTACAGGCCAATAACACTCCTTAACACAGACTATAAGATCTACACCAAAACACTTGCAGTCAAACTCGCGAAAGCAGCCTCGAACATCATCCACCCCAACCAAGCAGGTTTCATGCCTGGCCGAAGCATATTTGACCAAGTCAGGCTTGCCAGAATGATGGTACACTACGCTGAAGCAACAGAGGTGAATGGCCTAATAGTGGCGCTCGACCAAGAAAAAGCATACGATAAGATCAGCCATGGCTATCTCTGGCAGACCTTAGAGAAATACAACCTACCTCAAAGTTTCATTAACACAGTCCGCTCCCTCTATGAATCTGCGGAGACAGTTGTCATAATAAACGGAGCAATTAGCAAACCCTTCCAGGTCTCCCGAGGTGTACGCCAAGGGGACCCACTTTCTTGTCTCTTGTTCAACATTGCAATTGAACCTCTGGCAAACCTCCTAAGGAAAAATGACCAACTCAGTGGTTTTGACATCCCTGGCGTTGACGAAAAGTTAATAACTACACTATTCGCAGACGATACAACCGTCTACCTGGGCCAGGGTGACCTAATTGATGACCTAACTGACACCCTCAACCTGTGGTGCAAAGCATCTGGTGCTAGGTTCAATGTTAGCAAAACTGAAATAATCCCTATAGGCTCAAAAACATACCGACGGGAGGTCATCGAAACCCGCTGCACCTCCCCCCTTAACCCCGCCATCGCCCAAGATATCCACATAGCCAAAGAACAAGAACCAGTCCGAATCCTGGGAGGATGGGTAGGAAATGGCATTGATGAACAGGCAATATGGTCTAAAAACATGGACAAGATCAACCTAACCCTCGACAGATGGGAGAACAGACATCCCACCATGCTCAGCCGAAGACTAATAGTCCAGATGTTTGCAGGTGGAATATCCCAATTCATGACCACCGTCCAGGGGATGCCCAAGGGTATTGAAGACAGAATGCAAAAATTGATAAGTACCTTCGTATGGGGGGAAAGCAAGGCAGCTGTCAGCCTAAAGCAAGCACGGCAACCCTTTGAGAGAGGGGGCTTTAAGCTTCTTGACATCCACGCCCGCAATGAAGCCATAGACATAATGTGGCTAAAGAACTACCTTATACTTGACCAATCGCGCCCGCTCTGGGCCTTCGTTGCAGATGTCCTTATAGAGGAGAACATTGTGAAGTCTAGTAATATAGACCAGAATGTGGCATACAATACATACCTTCAAAATTGGTCCCCATCCATGGCCCCCAACTCCAAACTCCCTCTTGACCTCAAGAGAATGCTAAAAGCTGGCTGGAAATACAATGCAGGCTTTTCCACAATTAATATCCCCCACAAGGTCAAAAAACTCCTACCCGCATGGTACCATCTAGGGGCGGAAGCCAATCCACGGGGTTTTAACAAACAAAGGACAACCAAGTGTCTAAAAGAAAACCACCAGGTCAAAACTGTCGGAGACCTAGTACACCTCACAAACAGGCTCCACTCCGTGGACCCGACTGATATCCACCAAGATCTGCAGGAATGCCCGTGTACACCTTGTACTGCCGACCGCGAACAAGATTGTCAAAACCCGAATAAATGTTGCCGTTTGGCCCAAGATCTCATTAATCGCCTGAAGGAGAAATGGAATCCCCTCCACACCTCCAGTAACGCTGATAACCTAACACTAACACACAGACGTAAGATGAAAAACTCCGAGGCAAAAGCGAACAATGCAGAAATGCTCTTTGACCCCTCAGTCAAGGGGGAAGGCCACCTTGAAGCCTACTTCCGCATCTTCACGGACCCCTCTGCAACATGCCAAGACCCCGGGCTACGTCCTACCCAACATGCTAATGTTATCCGCACTAAAACAGTAGTCTATGCGGAAGGTGCTCACCGGGTCGAAAATGGAGACCAAGAAAAAACAGGTTGTGGGCTATGGTATGGCCCAAACGACCCTCGTAACACAGACCTAAGAGTTGAGCCTGACCGGGATCCCAAACACACAGGTGTCCTGAATGCGGCGCTCTGGGCAATCATTGAAGAACCGCCCTTCAATGACCTGCTGATTAAGACAACATCACGGACGCTCACCGATGGTATCCTAAATAAGCTCCGGAACTGGGAAGCTATGAGCTACTTGAACGTGGAGCATAAAGTCCTCTTCCGAGCGATAGCCGCCAATCTCCGAAATCGAGGTGCACCGACAAGCTTCCAAGCGGTCCCTAAAGCTTCCAGGGAATTGGGGACTAAAGAGGCCTTGAAGCTAGCAGAAGCTGGAACTCAAAAGGAGGTGCTGGACGAACCAGATCTAACCGTTATCCCCAAATTTAACATTACGGGGGCACAGCTATCAGTAATGACACAGAAAGCTGCATATCAAAGCATATGTGACAGGAAATCGGATCAGCGGCGGAGGGGGACAGCCCAGATGCTAGACTCCGCACGCTATGAGGTCCTGTGGACCTTCCAAAGGATTCCCCTGGACGGCACTATCTGGAACTCATCTAAGAACAAAGACTTCAGCAAATCTTTCCGCACCTTCTTGTGGAGAACAATACACCGAACGCAAAAGATAGGAACATACTGGCTTAATATAACCAACTTTGAACAGAGAGGAATATGCCACAGATGCGATGTAATCGAAGACATCGAGCACATCATCTTCAGTTGTGATATTCCCGGGCAGGCAATAATCTGGAGTGCCACCAAAGACCTATGGGCCAGAAAGCACAATTACTGGCCTGGTATTAGGTGCATAGGTAGCATAACTAGCTGTGGTCTAACAGACTTCAGAGATGAACAAGAGAAACCCGTACCAGGTGCTAACCGCCTATATAGGATCCTGATCTCTGAAGCGACACATCTCATCTGGAAGCTCAGAAATGAGCGCATCTTCAAACACGAATCTGAAGAACAGTGGCCCCCAGCCACTGAAATACACAACAGGTGGCTCGCGATCATCAACGCGAGGCTCACCTTAGACTGATCATCCACGAATAACAAATATGGCACAAAGGCGATCAAGCCCCACATAGTACTGAACACTTGGACAGACGTCATCAAAAACGAAAAGGACCTTCCGGTCAACTGGATAAAATCACCCGGGGTTTTAGTGGACGTCGCTCCTTCCGAGCATCCGAGGGGGCCGGACTTACCGGACGACCCCCCGTGATGCGGTGACAAAGGAGCGTTATACCACACTGTTTGCAAAACATTCGTCAGAGAACTGATTTCCTCGGTGGTACTGCTTGCTCTAGACTCTGGGGGTTTCTCGTTTCCCTCCACTTGACGCGTCATAGCGATTCACGGATCAACCTTGTTGATAGCGGAGTCGTAAAGCTAAACCAAAAAAAAAAAAAAAAAAAAAAAAAAAAAAGGCGATATCGGTTGCAGTGACGAGGCATGTTCCTCACGTGCCAAGTCTTTTGGGCGTTGGCACAGTAGTTCTAAATTGGGAAACAATGTTCAATAACTGCATCCTCGTTCTATCAACAACAGTCAACCCGTTCTTCTGTATTGTTGCAATCTCATGGCATCTTTGTGCGTTTGACCCAGTCCACAATGCCCCTCAGAAATCCTTTCACCTCCAGTTCCAGAACTAGTGTCAATACTCAATCTGGTTCCACACACGCCCAAAGCACCCAGCCCTCAACATATACCTCCAATGTTACGCAGGCGCCTACCTATGCCCCGAAAGCGCCCGGAACGACCCACAGCAACAACACTCACCGTCGCAATGAAAGCTTCACGATGCCGGCCGCGCCGTTGCGCATTGGGTCAATCAACGACATCGACATCGAGTCCGAATCCACAATCACGGACTTGCTCAGTACTGAAGATACATCATCAGCAGAGACATCAAGGCCGGAGGGCCCTCGCTATAGTGAGCCTAACTGGATTGATTGTTGGAATTTACTCAGTTATCCTGTTTTTCAGTCTACTACCGGGTATACACCGCAAATCGGGCAACCCGATCGGTGAATCCTACAACTGATGATCCGTATCTGGGCCGCATCTCAGCCGAAAACATCCCACCGCCTCACACAGTGCAGTCCCTCAAACGTTGCATATCAAGCAGCGAATATATCGAATGCGGAACACGCACTCAGTTGTTCCTCACCGTTTCGAGTCAGATTCCGATGAAGGACAATTGTCGTGTGTCGATCCCTGGCCCAGGTTGTACACCGAATGAGCCCATGGCCCTGGTTTTAGCTTGTGAATTTCGCCAATATTCTGAACGGATGCGAGTGGTCAAGGGTTGGTCGGAGTTTTATTATAAAACACCATCCTTATTTTGTGCTTACTGGCATTTACCTTTCCAGTGTATTTTAACGGGGACTTCGGATGGCTAGGAACCATGGAAGGGGAGACGCTATATACCGAGAAAGTGGTTCAGTATGAAAGATGGGTCACTAAGGTGCCCTTCACCTATCGGTATTTTGAAGGTAAATGGCCCGCTTATCGCGCCATCAATGCTGCCGGACAAGAGGGTCGTGAGTCCTCACCCTGCTGCTCATACCTTCTCTCATGCTGATTTCCGCGACTTGTGGCTGCGACTAGTCGTTTGGAAGAGTATGTAGTCTCCACGTTGTTTCGCTTTGCCATCATTGACATAAAGACGGCCTTTAGATAGCTTGGAGAGATACTGACGCACTGATTGAGTATAGCTGGTCCGCTTTTCGCGCTGAATACTACTACTGCATTTGCATCCGACTATCCAACATCTTGTCGACAGTATGTCTCAAATACATGGTACAATAGGTGGGCAAGTACGATCCACTTGTCCGAGTCCGGATCCGATTAGAACAGGTAAAGCCACGGATAGCCTTCTGGATCTGCTTATTGATGAGCCCAGTAGTGAGCGGCTTGAGTATCTTGTGCAAAAGGTCACGATTCGAGGATGGAGAACTTGTCTTTGTTGTAATGCAGTATCCAAATGAGCACTTCCGCAACAGAAAGAAGAAACAGGGTACAGACTTACAGTAAGACCGTCCCCACCAAGAACAACATCTGCCAGCCCGAATCTGTAATCTTGATTGCCGTCTCCTTTCTAATCTACAACATGACATTTCGCATATCGGATTGCATGTGCCCAAAGGTGAACGTGAGTTCGTGCTGCTCATTGGTAATGGCTGATTAGGGCGAGAATTTAATGAAGTTGTGGACTTTGAGGGAGATGACGTTGTGGAAGGGGTTGTGCCCCGATACTAGGGAGGTTCTCGACGACATGCAGGATATACGGCCCACCCGATTAACCTAGGGCGTTGTTGAATAAACTTCAGATCTTTTGCGACAGCACTTGGCACTTGGCACTTGCCGCTTCAAGTTGGCAGGGGTGAAGCTGAATAAAAGTTAATAATTTCTGTGCAATGATCTATTTCGTCGAGTATGCATGTCACATTCTGACACAACCGATGCATAGTGCCATTTGGTCGAGATCCTGGCCGGTCTCGGCTGCAAGGTACACAATGGACTCTATTGAGGGAGCAAGACATGACGATGGTTTCTCAATGCATTAATGGCTGTTGAAGCATGCTATAACACGGGCGCTAAATGACTGGATCCAAGCAGGGGAGAGCAACTGCAAATAAATGATGTCTGTAGGAAGGTTGAAATCAGAGGGGGAATGTCTCAGATAAGGAGTTGTGTGTGTGGAGGATATCGTCTGAGAGCATCTGAGCCCTGATTAATAATTAGCCTCCATATTGACGGAACGGCGTTGTTGAATGACGACGCGACCTTTAATAGAGCATGTGACCACAAAGCACTGGATATTGAATCGTCGCCTGTCAATAGTTCATGGGCAGCTCGTAATCCGGAGTAGGGTCTATGAATACTGCAGGCCAACAAATTTCTAGTCATGCCAACAGTCGCTCGCCTTCCACGTACTCCCCGGCTCCCTCCACATTTTCACAAATGGTGCGGCGTCAACAGCATCAAGATTTCCATTGCTTCACGTCCACGCGATCAATTCCGAAGGACCTCAGGCACCTCGAATACGATCGCGTCTTCATCTCAAGAAGAAATGGTTCAATGTCCTGCGATATCAACGAGAAAGGAAACATCAGATTGGACAAAAAGGACCAGGGCTGTACCTCGTGCGTCAAATCTTCCAGGCCAGCTCTACTACCCTCACCCGTCCACGTCGGGACATCTGCGCCGTCGTTGCTTCTCAAATCGGCAAAGTCAACTTTCAGCCTCTCAAGTTGCGGGAGTTTCTCCGCCAACATGTCCAGCACCTAAGGACTCAGGACCTGGACGGTTACAGTCAGGCTCTTCAGTCCTCCCCCCTCCGTGTTCTCCGATGATCCCCGCCCAAGAAGATCCAGCAGCATACTGAGGTCGTGAAGGGTAAATGAACAATGCGTCAAGCCGAGACTGGTCAGGGTCCTCCCAGAATGCTGGACGTAGACCGGGGCAGCATCGAGACCTTCACTTGACGCCAATTCTTGGCCATTCTGAGATGATGAACCATTTAGGATGTTGAGGGTTTTGAGGTGAGGCAATACTGGAAGAAGCAAGGGGTTGAGATCATCCAGCGATTGGGACGCAAAGGGTAACGGCTTTGTGTGTTGCAGACGGAGGTGTTTGAGCGTATCTGCGTGTTGATTCAGGAATTGTATGAGGTTTGAGCTACGCGAGACAGGAGGTTCTGAATGAAAAGGCGAAAAGCTTGTAAGTTTTGGAAAGGCTGTCTTGCCTCCCTGACGAAGAAAACTCTGCAACAGTCGCGGGGGTTCGTCGGAGGTGCCATAGAATGAGATGTTCAGAGTGGTAAGTGTGGAAGCGATGGCCTGGAAGAATGTCGAGGCAGCTTCAGCGTTAGCGCTAGAGTCATCCCGAGGAGAAAAGGTGAGGTCAACTTCCTCCAATGACGTGAGCACAGAGGCATTCGGTGGGAAAAGAGAGTTGAAGTTGGCGGACGTGGCGATCAGGCTGAGTGTTCGGAGGTTTGAAGCACAAGCGGTATACACATTCACGGGGAGTGGACCTGGTTGAGTCTGACCGGATCCTTCAACAACGATGAGAGATGACATGTTCGGAAAGTTGACGACCGTAGTTTCCATCAACGCGTTACACATCTTAACGTCGGATATTTTACATACAATGGGGTCGATGAACCGACCAAAGTCGAAGGGCAAGTACCATTATGGCTACCGTCGTCCGTAAGGTGACTTCCTCCGAAGGATCCAAATGCATGTTCGGCTCTAGCCAGTTTGAGGATAAAGTGAGTCGCTGGACGCGATAGGAAATGTGGGGATGACTAAGGACAAACCGGAATTATGAGTTGCGAGCTCCCAGGAAAGAAAGAGGGTTCATTCTTACTTGAGGTGCTTGGTAGTCGCCGCAGTCCAGTGTATAGCGAGATTAATGTCGCAGTACCTATCGTTGAGTGCCAGATCCAGAAATACTAGGTTCACGGAGTAGAGGTTTCGGAGGATGCTCGATGGGATAAACCATGCCGTCCTCAGCCAGATTTCTGGAGGAATAATGGCGGGAATCCGCGACGTCCGCGTGACATCTAGCATCCTACAAAATATCTGTGGTCACGTAAAAATGAGATTTGTTGGTCTAATTTATAAACAGGTGGGCAATGATGAGAGCTTAGCCTGCAAACCTCGCGGATAACTGTAGATATCATGAATCCAGACCTTCTTCTATATGAGGGTCATTGGACAAATTGATTCGCCTTCCAAATTTGGGTTTTTCGTGTTGGGTTAGGTCGGTTTTGCATTGGTTTTGGTGACTCGTGGAAAATCGATAAGGTATGGTCTGCATATCAATTAGATACAAATGCAGCCTCGAACCTAGCTATTCTCGCTTTGTCAGGCCTCGTTTTGACGAGCTCGCTGACTTGATTGCTCTTATATACCGTACTCATCCTTCGTATGCAGCCCGTGAAGCGGTGTTCTTATTGCAGCGCAGGCCCCATCGCGGGGCAAAAGATTCTGACCTGCAGCGGCTGCAAATCCACTTTGTATTGTGGTCAGAAATGACAGTCGGAAGCATGGACGTGGCACAAGTCAGTATTTCGTTTCTAGCAGACTCTGCTACG
>KN832997.1:386961-475393 GCA_000827315.1 Piloderma croceum F 1598 | reverse complement strand
TGTGGTCAGAAATGACAGTCGGAAGCATGGACGTGGCACAAGTCAGTATTTCGTTTCTAGCAGACTCTGCTACGCGACGGCGGACTGACGGATTGTTATGATCATCCCAGGTCAGCCTTCAGTGATTTTAGGCAATCCATTGCATCGAAAACTGCCCCGGCCTCCCCTCTACAAGATGCTCAGAATTACTGTACGAATTCGGCGACCTATACAATTGGTCAATCCAAAGGTCCATATACTCAGCCTTGCACGTCCAGGGTGGCATGGAAAATTTTCACTATCGAAACCAAATCATGTGTTATGACTTGCACTATCGTCCTACTTGCGGTGGGAACCCTGGCCTCGCTTTCACCCTCGCAGACGCTGCCTTCCGCTCATCAGAAGAGATACAGTCGAATGCTGCGTTCGTTTTACAGCTAGCCCAATCGGACCTTTTGTCCATACGGCTGTCCTGGCAGGATGAAAAGGATTTTGTTGGGCTGGTGGTCGCTCTCTTCATAACAGAGAATGATTTTAATTTCTGCCATTATCCCATATTCCGTCACTCCCCGGCGGTTGACGCAGGCCTCACTACATTGCGTCACGATGTGTGGTTGCTAGAGCTGCAGAGGAATATCGACAGTGGGCTTATCTTCAGGATGGGGGGTGACCAACCGGGTGCGAGATTGGGGCGTATGAAGGCAAACAAGTCTAAAATGTGGTCTTGGGCTCCGTTGTCTAATGGAGAGGTTACAGCTATAGGTTTGCCGACCATGACGGCTTTTGGGCTACCGGGCGAAGGGTTTGCGATGATGTTTTGAGGCACGGTGGGGGACTGTTATAAGTACTACCTGTTTCCACAGTACCTCATTTTTACCTCTCGTTCTTATTTCTCGACAACAGTCATCCAATGAGTATCTCTCTTCAAACATGAGATTTAATTAAGCGCACACTGCTTCCAAAAATGCCACATCTCATTTTGTCCTTCGATAAATCAACGAAATAGCAATATTTTGCAGCAGAACGGATATAATCTTGGGCAGTGGGTGGATGAGCTGAAGCCCGCGGAATCCCAAATCCTGCCTTCAGCAGGAGCATCCAACACCTTTGTATACCATAAGTTCGTCTGATTTCTCGTTCAATGTCATAGTCACCAATCTGCATAGTGCCACTGATGTTTTACCCGGCACAAATCATGAGAGTGGGGTGAACTAACATGTCTATTTCCCGTCGAAGTTCAATGTTCCCACCTTTCCCGTAATGCCCCGTTGTCGTAGTACTCGCAAATATCAAAGTTTTCTGGAGGCAGGAGAGTTGTGGGTGGGCAGACGCGAAAATCGAGCGACAGGACCAAAAGCTTCGTGTTTACCGTGCGGAACATCTCCGGAATAGCGTCTTTCATCCTTAGACGTTCTGCTTCGATAATAGCACCCATGAATTCGAAATCTCTTTTGAAAATATCAGCTATTCGTCCTTCTACAGATTTTGAGGTCAGTTATAGCATTATTGTATCGTTCGCGATACTTACCGAGGCGCCTAACTGCAAGTCCCTTGCAAAATATTTTATGGCCTCCCGAATTTCCAATCATATGTTTGACACTCTTACTGCAATACCGGGCAGAGAGAGCATTGCCGGAACTCGCCACGAACCTTGTCTCGGGCACATTGTGTTTTCCGATCAGACTGGGTTGTTCGAGAGCGAGATACTCGTACTTGCGCATTGTAACATCGGTCACGAGCTCGCAGCAGACCTCCAGGCGCTAGCTGCAGAATTTCGATGGGAGCATTTGCAAGTTCGACAAAAGTGTTCCACAAATTCCACAATGGAATGGGCTGAAGTGACGTGTTCCTCGAAAAACGCGGTTGGAGATCTCGGCAGATTCAAGCGATAATGTAAAACATTGAAGACTCTACCGATTTGCGAATTGCAGTGAGGATTGGCAGGATATATGATCGAGAGAGCGATAAGATCGTCCAGAGACTTTTCCATTGCCTTGTTGTATACAGCCTGTAGGTTCTTGGTCTAGGTGGTGCGAAATAAGTTACAAGTACTTGGCGAAAACACACATATGCCCCCTTGCTACCATCTCGCGATATCCGCTTCAGCCTCCCCGAAGATACTAGTCTTCACAATGTCAAACCTTTCTGCCGCTTGCAAATCCGGTGCATCTCTTTCATAAAGCAGCGGGAACTCCCTCCTCAAGAACCTCAACAAATGTCCATTAATTTGTTGAAACTCCAACAAGAACCCATCGTGCCCATCCGGAGAAGGAATGATAACCAATTCGGCATCAGGGATATGAGCGACCAACTCCCGCTGTTCAGTCGTAGTGAACAACCCATCCGTTTCGATGCCTATGACCAGTGCGCGGGGTGGTAAGCGTGATAACACGCGTGCGAAGGCTACGGATTGTTCGAGGGGTGTTAGGGAGGCTGTTGAGTCTTGCAGGACAATTCGGTCCCGGGCTAAGTCGTGCGTGTCCATTTTCCGGGTGATGTGGATGTAGCAGTTTGCGTCGAAGCGGGCTGTGAATTTCGAGCCTTGGTAGCGGAGGTAAGACTGGGCTGAGAAGACTGGTTGTTGCGGTGGTGGGGGTGGTGGGGGTGATACGGATGATGGGGATTGGGACCTTGATTTCGTGTTCTTGTGCCCCTCGTTGTGCGCCGCAAGCGCCTCATGCGCCAATGATTTTGGACTATCCGGGGGAGTGAGGACGGCCCCAGCCACATTAGGTGACGAAGCCACCAATGGCTGGGACTGGGGCTTCCTCCCAAACCGACTCTCGAAACTATCCCGACTCCTATATGTCAAAAGTGCCGTCATCCTCGCAGCAGCCAACCCACTCGCAGGTTGCTTTTCCCGCTCGTAATACCCATCTTTATAATCCGGATCACTATATATCGATTGGCGCTGTGCCTCTCCCCACGAAATACACCATGCCGAGTGACGCGCGGAGGTAGCGAGCGGTATGACGTGCTTAATATACCCCGGCGGACTACATAAAGGCCATTCAAGGACAGCCATACCGCCCATTGATCCGCCTATTGCTACTGCTACGGAGGATACGCCAAGGTGGTCTAGGACGAGTTTGTGGATACGGACGTCATCGCGGATGGTTGTAGGTGGGAATTCGGGCCCGTAGGGCTTGGATGTATCTGGGTTTATGGTGATAGGCGAAGCGGAGCCGTAGGGAGAGCCAAGGACGTTTGCGCAGAAGATAAAAAAACAGTTAGGGTCAAATGCCTTTCTGGGGCCCATTAGTGGGCCCCACCTTGTCCATAATCATAATGTTAGTCTTGAAGAGATAGAAGAATCTGTGAAAAGAGGGACGTACCAGTCTTCGACGTCCGCACTCCCTGTGAAGGCGTGACAGATAATCATGGCATTATCCCTGGTCTCGTTAAGCTTGCCCCACGTTTTGTAGGCTACTGGCACTTGGTGCAATTCCCTGCCGCATTCTAGTGTGAATGCGGGCACGACGTAGATGTTTTGATCTATGAGGGAGGCGAACGCTGCCATTTGGGACCTTGCACGCAAGGCTTAAGATTGGAGATACAATTTTTCCCAAGCGAGTCGGACTGCAATTTGAGAGATTCCGATGGGCTAAGGCTGTGGATAAGATTTAAGGATACAGAAGACGAGCTACGAGTGGTACGATAAGAGGCCCAGATGGACGTCGGCAGCAAAGAGTGGAGTCATCGTACTGGCGAGTGTGAGCCAATTGGCATACGATGATCATGTCCTGATCATGTCGCAATTCACCCGGCTGACTCAATTCCGAATAGGCGTCCATCAAGGTCCATCATCGCTCCCTTTCCCTTTGAGCATCCGGCTTTGATATATACAACGGAACGGTGATGGGGGAATATCCCGAACCGTCCTCGACTAGCGCTGACTCCGCTGAGCAATAGGCTTAACCTCTCTCTGATCGCCTAGCCTCACCGGGAACATGGAACTCACGACGACCAACGACCTATTTATTTATAGTTGTCCGAGTCATGGTTAAATACTTCAATAAGTGTTCTTGCCATGAGAATAATTAATATGTACCGAGTCAAATGCCATCAAGGACGAAACCCCCCGAATCAGAACCATTGATTATCTGTTCCACCCGCGATCCGAATGCGACCAAAGTTTTTTTGGGGGCATCTTTGTCCTCTACAGCTAGCTATCTTTCGCTCAACTTGAATTCGTATCGCGTGCCTCCGGCCAGTCCCCGACGAGTGCTCGGACTGATACAGTCACCGCCAATTCAACGACCAATCATGTTGGACCCCGGTGTGGAATAACATTTTTGCAATCACATACTCACAGATATACAGGTAGAGCTGCCGGAAGGTGGAGGTACCTTAAGCTAACTACCAGCTCAGCTCGAGCTAATGCCGCTTCCGGTGCTTGAGTTGTGTAAAGTGGGCCTCAACTTGAGTTGGCTTGAGCTAGCGCTTCCTACTCCGAGTGCTTTGCTACGTAGATGACTATCTGAAGTGATCGTGCCTTGATCGTGTACAACTCAAGACGAACTCGAAAACTCTCAAGGTTTTTCGAGCTGCCTAATCCGTCAGCTCGAATCAACTCAACTCAACTTCCGGCAGCTCTATATACAGGTCAAAAGATCCGCAGCTCTATTAATAAATACAGCACAGTATCAAACATCAGGAAAATCAGAAAAAAACTTATTTTCCTTTGCTGACTTATTGTGTGCACTTGATCAAGTGCATTAAGTGCAGATTTAAGTGGCAAATTAAACCAAAATGACTTGGCTGTCCTCGGATGAATTTGACTTATTTTGTACTTATTTGTACTTATCTGGCGATAAGCGCGTCAAGTCCAAATTAAGTATTTTTCTGGTTATCCTGATGAGCCTAATAGAGGTCATATAACCTTACAAAGGTGGATTGATAGTTGGAAGCCTGTGGAACGACGATTCCCGTTTGGAGAATGATTGTTTCCGACGGGAGAGAACAAGTCGTAACTTGACGCGCTAAGCGATGCGGCGTGTTTTCTTTTTTTGAAGCACTTTCAAGTTTGTCGATGACTCGATGCCTGTTGTCCTTGATTTCGAAATTCCACTTCAGCACCGTGTCGGTATACCAAACTGTTATATTCAAGTTGTTCTTCAAGGTCTTCCTTTTCCCCTACGTGTCAGTTTGTGCATATCAATGCTCAACTTTAAGCATTTCATGGTTTGTGGCACTGTCTCGGCGGCACTCACTCGGAAATATGATGCAGGATACAAATTACTTTCCGTGCATCACTGAACCGTTCCAACAATAATTTCAATAATTATATTTCACCTAGATTCTACTTGGGCTCGTGTACATCATGTTATACGATTTCAATTCACGAACTGCCCGCTAAGCCTGGTGTTAAGGCTGTGCTAGCCTTACTAATGATTATGACGGTCTTATTACTCACTTACAGGGTTTTGCATAATAGTTTACCGTTTTCGTTTCCAGAAATCTTTGTTTACTCATGCTTGTGGCGGTTGAAATGTGACGCATTGTCACAAATAATAATGTCCTCTCGATGACTTACCAGTGCACCAGGAAGATTGTTTTGCTTCTAACGAACGATTTAAATTGCCTCTCAAAGGTCAGAGTCCCAAAAAGACGCCCAGAACATTGCCTAAATTGCGTACCTTTTGACCACACCGCTAAACAAAGTGCATTGAGCAGATCATGTACCTCAGTGCGCGAACCCTGACATCTTCTAGGCTTTCTGACACAGTAATCCTAACTTACGTGTGTCGTACACAATGCTGAAATGCTCAGGCAATTATATGGCAAGGGTTGTTCTGGTATATTCTGGTATTGCTTGTTCATTTTCAAAGCTTACGGGCCAATATTGAGATAACTTCACAACGAGACTGAATGAACATGACGGGAGCATTTTAAGCTCACAACAAGGGCTGTTGAGGGTCATTTCTGCTCGTATTCGCTGAACTGACGAAAGTGACGGGGTCACACTCAGCCACAACAAACATACCCATACAAAGATTTTTGGAAACGAAAACGGTAAACTATTATGCAAAACCCTGTATTACGCTCAGGTGTCCAACCTCGTGGAAAATCGATAAGGTCTGCATATCGATTAGATACAAATGCAGCCTCGAACCTAGCTATTCTGGCTTTGTCAGGCCCCGTTTTGACCAGCTCGCAGACTTGATTGCTCTTATATATATACCGTACTCACTGTCCTTCGTATGCAGCCCGTGAAGCGGTGTTCTTATTGCAGCGCAGGCCCCATCGCCGGCCAAAAGATTCTGGCCTGTAGTGGCTGCAAATCCACTTTGTAATGTGGTCAGAAATGACAGTCGGAAGCATGGACGTGGCACAAGTCAGTATTTCGTTTCTAGCAGACTCTGCTACGCGACGGCGGACTGACGGATTGTTATGATCATCCCAGGTCAGCCTTCAGTGATTTTAGGCAATCCATTGCATCGAAAACTGCCCCGGCCTCCCCTCTACAAGATGCTCAGAATTACTGTACGAATTCGGCGACCTATACAATTGGTCAATCCAAAGGTCCATATACTCAGCCTTGCACGTCCAGGGTGGCATGGAAAATTTTCACTATCGAAACCAAATCATGTGTTATGACTTGCACTATCGTCCTACTTGCGGTGGGAACCCTGGCCTCGCGTTCACCCTTGCAGATGCAGCCTTCCGCTCATCGGAAGAGATAGAGTCGAATGCCGCATTTGTTTTACAGCTAGCCCAATCGACACTTTCATCCACACGGCTGTCCCTGCAGGGAAAAAAGGAATTTGTTGGGCTGGGTCGTTCTCTTCACAGTAGAGAATGATCTTGTCTTCCGCCATTATCCCATATTCCGTCACGCCCCGGCGGTTGAAGCATGCGTCGCTACACTGTGTCAAGATCTGTGGTTGCTAGAGCTGCAGAGGCATATCGACAGTGGGTTTATCTTCAGGAGGGAGAGTGGCCAAGTGTGTGCGAGATTGGGGCGTATGAGGTCAAACAAGTCTACTAACGAGTGGTCTTGCGCTCCGTTGTCCAATAGTGAGGTTACAGCTATAGGATTGCCGACCCTGACGGCTGTTAGGCTACCGGGGGAAGGGTTTGCGATGATGTTTTGAGGCATGGTGGGGGACTGCTGTTGCATCATTAAGTACCTGTTTCCACAGTCATCTTTACCTCTCGTTCTTATTTCCCGACACCCCACTTGCAGCCTTCTCGTCACTCGCAGCCCCCCGTCCCACATGATTTCACACAAACATTGATCTACCCACCACAACCCGGACTCTCCGATGACTTTTCTCGAGAACCTTATTCGAGTTCTCTTATCTGATTTTGCATTCTGTTCGTGCATATTCAGAGCTCAATTTTCACAGCCTCTGATTTGGGAGAGTCGGTCAGATGATTCCCGACCAGTGTCGTGAGCCTGTGCCATGTTGTGGGTTAGTCAAGAATCATCTTGCCGAGACCTCACTCGAGAATTCAATTTTCTAATACTCTAAAGTCTCTCGACTCTCAAGATGAAAATTGAGATCTTCTCTCCCAAACCCGCGTGTAAGCCGCAGCAACGTGAGCGATTAGGAAGCTCCGAGTCCTAGGCTCGTCTTCCTTAGATTTATCCAACCTTAGATCGCCGTCTGGCCTCGTCTTCTTCATTGCTCTCCGATTCTGGTTTGTCCTCATCAGGTGCACGCCATCCAATCCCTGCTCCTTTCCGTGACCGTGGCCGTATTCATTCCAGCCAGCCCTTCATCCTGGGCGTTCGCTTCATCCGATTTCCACTTGTCTTTGTCGCCAACCCCCTCGTAATGATATTAATTAACTTGGATATACGGCTCGTGAAAAACAGTGGCCTTTCGTTTATATGCGCGTACATATGCGATGCTTTATGTGTGTCCACAATGGTCCTCCAAGAAGGTTACAAATCACTTCTGATTATTAGATGACAACCGTTGGCGTGTTTGTTTGGAAAGAATGCAAAGCTTCCCAAAACATCTCATGGCGGATCCCAATGACGGTTGCCTAGTGGTTTGATCAAATTGTAAGCCGAGTTTCTTGACGTACAACGCTGGTGACCCTTATGATCGCGAACGTCGCGTAATCCAGGTGACGCTATACTGTCGTCTTCAAATTGGGTCCGCTTCCTCTGTCAAAGGTTTCTTTTTTTTGGAGGAAAGCATGGACCTACTAGTAGTGCACCTAGTGAAACTAAGTATAAGGCAGGATTCTGGACAAAGCATTGAACTAAGAAAACTGAATATGTGCGAGAAGGCCAATGGATATTGGACATCATTGAAGAAAACTTTCAGTCATGGTGTTAACTTGTCTAGGCGAGCCCTGCTAAAATAAGGAACGATTCTTAATCTCGAACTTCTATCAGACATACCGCCGTAAGTAGTACTAGTAATAATGACACCTTCTCAGCCAAATTACCAAAAACAGGCCTGACCCCACTGGAGGACGGTAGACACCTGACAGACGTGGCAACTTCTCTGTTCACCGCCTCCCTTGCTCAGGGTCGACATAATCATTCTTCCTTCATCCTCCTCGTCATAGCCTGAAAAAACAAATTCCAAACCGGCCAAAAATCTGTCGGCCATCTCCGCGACCAAAATCTTATAGGTACAAGAGTACTTTAAAGGTCGCTTAACAATAACAACTTGTGTGAGCCAAGCGCATTAGGCGGCCGGACGATGTTCATGGCGACACGAGGGAAAGCGATCGAGCACATGTACTATCGGTTGCAGTAAGGACATATCGGGCTTGTTTCGTCCTATATTTGGTAAATATCTACCACTCATCTGGTAAGCTATGTCCGACATGTAAGCACCGTTGTGGAGATAGCAGGACTTTTGCGCGTTGACTATTTTTCTACCTGCCGTAAATGATTGGTGACCAGACCTTACCTAGTCCTGCCTAGTTCAGTATGAGGGTCTTCCCTGTCTGATGCTAGTAAGTAGTACGGCTCCAGGACGGGGTCATATGCATGAGTCTGAATACGCCGTCTCTTGTGCTTTCACTGCAATAACGCGCTCTGCCTCCACGGTCTTCTCAGCCCGTACATAGCCGTTGGAAAGCAGAATGTCCAAATTCAATCCGAACCTTGTCGAAGTGGAACTGGCATCGGGATTCATCGGTATGCTTATCCTCAGCGGAATCGATTAGCGGTTGATCCTTCCTTGCTTTCATAGGCTTCATAATTTCTCTATGGTGAGCGGTACTTGGGGCTCAATTCGAACTCGCTCACGCGTCCTCCTTCCCAAGGCTCTATGGAGCTACAGTGTCACAATCCATATTTTATTTTCGATCGTTTCCGGGCGATAACAGGGCAACGAAATACCTAGTTCAGTACCTCACCTCATTCGATGTCCGAGCTCGCCCAGCTGATTCCGACGATGGAACAGGTTTCTTTCCTTTTGTAAGGTATTCACTTCTCGGACCCAGTGCTCGTCTGATACTTCCTATCTGCTAGTTTCGCAGATACCTTACACGTTTATCTGCTCTCCCATATGTTCTGGAATTTCCTGGTATACGGGCGGTCTGTTGGCTTCATTATTTTGCTGAGGTTGCCATGGTCGGTCCCCTTGTTTTCCTTCTTACTCGACGCTAATAGCTAACCTATGCGCAGGCAATTAACGGTATTCCCGTCTTATTTCTGCCACACCTGCAACTCTAACTTTTGAGATACGCAGACATCATTTATTGTTGGCGTAAGTCCTACCTTTAACCTTATTTCCATCCACATTTAGTACTTCTTAATCATTCAATTCTAGTGGGTTGTAACCACTGTGGTACAATGGTGAGCATCCTTGTGCGCTTAAGATGCTTGTTTTGAATCCTCCGTGGATCAGCTTTTTTGCGTTAAGAGTATGGAAAGGTAAATCTGTTTCTGATGCATTATCAGATACGCCTATAATTTTTCGTTGATCACAGTTAGCAACAAGAACTGGATCGCCGTGTCAGTTATTGTAAGTAGGTCCGCCGAATGAAAAATCGAATGATTGACTGTTGCCGCTTTGCAGGGCATTTCCAGTATGGCGCAACTAAGTACGTTGTGTACTCTCCAATCCAAGTCTTTGCTCACCGTTCTCAGGCGCAGGGATGAGTATGACTTTGGAATTGTGCAATGACACTTGTACTAACCACCGCCCTTACATTATCAGTTTTCTCAGCTCACCTGTAAGTGCTATTTAAATTTTTCTTCCTCGCTTACGCCTAATTGGTTATTTAGGATCAAAGTTGGAGACCCTTTTTCGGCATTTGACCATGTCGGAAATCTAGTGAGATTGCTGATTTTGTGATAGGCCCCGAACTTTCTAATCATCTCTGCAGTGCGGCCGAACAGAACTTGTTTGCAGCATGGTGTGCGACCTGGTGATCTCCGTTTCGTTGGTATACTATTTCTCGGTTTTCCGCATCGGCTTAGAAAGGTTCGTGTAATGTAGACCAGTTACTTTTACTATCTGATTTTGCCATCAGGTCCAATCACCTTCTGCGAAATCTCATCATACTATCGCTCAATATGGGTGGGCTTTTGTGGTAAGTCGTCATTTCATACTTCCATTATACGATCACTCACTCACTTCACATCAGTCTGGTCACGGTTATTACCCTCATATTGGTGCCGTAGTCTACATGTACGAGCTTCAACGCTGGCTGACAGTCCGTTCTGGATAGTTTGAAGTCGAAGCCGGAACTTTCATATCCTTAGGTCCCCATTTTATCCTGAGCAAATGTAAATCAAACAAGTCCATTTGCTGGTTTCGGACGGTCTAACTTTTCTTTGAACAGTGTATGTCAATTCTCTGTTAGCAACGTGCGTATCCTTCCGTCCTGATGTCTTTCGGGCTCACTGTGTTACCTTCTGTTCAGCCTAAATTCTCGAAAACATCTCCGAGCTCTCGCAAACCGAACCATTGAAATTTCGCTTCCAACCATCCCGGACTCCATCGATGTACCTTAACATGATTTCGACAGTCGATCTATATCGTATGTGTGCGCTTCATTTTGAGCGTTATCCTCAGGGATCTTACACGGCACACAGGTCCTCTGTTTTGCGGGATGGGTCTCTTTAAACTTAAAATGACGCAGGCAGCTACTTCGGGTGGCACACGCTTGTTAGTAGACGATTTAGGCTTATAGAAGCCAGGTAATAGAGAACACTACTATGTACATAATCACAGAAACCCCAAGCTACACAAAGATCACTATTCCTCCTGTCCTTTTCGGAGGAGCATTTCGAACGTGCCTCCATCCTCGAAGATCGTAAACAGCCGCACACGACGAGAATGCATATACACGGCGACCAACGTGCTATCTATATTCAGCTCGACTCTTCTCCGCGCTGAATTATGGCATAATCACAAGCTATGTTGGCGTGAATCGGCGATAAATCAGATGTAGAGGGTAACAAACACATTTTTCACTTGCATTGATCTCGCGATAATCATTTCCATCAATTCTGCAGCTAAAAATCCGAAGCAAAAACAAGTCAATGGCTTGCACACTTGTGAAACGAAACCAAATTGTCATCGAGGAAGCTTTTCCGAGAGTGCATCATTTTACTCACTGCTTCCTTCATTCGAACGCTGTCCGAGCTGAGGTGTGGAAGTTTGCATACACCAGTGCAAACTCGATTCGGAGCCTGACTTCTGAAATGCGAACGCATCTGCTCTTGTCACAGACACATAAAATTGATTCTTGGATGCCAATGTCTGTTAAATATGCTAACGTTGAAATGTATGTTCTGAAAATTACTTTAAATGCCTTAGGGACGGCACAAACAACGAAACATTGCAAGGCCGAAATCACGTTAGGCACGTGACGCCCGTCGATTCTGCATGAGCCCTATCTAAGTATCTTAATAGTCTCGCAACCAGCCGTTATAGAGGAAATACCACGACTGAGTGAGGGGTATTACTATCTATAACGTCTGGTAGGACTTATCAGTTCCCGAACACATGGGTTTTTCAAAGTCCGATCATTTCCTTTCAAGGAAATTTCTAGTATTTCCGCTTCCTCGCATACATTACTTTCTCCATAACTGCGTCAGTACACCATGAATCACCTTAGGAATGGCGCCAACGACAAAAGTATATCCCCTAATTATGTTTCTGATCTGCATGACACGTGTATCAAGCTCCTCGGCATCGGACATAATCCTCGTGAGCGAAAACTCTTCGAGTACACGGGCGACTCCGCGATTCTGCTGAGGACGCAGATGCTCCGCAAGCTTGGAGCTCTCATGCGCGAGTATCTCACCCGTTGTTTTGGCCGCCCATGCATGGGCCATTTTAGGTTGGCGCTGATGAATGCTCTCGAGCAAGTTGCCGCCCTTCGAAATTAACATTTGGGAGACCTGCGAGGAGGTTGCGCGATCCTTTGTGTTCACCAGCTCGTCCAAGAATTCATAAAGTGTGAATCCCGCATCCGATATACTGGTTAACACGCACTGGAGACAGGCATGTCCCTCAGCCCGATGTACTTCTTTTGCAATCTCTGCCTGTGCCAACAACATCACCTTCTGTTCCTCTGCCGCCCGAGCATCATTGGCAGCTCTCTGATTCCTCAGTACTCGAATCTCGTCCTCCGAAATATTGAGGGCCTTACGCCGCCGTTTCAGTCCGTCACGGAACTCAAGAGGTAAGTTGCCGTTTGAAATAGGTTCATTTTCGTCGTTCCGAAGTCGTTTGAGGCCGGCCATTGTGATCAGTACGTGTGGGTAAAATAGAGCAATGCAACATATGGCAAATGAATGCTAAGAACGCGTTGCAGCAGATGCGGTCAATGAAACACGTTGATGCTAGGTTTCGCTATGTTTGCGGCACGTGCAGAATTATTACTTACAAAGGAAATGTTCGGACATTGAAATTGCCATGTACTCGATCACGCCAAAGTGCTACCAGTCTCCTTAGGTACTATTACGCACAACAACTCCCATTTTCTCCCTTCGTCCCGCTGTGGCACTTCACACAGTGGATAGTACCAATAAGGAGACTGGGATCGAGTCTAGTATCTTAAGTTCAACATCATAAATATCAACTGATCGTGGATAAGAAGGTAGATAAGCCTTATGAGAACTCCCGTTGAAAGAGTCGGATGCCATAATATTTTATAACACAACATGACGGGTGTTATAACACGCCTACTGACTTGCAATAAATGATTATGACAAATACATGGACGCGCTGTAATTGATTTATGACAACTGATATCTAGTGTACAGATTGCCATAACTACTTATTAGACCCAGTTGACCTTTTTCCCAGATTATGAGTCATATAACAAGTAATAACCATGCCATTGATCTTTCTGATGTAGTATCGTCGCGTATGGCCATCACGTATAAATTCCCGTATAAACTGTCCTCATTTCTGTGTTACTTGTGTTATATAGAGGCGGAGTAAGTCGAGCGACAAACTATTTATGTAACCCAGCAGGTTGACTCAGACATCCATGCAACCTGTTGTGACAGCATCATGATCCCATTACTTGACAAATCGCATTACCCCTTGCTACTTGCAGCGGTACCCATCTTTTTCGGACTACGAAGACTATTCCAATGCCCAATCCGACCTTTTAAAGTCCCCCACTTATCAGAAAGAGTTCTGGTCCTCGGTGCGACGAGTGGGATTGGCCGTGCAATTGCGCTTCAGTATGCCGAGCGGGGAGCAAGGGTTTGCGTGGTAGGAAGGAGGCAAGTCAAATTGGTTGAGGTTATGTCAGAATGCGGGGACAAGTGTTTGGCAGTTGGAGGTGATTTTTCTAATGTTGAAGACATGGTCCGAGTTCGAAATGCTGTGGAAGAAGGTGGGTAGTCTGTTACTTTGTTTTACTTTCGTTCGTAGGGATTTGATTTTGCACTTGGGGTGTGAATTTCATATTTCCAGCTTATTTATATAGCTGATCAATCTATCAAATAGCGTGGGGAGGGCTAGACACGGTGATAGTAGCTGCAGGAGTATCTGCTATGCGACCCTTACTAGAACTAGCAGGCGTAGAAGCTGAAGCCATGGGCTCGGCACATGCCACAGCGACCGGGATACAACATACAGTCAACATAGCCGCTGCTGCAACGCAAGGGAACTACGTTGGCCCGCTCATAGCAGCCGTCACCTTCGTACGTCCCCTTTATCTCATCTTCAAACATTCATGCCTAAACTACTCAATCCCCCCAGATTCCCCTTCTCTTGCGAACGTCTGCATCCCCTTCAATCCTTCTTCTCTCATCCCTCGCCTCCGTAATCCCAGCGCCAACACGCACACTTTACGGCTCCACCAAATCCGCCTCTCTGCTCCTCTACCAATCACTCTCCATCGAGCACCCCACCATCCACTTCAGCTTCGTTCTTCCCTCCACAGTAGAGGGCGATTTCCGCGCCGGGGCGGTGGATGGTAGGAAAGTGCACGAAACGGGCCCGACTAAGGGTGGGTTAAAGAAGAGTGCAGTTGCAAGGGAGTGTATTCGAGCTGTGGATTGGGGAGTGAAGAGCGTATTCATGCCAAGGTATTATAGGTGGGTCGGACAAGTTCTATTCATATTGGGTGTAGTTGTTGATGAGTTTGTTTTATTTTATTTCGGGGAGTAGATTGGCGATTTTCTTGTATTGGATTTGGCCGACTTTCATTGAACGCAAGGCGAAGGCCAAATATAACTTTTAGGGCCTCGGAAGTTACTCTTCGTGACTCGTGTCCTCGTGGCAGCTATCTGTTGTTACCTGTAAGGCCCCGTTCGACACGCGCAAGACAATCGATAATGTACCCACTCGCTTTGTTCTAACGTGGTTGCTTTGTACCGAACCTGATGCTTTTCCATTTAAGCGCGTTGATTCAATTAGGCTTAAGCCCACGAAGGGCTTCTGCTTTCTCCATTTATCATCCGAGGGCTCAATGTATGCATATGTTAGGCTCCTTGTCATCGGTTTCTGCGTGAAATGTAGACGTTACCCGACACGACCTGTGGCCGACATCCGCAAGGGATTACTGGCCTCATTAATTCGGCAAGTTGGTATCCCTTATAGATGCCAATGACTAGCGAAGGTTATACGTTGTGCTTGCTTACCAACCCACCTAGCTCGACACGTGGGCTGATCCTTGGTTGTAGGGTATTTCTGACTTTGTACGAATCTAGGTAACCAGTATTCAACCGTCCACTTATTGAGGGTGCGCTGAATAGGTTTTTGCTCCACCCGCAGAGTCCTGTCTTCCCCGATGCGGGACATCTGAACATCAGAATTTATCCCTTGCCTCAACGATTGTACGCTCCTTTCGGATCGATACCTTGTTGCACTCCAAGGCCCGTGCGCGTCGCACTGATGACACCATCCTTCTTCTGGGCTGTTCGGACAGCTTATTTAGACACGTCGCAAACATTGAAACCTGTGAGTTGTAATACATGTCTCGCGTTATCCGGCTCATCTGACATGTCAACGAGCCACAAGTCCGTAGGTTGTCCCTCTTCAAGTTCAACATGAAATAATTCGCCGGCCATGCTACATAAAGCCAATACAACCACGGTTAACCCATGCGCTCATTCCGATACATAGGCTAATTCATGCATTGTACCGACAGTCATTGATTTCACTCTTCGGAGATCCATATAGCCACAAGGTCTGGTCGTGGGGCTGTCACGTGCAAAGGGTTCAACTCATATTTTAGTTCTTTGATTTCATCATTGGACAAAAAACTTGCCCCAACTTCCCTCATACTTTTTGGTAATTGACGAAAGCGTTCTTTCTCAGTAAAAGCACTGTGGTTGAAGAACCAGATTTTTATGACGGCCATAGTGCTTGCTAGTCTGAGCTGGTCTGTCAACGATGGTCTGGTACTCTAGTCAGACACACCGGGGCAATCCTTTCGTCCTTTATCAGTCATTTAATTAATGCTGTTTTTTTTTGCAAGTTTTTGCTCTCTAGCGGACAAAAACGTACAGATTTGGCGCTTACAGACAGTGCAAGCGCTCAAGAAACAATGACGTGGTCAGCTGAGCACGCTGCTTATCTCTAGCCATATCATTCGTTTGTTTCCCCGTTCAACACACAGAGTAGCTTTCGCCGACAGAATCTAGGTACATTTTTCATTCTTGCAATCTCAACCTATCTCACGGAATTCAGTACATATCTTTCGACTGCGTCTCAAAACCAAAGTGTTATGTCTTCACGAAAAGATAATGCTCTCGTAGCACTGAATGAACTTCGTAATCAGGTGCGTTATACCTTCTGTTGCTGATTCACAATTGACATCTTCATCTTCTGTGAGCAGAACTCCCGGAATGCTTCCGTTCGCGCTCACTTCGATCATCAGCGAAAGCATTCAGATAACCCAGACTCCGCAACCCAGCATGCCTGGTTCCATGGAATGAAGAATGTGCTTCAAGAAGTGGACGAGGCGCTGGGCTGCATTCCTTCGTTTTCTCCTTTACACTACCTCGATGTCGGGTAAGCATTGCAATTGCCCTGTGATTCACCCATCGTCCGATTTAAAAATGATTATTTTATTGCCTCTTTCGGCGGACTTGATTTTCGGCATATTGCAGCTGTTGCCCAGGAGGATTTTCCTCTTATATCCTAAGCAAGAATGTTCGATCAACAGGGGTGGGGATCTCGCTTGCTGTTGAGGGCGGTGGACATGATCTCCTTCTCGAAGAAAATCTCCGGCCTCGTTTGGATCTGAATATAGCCGATTTAACCTACTACCAGCTAGGACTTACCATTATCGCCGACCCACGACTAAAACCTCTTCCATTCCCTCCTGATTCTCGCCCGTTTGACCTAGTGCTTCTTGATGGTCACCCACTCCGCACTTCCGCATCCAAAGGGATTGCCCATGCCAATACCGCAAGCCGCTTGTTGGTATCTCAGCTAATCCTTTGTCTACAAGCCACTGCCATATCGGGCACAATTATAATGAAACTCGCTAAACCGGAGCGCCCTGTTACGGCCAAACTGCTATACATGTTCGATATGCTCGCGATAGACCTCGCTTCCTGGAAGCCTGTCTGCATGCATGCCACACGTGATACGTTTTACGTGGTCGCCAAAGGGTTCGGATATGGAAGGCAAGGTTATAGGCTACGAGAATGGTTGGACAGGTTGAAGGTCTTGTGGATGTCCTTGACATATGACGAATTGCGTAGCTCCGATGGAATCAGTGCAGCGGATCTAGACTTCGTCGCTACCGAAATGGAACTAAAGGCGTTCGAATATCGGCACCTCCAGCTTAGCAAGCATATATGGCAAGTCCAGACGAGTAGCTTGGAAGGATGGAAACGGGTTGAAGGCCTGGAATAAATGGCTAGCAGTCGATCGTTTGGGATGTTTAGCGTGGCAGAGAACCTTTTTGTAAGACTAACAGATTGATATACGAACAAATAGACCATCTTTGGCAAGGCCATCGACGCCTTGATTCGCGTTCTGCTTGAATCTCGTTGGCTACATAGTAGGATTTTTGCAACGGTCGAATGATGCGGTGTTGGGTAAGCCCTTCGTTGGTCTAAGCTCTCAAGCGCTTGGTCATAAATATAAGGGATGGTTCTAAAATAAGCCGGTCCGCCAAGTGTGGTAGGTAGGTAGGTTTATTCCGGGGAGGTCCTATTAAGGAACGACTGTATCTAGTAGGCTACTAAGTATATGGGTATACCACGTCGCACGACTCAGTGGCGCGTGCGGGTCACGTGTAAATAATAATGAGGCTGTGTCGCTGTCGAAGTTCAACGTTCAACAGCGTTCAACCCTAGTTACTACCGTAAGCATCTATCGAAACGATTGGATGACCTGACGATGTCTTCTGTGTTTTACACACACCAGTTGCACACCAGCGCATCTTACAAGCTGTTCTTCCTCCTCCCCAGTTGCCAACACGAGTGAACCAGAACATCCGATGAACGCCATATACAACGCGGATCAGAATCGAGTTGTCTGCGTTTATCCAGTCAGTGGCCAATATGAGTTGCTTCCACGGCTCCTCTATTACGCTCTCAATGTTTTCTCTGTAATTGCTCGACGACAGTCATGGCTCGTCGTTGGTGCAATCGCGTCCGCCCTGACATACTCCAGTACAGCAGCTATCCATGCCGTCGTGCAACCCAGTCTTTGATCTCGATGCCATCGGCGTTTGGGCGGTCGTGAGTGCTGGCTGTGCTGCGGTCATACCAATTCTCGACTGGTCGAAAACCTTGCTATTCTCTCCTTATAGACCGATTTTTGGTTTTGGGGGATTGTTGATGGCCATCGGTCCATCTGTGGTGCTGTAGCTATCCTGCGAGACTACCCGGATGAGGTGGCTTGCAGATCCAGTTCAGCCCAGCTCCTCACTGAACCGGCCCAGATAATGGATCCGCGTTTTAACTGCACATCCACCTGCTTTGCTACGCACCAGCCATTGCGAGCACCCTCACAAATGACAATCATTTAGGCGAACGAAGCGTCGTTATTTTGATCGTGTCGATGCTCATAGTACTTGCAACTGGGATTACTTTAGGCATTTTCGTGTGGAGTTACGGTTCCGGTCCGAAGAAGCATACCCTTAAAGAATTAGAGGATACGATCCGGAGAAATAGGTTATGCCCAGATGATCCTCCAAAAGTGAGACTACGCAAAGGACGAGCCAAAGAAAAAGCCCAAAAGGAAATAGAAACTGGTGAAATCGATATGACGCAGTCATGCTGTGGATATACCAACCCTCCTGCTTTTATCGTTGTCATCATATTGAACGAACTCTACTCCCAGTTGACGAGGCGCCACATGCCGTTGGCCAGTGGGGAGCTGTGGTCGGCGTCTGCCTCGCTCTGATTGCTGCTGCGATCAACAAGTACATCGAATTCTAAAGATCTACACAGCTACCTCCCGATATCCCACTCACAAATGCTATTCCGAAAGTGGAAAGCGCTACCACAACCTATCCCCCTGAAGCGGGTGTGCCTGCAGCAGTCGCGAGCTCAGGGTGCAAAATGACCCCAGAAGATTCGCAAGGCGTACATGTTGAATTGAGGGATGTTGATCTGGAAGCTGCTTTAGGGAAAGATTGAAGACGAAGTCGGTATGCCTTTAACTCAGATATTTTCGTAAGCGGTGCTGATAACGAGCGTATGCAGCAGGAAATGTATTACCGTGACTATATTAACCACGTCACCCAATTATGCAATATCTTCAATATATAACCTCCACCCACATCATTCATAGTGATTCAAGTCCACCACACTCCTTTTGGTCTATCATATCCTCAATTTGTTTGTAGGTGTATGACAGCCATGGTAGCGGTTGTTTGTCTTGGACCAGGTGATGAAGAGTATTCACCGACCTATCAGACATCAATGGTTAATTCAACCTATTCAGTCGACGGGGCAAAATATTGGGCCTTCGAGAGGCCCAGGTAATTGTACTGAGTAATAACATTCCAAAGCTCGGGGTAGCATTATAACATTGATGTAAGGACCGCTACTGTTGGACAGATTCATGTAATACCAAAGGTTCTGATCTAACTGGTTCCTGACAAGGCCGAGGTCCTTCCCGTTCTCATGTCGCTGCATCTTCCGCCCATTTACATCACACTCTTTTATGCTCGAAGGAATCAGTAGACCACCCGAATTCTTTCACAACGTCTCCGGCCGAAAGTGTCAGACCGCCAGTCAAAGTAACTGCCTGCGCCGTTATAAAGGGTGCATCTAGTTCTTGGAATCCAAGTTGCGCGAGAATGTGCAACATGCCTTGGTAATTGAGTGTCATATCAAACGATGATCGTTCGGCCGCCATGAACTTGGCTGAACGGATATTCTCATCGGTGACCCCATAATGATGACATATTGTCTCGATAGGTGTGTCAGGTCCAAAGACAGGTATATCTGACGATGCCGTCTGTGGAATTTGAGCAACGACTGACGCTGGGCTGTTGGACAATGAACAGTGACTAGCACCAATTCCCGATGCAGGGGAGTTCGATCGAGAAATGTTGGGGCTAGCATTCGACAGCCCGCGGAGCCAATCAGCACTGACAGGTATGCCAAGGGGGGATGGCTGTACGACTGACGAGGGACGCGATATCGGGGCAGGTGAGGTGCTGATATCACGGAATAAAAATGGTGAACCATCAAGTGATGGGGCTGGTGTGTGGGTCAAAATGACAATAAAATGGGTTTCCAGTTCCAATCCACAAGGAGCCCACACGCGAGCGAAATTCTTTGTAATTGGGTTGTTGTCGTCAGAACGGACTGCCAGTAGTTCGCTGTCGGGCTGAATAGCAATTGACGTAAATTCCGTGTCCACATAAACAGACAACAGCGTGCAGAGCGATCGATATCCATAAATTGGATTCTGCATGTCATCTCCAAAGACGGGTATGCGAGTGGTGGCAACGGTAATTGTTTCTAGGTCAAGCTGGTCAGGCGAATCAGACCCCACGGCGCTGATAATGCGTGTAATATCATCTGATACTTCGCATCCCGATAGCATCTGCTCCTGCAGAACGCATATGAGGGTGCCAATCAGGATAGAATTAACTCCCGTGCGCTTGCCAAGGAATATGTGGTTGATGGGAATACTGAAGAAAGTATGGGACTGAAGAGGCTCTTGACGACTCCGTGACATGAGTACAGCAGTACAGCTGATAGTGATGAGTGGTGTGGACAAATCCACGGCATCTGCTATAAAAAATCAGACATTCATTTTCGTCGGGAATGGCCCAAACATACCTGTTTCCATCGCACTCTGAGGCAACTTCAAGAGCAAGGTCAACATGCAGTCCACTTAGCCACCACCACTTTCGGGTAGTGGCTGTGCAGCGGCCTCATGCATGGCCGAGAAATATTTTGAATTTTATACCTCTCAGAATTCTCAAATTATGCTTGATAAACACCATATCGGTTTGTTTGCATGCTTTAATGAGTATTTGGATATTAAACTGAATGTCTTGTGGCCTGAATATTGACCATGCAGCATCGTTGATTCTTAGCGCCACCCGGTGGAAATAGCTATCGCTTAATATGGTAAATATTACTATATTGGGGGTAAAAACCCCTGTCAGCCAATTTTGCCCTGAATCAAAATTTATAACTCCCTCAGTTTTTGAGTAAATAAAAATCTGTCTGACAGAAATGTTCCTATGTCCAAAAGGAAGTGTTTTGTCAGAGGGATAAGAAATTGGTCAGGATTTGGCCTTCCTATTTTGGTTGTACAAAACTGGTGGTGACTAAATGAACTGCACCATAGTACTTTTTGACACAAGGTGTCTGACAGCAGCAGCACACATGACTGAAGGCAGGCTATCTCAACAAGGAAGCCTAATAAGACTGCAATTGGGGTCTAGATGAAGATTCAGAAATTTACTAGAGGCTGCTTTCAGTAAGTTCCTGGACATTTTTTGTAGAACTATCTATGGATCAGGCATAAAAATTCTTCTCTTTCTGAATGTGCTACCCCACAGCATGTGAGAGGCCTGTGTGCTTATGCTGGTGATTTCTTGCTAATCTGAGTTCACAGTTCAATGTACACAGCATGTATGAGAAGCTTGACAGTCATTGAACAGTCATCATTTTTTAAATTTTCAGGTGTCAGATGTTGGAACTGACAAGGGAGGATCTCCTTTTATACCAAATTTGCTAGATCTTACCAATTTTGAAAACGTGGAGCAAATTCCACCACATGTTTTCAATATATATTCATGACATCTCAGTATATAAAACACTGATATATACTCCTGCTGATACACTCTAAAGAGCCACATTTTAAACGTCCAGTTTTTGTGCCCATGATGTGTGCAAGCAGGTGCAAACACTGCATAGTTAGTTGCTTAAAAACTTCTGCTGAAATATGTCATTCAGGACAAACTTAAAAGTGACCATCATCACAGGCTTGTGTGGCATGAACAATGACACAAGTTTGGCAGGTCCTGAAGTTGTAGAGTACAAATCAAGCAACATCTGTCTGGATAAACCACAGGATGATAACAAACTTTCAAATGTTGGTTAGAATGGCATCATATTATCCACAAATAATCAGTGCCTGCCTCAATTTGGAAATTCTGAAAATCAACATGCTGGCTGGAAATCCAAAAGAGTACAATGAGCGTGTAAGAGCACATACACTATGATTACTTGCTGACAGAGGCTGATTGACTGTTTAACAGCAGCACCATATCCTTTGCAATAACAGCATGCATAGCAGAAGTGGGATGTAGATCATCATGCTAAATTCCCCTCCCTTTTTGCCAACATCCTCCAGCACAAAACCATGTGATTCTGGATTGTTGAGAACACAAGTGAAAGTGTCATATGAAGAGTAAACCATGGCCATGGTCTCTTTAGGATGAGCATTGATGAAGAGGCAAGGGTACCTCGGGATCAATATACTGCACACAGGGTAGGGGGGGGGGTCCCCCAAGGTCTTACTGACATTATTGGAGGTCAAAATTTTATTGTAAAAATGTGTCTTGGAAACAGTTTGGATGTGCTGCATACCTAAAGTCTCTTTAGTCTCCATTTGCCTAACTGTGTGAATAATATGCTGCAATTGGCAACTTGTCACCAAATGCATCACATAAGCCCCTTGTAGAGATGGAGCCTGTGCCATTGGTAATTGAACAAACACATGATGCAGCAGAATTGGCACCCTCTGACCGCACTATTTGTCAACTGAAATGAATAATCAGGCTGTGTGATAATGTTTGTTGTACAAACAGTGGTTTTACAGCAAAAAACATGGCATATAATTAATATTGACAAGCCCCTCTCCTCGTAAAATACAATTTGTTTAAATTATTACTTCTGTATTGGGTCTGAATTTCCATTTTTAGGGGGGCTTGGCCTCAACTGATTTGAATGACTTCTTAGTTTCATCACACCTCTCCCCACTTGTGTAGAAGATGGGGTGCAGGTCAATTCAAACTCTGACAAATTTTGAACCTCCGTGCCCAGGTCATGTACTCAGCCTATTCAGTGAGCTCTGCATCAGCTCCAAAGCCTAAAACCCAGAAAAAGTTGTTGTTAAATCAATGCAACTTAGGGGTCAACATGTGATTTTATGCAACTATGCAACCAATCTTCCAATATACTTGCAGATACTTGTCTTTTAAATTGTACTTGGCAGCCTGTGCTCTTGTGATGTAATGAGATCTTGTGTGCGTCAATCTTCAAACCTCCAACCACTGATTCCATTAAAAACCAAACTAGATTAACTGGCGCCACCACAGTGACATCTAGTTGGGGAAGCTGATGATGTCATCAGCCATTGTTGACCAATTTGCCAAGCTTACAATAACTCTAAGAATATATGTGAACAATTTGCAATGACGTTCTGCAAGGGCAAAAAAAGGGACAATTTGGTTTACAAATCACATGGCAATACAATAGTGTTTATTCGCTCTTGGCAGTCAGCTTAAAACCCTTTCTCGATCGATGCGCCTCGATAACTTGGTTCATGATGCCGCTGATTTCGAGATTCAAATCGTCTTCATCCCAATCCGCAAAAGAACCAATCTTGAGCAAATGTTTGAGACTACAGAATCAATGTCAGTGAAGATGATCCCAGGAGAGATATCTCCGTCGCACCTCGAATTCAACACATTCAATCCATGCCTGCTATCATTTTCCCACGTGTCCTCACTCACGAGATCGGGTTTGACCAAGATATTTTGGGCTTCACGAGCCTTAACATAGGCTTTGGAACAGCTGTCCAATGATGGCCTCAGGGCCTTCACAAAACGCCCGACGATCGGTCACGTAAAACACACTAATATGTATATATACAATGCGTACCAGTTGTGAATACACTTACGCCATCATTTCCGCGATTCGTGGACCGTTTTTCCACCGCCGCCAATAATTCAATATATCCATTCAGCAGGAGAGAAAACAGTAGGTCTAAGACTTAAGTTGGAAATTAGTATGACGACGGCGGCATGAGACAATCGAAACATACCCTGGGTCATCCCTTTCATAAAGTGTGCGCGAGGTTGTCGTGGAATCGTAATTTCAGCCATGCACCGAAATTTGGTCCCATCATAGGACAAAAAATAAAAGAAGCGCAGGTCCGAAAGCATAGCATAAATGGGGGGCTGAGGAGAAAGATCTCTGTCGCGATTTAGCTTCATTGCAGCTTCATTGATGGCATCAGATGGGCAATATGACGCAACAAATGAAAGGTCTCACAAACTAGCCCCTGCAGAACTTGAGCGTAATAATCCCAGGCGTTCTTAAAGGTGAACTTCATCTCGATGACGAGCAGGATAAGATTATCGAACAAGAAAATTTCGTGCTCGATTTCTGCGCCGGACGTTTCAGGCATTGAGGTTTCGGGCTTGTCAATGAGGCGACCATTGAATAGCGAACAGATTGGGACGTACCACTGCACAGAGGTTAGATGTGAACTTGTAAAATGTTGGGCATACAAACCGCTTCCAATAGGTGCACTCGTGATTCTTCTGGTCTGCGACTTGGAGGCTTTTGGTAGACATCCATCCATCGCGAAACATTTTTCATCAATTCACGGTGAAACGACGGCGGAAGGATAGCGATTGGTACAGTTAATGGTTCCAACTGTTCGACGCCGAGGTCGGCTCTCAGACCTAGAGCCGGGGCAACAGTCTCCCACTTAGCGTCAGAGAAAGAAGGCCCGGGGCTGGCCATCAGTTTCTGGAGTTCTGCTATGGTCATACCGGCCTCCTGAGCAAGGTGGAGAATCGCCAAACCAGCCAATGTATTTCCACCATCATCGACTAGCTCTACGTGTAGCTTCTTCAATCCCTCCATGAAAGCATCGAGTTTCTTGTCGGGCTGATATTTTCTTTTACCCATTAATTTGAAGGACAGAGTCCAAGTCCAGACTGTGGTGATGTTTGGCTATTGTGGCAACAGTAATTTCCTCGCTCCGCCTTACATTGTGCTCGTTCAGCAAGCCCAACCCCGTTCAAAATGACATACGCATCGTGGTCTGAGTCAAAGGATCTGCGTACCTGGAGGAGTCGCGACGGGATGATCGCGTGACCGGTTGACCGGACGTGTTTCTGCCCGAATCGGATCTTGGCGTCTATGTAAAGCACTTTCCCTTTCGCCGCCATGTTACTGGCCAGACACCTCCGTCTGCTCGTCGGTCGGCCTGCACTTAGATCCCACTTCCACACCACTGTGCCAGCTTGGGCATCACGTAAGGTGGTTCAGAAATTTAAACTTGCAGATATTGGCGAAGGTATAACAGAATGCGAGGTCATCAAGTGGTCAGTCGGCCGGATCTTTCGTACTATTTACTCGTCCTTTTCTCTTCATATAAATCTGAGCAATGCTTAAGGGTATGTTATTACACAGGAGTGTGAAGCCGCAAGGGTCGATCCAGGCGTTCGATCCACTCTGTGAAGTCCAGTCGGACAAAGCAAGTGTCGAGATCACCAGTCCATTTGATGGTATCGTCAAGGAATTACTTGTGCAAGAAGGCGAGGTAGCGAAAGTCGGCGAAGGACTGTGTCTGATTGAAGTGGATGAGGATACTGCAGAAAACAGTGCTGATCTGGCTTCTGCTGAGCCTGTTACTCCACCTGCCCGAAAACTTGCCGAATCGACTGCGTCAAAGGAGGAACCTTCCAAGCCTAAAGAGCAAGAGGCGGAATCGTACGAGGAACCGGTTGGTGTGCGTCGGCAACACCCCTTAGACCCGAATTACACTCCAGACGCTGCGTCCACTGCGTCCTCAAATGTGCTCGCGACGCCTTCTGTCCGATATTTCTCTCGTCAGATGGGTGTAGATCTCGGAAAATTGGCCCCTGGGTCTGGAAAAGGTGGGAGGATCGAAAAGAAGGACGTGGAAGCTTATTTGGCGAGGGGTACCGTTGGAGGAGAAGCTAGAGTAGAGGATGGCAAAGATGTGGTTGTTGAATTGGGAAGAACGAGGTATGGGATGTGGAAAGCTATGGTCAAGGTACGCATAGCTACTACCGCAATGTCAATTCAATTGGAATTTAACCGTCCTATACAGAGCTTGGAGATCCCGCATTTCGGGTACGTTCTATTTTGCCGTCATGCATTTTGGAAGCTCATGTTTTCCGCAGATATTCAACAACGCTTGACCTAACAGCAGTCCACGCGCTCATACCATCCTTAAACACTCACATACCACCCCACTTACTCCCACCAAGCTCACAACCAGCCGGTCCGCCCGTCAATCCGTCCGCACTTTATCCGGCCCCTACGCCGGAACCCGTCCCGTCTCCATCCCAGTACACACGTCTAACATACCTACCAATCCTCCTCAAAACGCTCTCAAAAGCAATGCATCAGTGGCCTCTCTTCCGCTCTTCCATAACCCCATCTCCATCGGCCTCCGTAGACAGCTCCCAATCGAAAGCCAAACCCACTCTCACAATCCGTCCTCACGCTGACATCTCCATAGCCCTCTCAACTCCCACAGGTCTCTATACCCCAACCCTCCAACACGTTGACAGATCATCTATCTACGCCCTCTCCTCCCAACTCAAACACCTCGCCCACCTCGGCCGTCAAATCCCTTGCGCACTCACCCCTAACGAGATGCCCAAGCGCGGGGGCACACTAACGGTATCAAACATCGGCGCCATCGGCGCTGGGGAATTTGCGAGTCCCGTTCTCGTACCAGGAGGAGGCGTGGCGATCGTAGCTATTGGACGAGCCAAGTGGGTATGGGATGTCGATAGCGGTGATGGGAAAGGCCAGAGGAGGCTGAAAGTGGGGGTTAGTTGGAGTGCGGATCATAGAGTTGTGGAAGGCGCTGAATTGGCTGCGTTCGTGGAATGTTGGAGGGCGTATGTGGAAGCGCCAGAGAGGTTGATTGCGGAAGGTGTTTAGAGGCCTCTTTGGGAACTATCTATCTAATTGATGATAGAACGAAGACTCGAAACGAGGTAAAAATATCAAGTGTACATTATTCAAGTGCATATTTTATATCAAGTCTACCCTTCAAGAGTGTTGAATCTTTGAAAGCTCCTAGCGCCGTTCGCTTCTTCTTTAAATTTGTCATACGAACGCATCTCATTTACTTTCGATTTCTTTGGCTGTGGCAACCTGGTCAGTTTTTTTATTGTCGCTGTAGTCTGCGACCTTGTTATTGATGGGAACCTCAAAGGGATGTCCAAGTCACAAATTTTACTTCATATTAAATAACCTGCATATAGCACGACGCGCACTACAGCTGACAGTAATAACAGTAATACAAGTACGTTATAAAAACACACACACCATAGGGGTAGATACCAAGCTTTCGACCTTGTAGTGGTACCAGAATCCTCATCATGATCCTCAGACAAGACCCATTTTTTTCCTTTTCACCCGCTTCGTCAATTTTATCACTTCTTCATCACCCATATAGATCCCCAACCTTTCCCTCTCCTCGTCGGTTAGTTCTTCCTCAAAGTTTTCATCCTCCCGTTTCTTCGCAAGGTACATACTTTGATGAGGCGGCCAACCGACATATCCCCGGTCAACTAGAAACTCGATGGAAGGATTGCCGTTGTCGTCGACAACCTTCGTCGCGCCAAACCTATGACCTTCTTCCTCCTCCTCCCACTTCAGCGACTTTATATCCCAGTAATTCATCTTTATCTTCTCTCCGTTTATTGCTTTCTTCAGGCCATGGAAATAGCTTTCCAAAGTCCCTAACTTGACGTACCCGGTGAAACTTGCGGGCAGGGGTCTTTTGCCAGGAGGTAGACTGAGTTCGAAGAAACCGAAATCTGTCTCTTCGCATTCTTCCTGGCTATCTCCGTCGAAAACCCACGAGTATGTACCGCACAAGGATTTGAGAGATATTGGCGTCGGGCAGGGCTCCTAATTGCACGCATTTAAAAGGATGGTTAGAGAGAAGAATATAATATATAGGAAAATAGACCTACCACTCCACTCTGAATCCCCTCCGTTTCGCTCCAGTATTTTGGTTCCCCAAACATAAGGAATTGTTGCAAGGAAAGGAGATGAAATGACTTTGTTCAGAGGATTTGTCAGTTTATCCAAATCAGGATAGAGGATAGCTTGATTTGGTGTGCGCAGAGTGGTTGAAGCTGAAATGGATCGAATTCGATTAGTGCAGCTATATGAAAGAGTTCGCTTGAATTTCCTTGTTGCAAAACTTCTGAGGACGCGGAAGTTGGTAGGGCGCTTGTGTGCATTCGAAATGAATACATGCATCGGTGGCTAGTGCGGAACGCGAAGAATGCTATAATGGTTGCCACGTTCAACTACATCAACTGTAACCCAAGGTCTATTCCGCAGTTCGTTGTCTCTGCCCTCCGACCCCATCGCATAACGTCAAGGACCGGATACCAAGTGCCAACGGGACAATGCTATCGCAACAAGGAAGCTCAGCAGCGACGCCCAGCAGAGCTGACCCATAGCTCCTGATAACCGTCCGCGCGAAGAGGGACTATGTGTCCATATCACGTTGCGCATCGACGGCGATAGACGGACTAGGGTGATGTCACCCTTGACCGTTTAAATCCACATCAATCTCGGATTCGTTGAGCATCGTGCGTAAGACGTCGGTTATCTGGCTGTGAAGCTCTTCTACAATAATTAGATGTACAATTAGTCATGTAAATAAACAAATGACAGGAGGCAGAACGTTTAGACGACAGGAAGACAAGTGGCCAAATGGACAACTGAACGTACTTGTACGAGCAACAGCTTGTATGTACTCCGCATTCGCGAGGGTCATCTCCTCTTCTAAAGTCTGCATCCGCTTGGCCTGTAAACTATTGTTAGTCATGAGGATGTTCCAAGGCAATGAAGGGACGCACTTGCTCCTCCTCTGGCTCGGGTTCCGGCAAACTTTGAATGAGGTATTCTACCTGTTTAGCTTTGACTACAAGATCAGTAACTAGTTCTTTCTGATTCGCTGCGCAACACAATCACGATCAGCTCAGCCGATCACTGTCTGGTAAGCAAGCTAGCGCTCAAGCAAAGGCGTACCTTCAAATACATCGGGCGGGTCGAACTTCTCTGTATTACGCTGCTTTGTGATTGGTACCTCTGGGCTGACTTGTACGAAGTTCGACCGGGAGGTGAGGTACGCAATAGTGCTTGACATGATTGTGAGGAGCTATCGCGCCGAACAAGCGTTAGAATAAAATAAATAAATAAAGGATTGGAAAGGACCTGTTGTATTTCATCTTGAAGCTGGGTTATGCGGTCCATATGAGATAGTTCCTGCAGCATTTCGCGGCTTCTCAGCCGGCCAGGTTTGTTTCGACCCTGCCTCGACTGTGCAGTTGGACGGAAAACGAAAGAATGGAGCTCAGAATGCCTGATTCGGAAGCATTTCGCACGTTTTAGTCATTTGCCACAGCCAGCCTTTCAACTTGCGCTTTTGCACCTTGACCTCCACCTCTGAACTTCATCGGACATGGGTAATGATGGAGGAAGCATTCCAGATCGCCGTGACTTGGTGCGCACGAAGGGTAAAGCAGAGCAAGCGGACAAAGCGAACCAGATGAGGGCAAGATGGTTCTTCTGTGCGCTTTCAAAGGTGCGTCTGGAATTGTTATAATTGTCTTATGCTTACTGACATGATACATACCATAGCGACCACTCCGGGAGCCTGTCGTATCTTGTGCACTGGGGAAACTGTATAATAAAGACTCGATATTAGAGTACTTACTGGATAAGTCGGCGTATGGAGACGGAGAGGATATATGTGGCCATATACGTTCTTTGAAGGTCCGTCTGTCATCTTACCCTATCAATATTCTGTGCTAATTATATTTGACTACAGGATGTAAAGACATTGACTCTAGCACCCAACACCGCACCGGTCTCCGAGAAATCCACTGAACCAGCTGAACGCCCACAATTCGCCTGCCCGCTCACGATGAAAGAGATGAATGGCGCACAGCCATTTATCTACCTCCAAACCTGCGGTTGTGTATTCAGTCAAGCGGGACTAAAGACGGTCACTGAGTCTAAGACTGCGTCGCCCAAGGAGGGTGAAGTAGAGGAGGAAGCAAGCGCGAAGCAGCTGGATGTCTGCCCACAATGCGCAACCAAATACGATAAATCCTCTGACGTGCTCTTGCTCAACCCGTCTCCTGCAGACGAAGAGCAGATGTTCGCCGCCATGATACTCCGGCGCGCTTCCGAACCAAGCAAGAAATCTAAGAAACGTAAAGGAGCTCCGTCCGACCCCAGCTCCGACACTACCGCTCCCCCTTCGAAATCCAAGAAGCCTGACAATACCAAAGGCAATTCATCACAACCACATACAAATCCGTCGATTAGTGCCGCTTCTCGCGCTGTCGTTTCGAGTTTAGCGAAGGAAGAAGCGAAGAGAAAAGCGGGGATGAGTGAAGCTGTTAAGAGTTTGTATGGTACAGGAGAGAAGAGGAAAGAGACGTTTATGACTATGGGGACGTTTACGAGGGTGAGTGTTCTTGCTGAATTATTGTGAGAAAATGCTGATTTTGGCTGCTCTGGTTCCAGTATGCGTGAGAGCCGCTAGAATCTCGCCGTAGACTCGCTTCTGTATTTTGTAATATCTGCATAATTCACTGTTGTATTACTTATGGTAATGGTGAAAGTTTAAAGGCGGCATTCAATCCATGGGCACTATTCATCTTTCAGACAGTCAAGAGCCTATCATTGTGCTCTAGTTTTGGCCAACTGCAAGTAAGGTTTAATGTCGCCCTTCTCACCTTAAGATAACACTTATGGACAAATGTGATCAGCCTCCTGGAACTTAGTGCAGATAGCATATCAGATAGCCAAGTGCGAATACCGGTAAAGTACGAGGAGGCTGTTGAGATGGGCAACAAACTCTCTTCCTCGACGCTTTAAGTGTACCATGTTAAATTTTTAAAGGTAAGGTCACTGTTGTGGGCGAACCCAAATATGGTCGTATTATGTAAGCGCCAAGAATACCCGATTGGTATCATCTCAACGCGAGCGGCAATCTGATAATAGTATTTCGTGCTTCTTACCACCACGACGCTGTAATATATCCCTGTTCTCACGGTCTCTCCCATCCCATTGTCCTGAACCTCGTCTTAATCATGGAGAGACGCTCTTTTGTCGCCCTCAGTTCCACCTTCGTCGTGGATCACGAGTATCAGTTCGTAAAAGAACTTGGGCAGGGCGCATATGGGTGTGTCGTTGCTGCGAAACATGCCAAAACAGGTGAAAGCTGCGCAATCAAGAAAATTACTAACATCAATACCAAGGTGGGTTTGGATGCGGTCATCTTTACTTTGTATGCTACTATGAATCGTACAGCGGATATTGACGAAGAGATGTCTCCGCGAGATCAGGTGCGTGCCTGTGATCTTCTATTCTACCTCCATAAATTAATTTTAGAGTGACATAACAGACTACTGCATCACTTTCGTGGTCACAAGAATGTGGGTCAACATAGGCTCTTGTAAAATTCCTTCCAGCCCTTACAGTGGGCGCAGATCACATGCTTGTATGACATGGACATCGTATTTCAGCCCAATGGCAACTTCGACGAAGTGTATCTATACGAGGAACTCATGGAGGCTGATCTTCACGCTATTGTGAGAGCCATCCTTTCCATCATCCCAAACTAATTCTAATGGTCATAACGGCCTTACAGATCCGATCAGGACAGCCTCTCACAGACGCCCATTTCCAATCTTTTGTTTATCAAACACTCTGCGGGCTGAAATATATTCATTCCGCGAATGTTCTCCATCGCGATATTAAACCGGGTAATCTACTGGTCAATGCTGACTGCGAACTCAAAATCTGCGACTTCGGTTTGGCGCGCGGATATACCCCCGGTGACGGCGCCTCCAAATCCGCAGGAAATCAAGGGTTCATGACCGAATATGTCGCAACTCGGTGGTATCGGGCTCCAGAAATTATGCTGAGCTTTGCAAATTATGTGAGCGCATTGAGATCGTGGTAAGCATCTGGTTAATCTCTGCTTGTAGACCACTGCCATAGACATGTGGTCGGTGGGGTGCATCTTGGCAGAGCTTTTGGGTGGGAAGCCCATCTACAAAGGCAAGGAGTAAGTAGCATCTCCATCTAGTCTGGATTATGTCACTGACATACGAGCTGTCTAGCTACGTTGATCAACTCAATCAAATCCTTCATTACTTGGGTACGCCCTCGGAGGATGCATTGCGTCGTGTTGGTTCTCCTCGTGTACGTTGGCTGTTTACTTTTATCTCCAGTGCGGAATAACCGTCACTTTATAGGCCCAAGACTATATCCGGTCTCTTCCAATCAAGCCTCGTGTTCCTTTCTCGACGCTCTTCCCAAATGCTAACCCGCTCGCCATCGACGTTCTCTCCCTAATGCTCTGCTTCGACCCTGCTAAGCGTATGAGCTGCGAGCAAGCATTGAATCATCCCTATTTTCAAGCGTGGCACGATGTTACCGATGAGCCCGTGTGTGCAACCGTCAGTAATGTTTTGCTGTTTTGCTTAGGGTATCAAATGACACTGACGACCGATAAATTTAACAGAAATTCGATTTCGGATTTGAGGAGGAGGACACGATCGATGGAATGAAAAAGTTGATCGTCGACGAGGTCGCTTCGTTTAGGGACGTGGTTAGAGCGCAAGCTCGGGGAGCAGGACAGGTTCGGAGACAGGATAAGTTCGTGTTCGGTTCAGATGTCACATTGATACTTTTTTTCTTACATTACATTACTTTTCATGTAGCCTTCCCATTCCATCCAGAGACGAAATTCTCAACTCGCCTATACAGGAACATGGCCCCGTCCATGGAGCTACATCAGGTTACACGGCTCTGGACCGGCAGACTTCTAGCCCTGTCATGGATGAGCCTAGCGAACAGCTCGAACGTGAACTTGCGGGAACTCGTTTCCCTGGACAGAACTAGAATACTATTCATTATGGGGTGGACGAGAACGCTAGAAGGGTTATACTGTACGCTCTTGTATTACGAAGGAGACTATTACACCTTGACGGGAAATTCTATCATAAATTCTCTAACATCGCAGATGATGAACTTATCGTACCATGGCCTGAGGCTTCCCTAATCCACAACTCCGAGACTGCGTCGGCCTGAATACTTCGATGACATACCTTCCAAACCTAAGCAATCGTACCTTCGGCATTTTCAATACATCTCAATAAAGTGATGGAATAATCGAAATTGGTGGCAGTGGGATATCCTGAGTTGGTCGGGAGTTGAGATGTTGTTTTTCTAGCGACCGGGCAGCTGAAGCATCTGTGGTAGATGGTATTTCCTTTTTCTTCTTTTTTCCCCCGACTTGATTGTAATGTGATACCTATTCACTGTGATTCCGTTAGTATGTTCATATCCTTTCTGCATTTTATCCCATGTCTACTTCCTTCCTCATCGTGGGGCTTGATAACAATGAACGTCGACAATTTATATTCTGCATACCTCCCGTCACAAAACCAATTCGTACATGCATTCCGAGCCTAGCACATTTACACACTGCAATAGTCCTCGATCCTTTGGATAGACCATTCCTGTCAAAGCACAAGAAAAAAAAAAGAAATACAACGCCAGAATCAAAAGGAACTTAGTCGTTGCATGGGAAATGGGATGACCCGTATCACATTGCACTTCTCGTCAAGGAACAATCCTCATCTCCTCCCCTTGCGTGGCTTCGGTTTGGGCAACAAAGCAGACTCGACGTGATCCAGATGTTTCTCCACACCTTCAGCGTATAATGGGCCCTTCTTCTGTAACACATACTGACGTACACTTGAGGTCAACAACGGTCCATTTCGCTGCAACTTCGTGTACGCCGTGGACAGCCACAAACCGATCCCTTGGAGCATCGTATCTTTTATGTCGGCCCTCTTCATCTCCCGTACAAACTTGTCCTGGTCTGCTTCTCGATGAAGATAATCCCCGCCGATATCATAGACCTGCTTCATTTTCTTGCAGATATCCTTGTGAGGGTGGTGCTGATCTGTCCAAGCGCGTGTCTGGCATTGAACACTGCAATAAGCAACTACACGGCAGCCGCTGCAGCGCTTATACACTCGTCCCGAGGATTGTGCAGACTCTGGACATCCCGACGCAAAGCAGAATTGAATAGATCTCGCATGACGCATCATTTCACAGGCGAATTCAGCAGGAGGGGAGGGTGTCGCCATCTGGTCCATTTCGGTACGAATGGCGGGATGAACACGTGCAACGGGAATAGTCATTTGTTCGGCTAGTGTTGTGTACAGTATGGCACCGTACTGTGCAAGCCGATCGGCCCAAGGCTCTAGCCATGACCTGTGTGACTTTGGAATGATAGGAGAGTTGATGGCTGCTAAAGTTCGAGTCGCGAAGTTGAAGATGCTGGTTGCAACCCCAAAATGAAAATCTCGGTACAAGAGTGGTGGGAGGTTCCGGATACTGTGAACTAAAGACCCTGTCCACCGCAATTCATGGATGTAAATCTCTGCAGTAACGACATCTACTTCTCCTTTGGCATTCAAAGGAGCGCTGAAAAGATTTGAACAAATCTGAAGCCCATGGTCGACCATGAAGTTGGGAGTAGACCTTGAGGTGACGATGGCGGGTACCATGACAGGGCCGCAGATGTGTACAAATATATGTATAAGGGAGAATACGCGGGCAGTATCAAACAATCGCGACCATCTTACGAGCGACTCTATCGTTGTTTCAGGACCTGTACGATTATGAACGGAACAGTTAGATCTTGAATAACCTCTGTCTGCGTGGCTGCCCACCGTATGGTATGATATCTTTGGGGGTAGCTGGCCAAAGGTCTGGGTGACGGCCTTTAGCGATGCTAAAGGGTTTTACTTTTATGATAGCACCCTCAACCCACTGGGTGAAATTTCGAACTATTGTTTCAATTTCGTCCATACTCCCATCTCCGCCGTATTGTTGGCCACGGGTGACTGCCATCATAGTAACGATTTGATGGATTCGCATCGCAGGGTCGTGGGCGGACATATCAGAGTAAGCGCAGCTGCATTTGGACCAACGAGTTGCGAGTTTCTTTATGGATGAGACGGAGCGTTTGACAGTGAGGAATGCAACGATAGCTGTGGCGAAGGGATGGTTTCGATTTATAAGAGCCTCGCGCTCATCGCCATCGTCGTGACCGTCAGGAAGATCAGGATTAATCACCAGCATGCACGCCAAAATACTCGAAAGGCACCAGCTGGGGTTCAGTGGGTCTTTGAGTGCTTCTACGATAAAGGAGATGGCTTCATGGACAGCGACTCCCATGAAGGGCGCGCTATCATGTGGGTCACGTAGGGTTAAGCTCATGATCGCTGGTGTATGGTGGGTATGATCGGATTGTGGGTTTGGAAGAGCCGCTTATGAGTATTTGGATGTGATCCGAATCGGTGTATCGAGTTCTAATTGGCTATGTCCAGTGAAGCCGTTCATGTCCAATGTTGCTTCCCTAAGGCATTCTCTGGCTGAGTCCGTGAACCAGCATCCTAATCCTCTGTATTTCGGCTAAGGAGTGCGTTACATAAATTGGTAAGGAGACTTCAAGGGGAATCGCGTCGTCGTCGAGTGCTCAGTCGAGGCTTGTCTGAACGTAATCCGAGTCTATCCGAGTCATTTCCGATATGGCGAGAAGAGAAGTGCTTCGCGATTCTTCATGTAAGTATTTCAAATGGTTGGTTCAGGGGGAGAACTCGACTCCAAGTTACGTGTGTTAGTTCAAAAGGCCTTGTGATGCATGTGACACTACCAAATATAGGGTTCAGCCTCGCACCATTCGCCAAAAATCTAATATCGCTGGCATAAGGACCTATCATGAAAGTATGCAACCGTATGAAATAGAATACAGAACTTTCTGTGGTTAAATTTCTGCGATTTTGAGCTGTTTATTAGATTTTTCGTCATTTGTCACGCATAACCGGATGGGCATGGGTGAGCCTATCTTATGGCGGAACGAGCGTGGTTTCTCATGTTACTGAAGCGTTTGAGCATACCCGACCAATTTATGGCGTCGAACACGATCCTTCCGAGTCGGCACCTATAGTTTACTATCACTAGATCACACAGCCGCAAATCCCTTACGTGCCTATGCCGCCAGACAGACGAACCTATCAAGCGCGCATCATCACATGCTAATTATGATGTTATTCTCACGTTGATTGCAGCCAAAGTTTCTTCCGCCAACCATCATGCTCGATTTTTGGATCCTGGTCATTGTGCTCAGCCTACAGCTGGCTGAAGTAGTTGGATCTAACTCAGCCCAATCTTTCTTCTCTTTGAACGCTCCACGGTATAAAGCCAACTCGGACGCACGCTGGAACTCGAATTCGGACGGAGTTTTTTATAACGCCGGGCTGTTTACCCCGCTCAAGGACTTCAGTTCGTTGTCTGAGACAGAATTTACTACGTTTGGGCATCCGGCATTTCCGAGGCATAATATAAGGATCAAGAAAACTCCCAGCGGCTTTTGTGACGACACTGCTAAGTTCGTTGCCTTCGTAATGTTAAGCAGGCAGTCCGTACTTAACGATAATTTGGCATTTCAATTGGAAGTGGTTACACGGGGTACATCGACATTGAAGCTCGTCACCTTTTCTTTTATTTCTTCGAGAGCAGGAGTAATCCCGACAAGGACGATGTCATTTTCTGGACCAATGGAGGTCAATTCATTCTGAGCTTCTTTGAAATAATTTAACTGGATTATTCAGGCCCCGGCTGTTCCTCATCCCTTGGCCTGTTTATGGAGCTTGGGCCGTGCAGAATAAGAGACGCCAATGGCACGCAATACCATCCTGAAAGTTGGAATCAAAATGCAAATGTATTTTTTGTTGACCAACCGGTGGGCGTTGGATTTAGCTATGCGGAATATGGAGAGATCGTCGTATGTGCTTCATGCTATTACATATAGATTTGAGATGGTGAACTCCCACTAGAGCACGACGGAAGAAGCTGCAAAGGACATCGCGGCCTTTGTGTCGATCTTCTTTGAGAACTTTCCTAAATTCAAAGGACGTGCTTTTCATATGGCGGGAGAATCGTACGGAGTGCGTTCCGAACCCGCGGTATTTTCTGATTAATGGTGTTGAATCTGATGTGTCACCCGTCTTTCAACAGGGACGATATATTCCGGTTTTTGCTTCTGAGGTGTACGATCAGAACGCGTATCTCGTCGAAGTTGGGTTGACACCTATCAATCTTACGTCTGTCATGATTGGTTTGTGTCTTTTTTCCCTTGAAGTTATGCCGTATGATGCGTTAGAACTGAACGGTTGCGAATCCAGGAAACGGGTTGACGGACTTTTTGGAGACATTTATTTCTTATTTTGATCTACAATGTACACCTGCGTCCGTTTATCCCATCCAGGACATAAAGTCGGTGGTCTCCGCATTTTTTTAAAATAAGCTGAGCAACCCTAACACGTTTCTAGGACTTGCATTCGAATGAAAGAAGCAGTGAGTGAAATGATGCGCTCGACAGGCTTCCGCCATGGCAATTTGGTTTCGTTTCAGATCCCGCGGTGCCGGAAATGGGCTAAGAGTTCCTGCCTGGATGTGTTTGATAGTATGAATTGTGAGGCAGCCATGTCATTTTGTTCGACTGAATTGATAGAGCCGTTCTTCAAAACTGGTGCATGTTCTTCTGTTTCATATGAGATGCGCACGAAGCCTAATTTTTCTCGTTTTCACTTCAGGAAAAAATCCGTACGATATCAGCATAGATTGCGAGGGCGATATCTCCGATACCTTGTGTTACCCTGTGACGAAGTCAATACCCATTCATCCTTAAAATAGGTAGTAACTCACACTACGATCTGAAGGTTTATCTCAGAATACCTCAGCAGACCCCAAGTACGCACTATGCTCGGCGTCGACCCCTCTGTACCGGGCAATTTCAGCTCCTGCTCCTCGAGCGTTAGTAGAGCTTTCAGCCTTACGCATGACGAGTATCATCCGACCAATAACTACATCGCGGCGCTTCTCGAACGCGACGTTCGCGTACTCATCTACGTAGGAAAGAACGATTGGATTTGTAATTGGGTAGGGAATGAGCGGTGGACGCTCGCACTGGACTGGAGCGGAGGAGAGGCGTTTAGAGCCGAACAATTGCGAGACTGGAAGGTAGACGGGAAGGTTGCAGGACGCACGAGAAGTGCAGGACAGTTGACGTTCGTTACTGTCGACGGGGCCGGACATATGGTGCGTAGCGATTTGTTGTGAAGATTACCAGGTGCTGAAAATATCTCCGATTTGCAGGTTCCGTATGACAAACCTAAGGAATCACTGCAGCTTGTGAACCGATGGCTGGCTAGAGAGGATTTGTAGAATCATGTGTCACAGTGACTTTTACCTCCGAAGGCAGAGTGGAAATATTATTTGCAACCACTTGAAACTACGGCTGCCTCCCGCCGCACCATTTCAAGCTTTGCTGCCTTGACCGTATTCCACTGAAGCTGGATTGAATGGAAGCATGCTAATATGCGAATGGTGGACACCAGGGTGACGGGTTTACATAAATTTATTATGGTGGTATTTGGTACGCTCCATGATTATTTATGACAATGGTTCAATCCGTTTATTACTATGAGGCAATTGCTAAGCCGCGCGCATCACAAGACTTATTTCTGCGGCAAACAAAATTGTCGTTAATCCTAACATACGCTAACCAGGTCTAGATAATTGAAGAGGTCCTCACCTAGAAGGCCATCTGGCCAATATCCCGATAATCCTTTTGCGTCTTCCCTCCACTAATCAGTGACTAATGGTCTTTACGGAGTAACCCATACTCTCGCCTGAAACAACCTTGTTTACATAACTTTCGTCCAACCCAGCGTCAGGGACGTGGTAGTGAAATTGGAAAAGCATACGTTCGGGTGCAGAGAATAGGGTTACAAGCGGAAGATTGAGAGAAACCCAATTTCGGTATGGCTGGAGTGGAACACAGAGTTTGATAGTTTCTAGACTGGTGCACTCGAGATGCCCAAGCACTTAACGGATGATGATATGTAACGAATTGGCCCTATGATATAGTAGGACCCTATACTAGAAGGTCGAAGTTTAGACCCAAGGGTAGCAATGTGCCATCTCGGCGCTAATGACTAGGGAAACAGGGTTTGAGTTCAAACAGAACGGACAAGAGGAATGGAAGCTAATGGAAGAGTGAATGCGAAATGGTGACTATCATGATGTATTACGATCAATGATAGAAGCCGGCGGTTCTTGTCGGATACTTACCATCGTAGCATCAGATCATTTCCCCGTCGGAAGCCGCAACTACAAATGTCTCGAAAGACCCTTTCAGTGCGGAGATGAGACGTTGTTTTCTGGATGCATAACGGAAGATAGCGATCGCCCAATCAAGCTGGCGTCCACGGAGACAGCAAGATCTTCTACTGACCATGGAATTCTGAAAAGTACTTGGAATATATAAGCAAGCCTTCCGCATCTTCCCCGCCGCGTCTTGTGTAGTGGTTGAACAACAAAATCTATTAATTTAATTTAGTAGTATGACGTTACCTTTTCCGGAGATGTCGGACTTGCACTGATCTTACATATCTACATTCAAAATGGCCGACGTTGTGACTCTGTTAGACCTGCCACAGACCTCAAATGCATTTACTTCATTGCGGGCGACAGTCTTCCAAGTGATAAACGACGGGTCGGCATCTCCTCCACGCAAAACAGCTCGTCTGGAGGGCGATTCTGACTCAGGCTCTGCATCTAGATCCAGGTCTCATGTCAAAGAGCCAAATGGGAGTATCGTCACCCTTCAGATTATCGGTGAATCTGGTACGTGATGTTTAAACATAGATGGGGAATATAGATATGAATTGGTATTGTGTGAAAAGTGAAATCCTGCCCCGACCATCCAACCGAGTTCACGCAAGTCAGGAGATGCATCCGTACTCTCCTGACCAGGAGGGCGAACGAGACGATGCCGATCACATATGAAGCGATTTACTCGGCCTGTCGGTCAATCGTCTGCGTATCGAATAAAGGCGAAGGCTTGTACCAGACCTTAAGAATGGAGTTGGAGTACTCCTTGTCACGTCGGGCTAAAGAGCTGCTCGACGAGAAGTGCACCGGAAGCCAGTGGATCGCTAAATTTGTTGAGACTTGCGATCAGTTTGAGAAGCAAGTTGTGAGTGTTGTTCCTCTCCCTTGCTTTGCCGCTGTTGAATTGGATTGGCTCAGGTCCTTTTGCAATCTTGGCTTACATACTTGGACCGTGTATATGTCATGCATAATACGAAACTGCGCAATGTTCAGTAGGTTTATTGCTACTTTGATGTTCAAGTTGCTGACGTTTAACTGTAGTGACCTATCGTTCGCGATGTTCGCGGACAGAATATTTGCGGATCCGCAAATAACGGAACGTTTACGGTCAGGTATCCACTCTTGGGTCCAGAATGAACGTGAAAACAAGTGTGTACATAAAACACGCAATCTCTACCACTTACTGAACGTGTGCCACTAATATTCAGCCCGGACCATGGTACCAGACCGGTAATAAGCTCTCTCATCTGCCATTTAGAGACCCACGAGCACTACTCGTCGGTATTCGAGTCTTATTATCTCCTCATAACATCTGATTTCTATGCTGCCGAATCTCTGCTAAAGTCGACGACGGTGAACGCCCAAGAGTTCCTCAAACACTGTGCGCTTCGTGGATCGGAGGAGGACGCGCGCAGCAGGCATGTGTTGCCGGAAAGTAGCTGGGGCATGGTCAAGAAAGTGACAGAGAGCAGCTTGTTGGATGGACGACTAACTTGGTTGGCCAAAGAAGGTATTGGGTGCCTTCTGTGCCTTTTTTTTGTTGGTTTAATACAGTGCTAACTATGTTCGCTGTGCCCATAGCGATCGGCGTACTGATGAAAGAGAAGAAGACCGATGGCTTGACCAAGATGTATGGTCTCTTTGCTCGCAACAATGGTTTGAAAATACTATGTGCCCACTTCAAGGCGTACGTTCAGGTGGGCTATTCGAGCCATCAGTATGATAAGTAACTTGGCTAAGAGATTATTAGGAAACTGTCCAAGACATCGTACTAGATACTGCAAGAGATGACGACATGGTCCAGCGCCTGCTCGACTTCAAGTCATTCGCAGAGTCGACGTTGCCGACTGCCTTTGCGGATGAAGTCCAGGCACCCTTAGTTGGCACTTCCGAGCAAGGAGCTATGCCACAAAAGCAGCCCAACAAAGACTTCGGCTACGCCCTGATCGACGCCTTCCAAACTGGCTTCAAAGCGCGACGCAATAAACCTGCTGAGATGATTGCGAAATACCTCGACAAGGCCATGCGAAAAGGCCAGAAAGACGCGAGCGATGCTGCCTTTGAGGCATTGCTCGATTCTGCGCTTGGTTTGTATAGGTTTACGAACGATAAGGACGTATTTAGGACCTTCTATCATCGAGCATTGGCGAAGAGGTTACTTTTGGAGAGGAGCGCTTCGAATGACTTTGAGAAGGCAATGCTCAAGAAACTGAAAGAGCGTATGTTGATAATGTTATGTCGTCTATTGGAGCTAAAGACTGATAACTCTGCAGAATATGACCCTGACTTCGGAATGGGTGACCATATGTTCAATGATCTAGCGTTATCCCGAGAAACGATGCTGGAATTCCTGTCCAAGGAGGCGGCCGATCATCCTTCACAAAATCTCTCCGTCATGGTCCTCCAACAGAGCGTTTGGCCTTTCCCCGTACGGAAGCAAGACGCTGGTTTGCCTCCTTCAGTAGGCCATCCTATCGCTTTGAGGACGATGCGCTCATGATATACTTTAGATGCAAGATCAATTAACTCGCTATGCTACCTTTTACAAAGCCAAACATAAAGGGCATAAGCTTGATTGGGATCATGCTTTGGGCACCGCAACGCTGAAAGCACGTTTCAACGTGGGGCCAAAAGAATTGTCTGTCAGCCTGTACCAGTCAATTATTCTGCTGTTGTTTAACGAGGCGACCGAGTTATCCTACACCGATATATCGGGTCTCACGGGAATGGGTGAGGCTTCATTTTTTGCTTGTACAACGTTGTACGTGTAGAACTGACTCCTATGACATCAGAGGACAAAGAACTTCGCAGAACTTTGCAAAGTTTGGCTTGCGGCAACAAGAAAGTACTGAAGAAACGTCCAGTCGGCAAGGATGTAGGAGACGAGGACGTATTCTATTTCAATGCCGACTTCACGGATCCTCGAGCAAAGGTGCATATTAACTCCATTCAGTCCAAGGAGACGGTACGTTCTTGCTTTATTGTGTCGTAATAATTTGTTCATCCGTACGTTTCGTGCAGCCTGAAGAATCCAAGCGTGCCCAAATATCCATCGAGGGGGACAGAAAGCATTACCTCGATGCGGCTATCGTGCGCATCATGAAAGCTCGGAAAGAGCTTTCGTATGAGCAGCTCAAAGCAGCGACCATTGATGCAGTCAAGAGCCACTTCGTCCCTGAGGTGAGCGTCATCAAACAACGCATCGCGGGTTTGGTGGAGCAGGAATACTTGAGTCGAGATGACGAGGACATGAACTTGTACACGTATGTTGCATAACTCCCATTAGACCTGCACCAGTACTACCAGTGCACCACGCTTTGACGCAAGTGTGCACGAAACTAGAACAGAAATTGTAACATTAACGAACAACACATATTTCATGCCATTTTCATGTATGTAAGATTCATGAAGAAACAAGTATAGATTCGATCTTTTCCTTAATGGGTCTCATAAACTTAACCCGCTTTTATTCTGCCCATGAAGCTGTGGCGAATCCTGATAGGTCCATTCGATTAAAGTTTGGAACCAGCCTGCTTGGACAGTTCAACAGACTCATACACAAGTACTATTATTATAAGTGCGCGGACTGAGTTGGCGCGTTTGCAGAACGATGACATGACAGCTATTACGATCAGGGACATGTATTTGATAATTTAAACCGGAACACTGCGAGATTAGCATAATGGAATGGAAGGGAGAAAATAAGAGCTAAAAAATCCATGAAAGGCAACCAAGCAGACCAGGAGAGTAGAGGACGGGTGATATATGAAAGCATACCGTATATGGCGTGGCGTACATAACATCCACATAGAGACAAAGATGATGAGACCGAATGCGCTTTCAATCCATTCCGTTCGGCCGGTGCAATCATTTCATGATGACAGAAAACTGCATCCGACTCATGTCAACGATTCGAAGACACCAGCAAGGGCTTGGCACGTGGTCATGCTTTCACATCAGCGTGGCTCGGAGCTATTACAACATAATGTCACGGATCTGGAAGTCAGTCAGGGCGAGAAGCATAGATGAAAAAGGTTTTAAGTGAACGCAGCTTGTGTATTACGCATAGTATTGGAGCCGCGAAAGGAAAGATGGAAGAAAAATCAAAAAAAATTACTCACATTCTTGCTGATGATTGCGCTATCAACCGGGAAACAATCAGGCGACCAAGAAAATTTTCGTGGTGAATTTGACGAATCAGGGGTAACGCGTATGTCAGGTATCCAGGGGATGATTTGGAGCGTGTGTGGATGAACATAATAAACAAAATGCGGGGGGTGAAGTATAACCCAAGCAGGATATGTTCGATTTTGGTCGTGACGGGACAATAAAGACGCAAATGTATAAAAAAAAGAACAAAAAATTAGATCAGCGCCGCCTCCGTAAGATTGGATCTGAGAGCCACGCTAAAAAAAACAGAAAGACAAACGAAAGAATGAGATGGTGTTGAGCGTCTCATTGGTGGGAAATGATGGAGCAAATGGGGAAGGGTAGTCGTGAAAGTGGACACTCACTCTGAAGACACAAGGGTTTAGATGAAGACAAGAACAAGGAGATATAGATACGCATACCTTCAACAGCCGCCATGACCACTCGTAACATTGCTGTGTCGGTCGCAGTGGTGATACTTGCACAGAGATAAGTAACAGACAGTGCCGCCATGCCAGCATTGAGAACGCACTGTATATAAATCTCGCGTTCATTCGAGCGTCCCGCTTTCTGCGCTAGTCGCGCGAACCGTTTCTTGAAATAATCTCTGCCAGCCCGGATGTCTCCAGGTTCACCATCGTAATCCTACCAAACGATGAGATTCATTGAAAGCAAACATGGTGATGACATACAGGAAAGAAGCCCTTGATATCGGAATGAGGTATTTTCTTTTCAAATAGGTCGTTTTTGTTCAGGAAAAGTATCTGGCGTACGGTGTCAGATAGACGGGGATTGATAGAGAGATAGAACGCACAATAGAAGTTTGTTTGAACCATTGCGAGTGACATATTGAATCCCAGATTGTCATGGCATCTTGCATTTGATTCTAGCGTGGAAATCGATCAGATCTTCGGCTTGCATCGAGCGTGAGGTATGAAAGAAAAACTAACCGCATCCTTATCTTCCACCAAACACTGATCATACCCGCTCAGACTGACCAAGAAAAGGATACTTGTAACGTCCTGGAAACAATGTATCCACTTCCGCCGCTCACTCTTCTGCCCGCCGACATCTACCATGAGCATCTCGCTGTCTTTCAAATTGAACATCGTTTCTGTTATGCCGATCGTACGCGCTCGACAGTGAACGATGTCTTGTTCGTGCGGTTGGTAGCGCGGATTAAACAGTCGGTCTAGATCTGAATAGAAATAATGTAGACTATACCGGACATCGATGTTGGTTCTGGGCCCTTATTAATGGAGATAAACTGGATACTCACTTCTCTGGTAAAGCAGCCTCGTTCCCTCGGACCCACGCTTGTTGTACATGCTTATCTGTCCACAGACTTCTGAGAGGCTCGTAAAAAGACTTTGGGAACGGCTCGCCGTCCCGTATGTCAGGCGCATTTTCGATCAATTCTATGTAATCTTGGTTCTCTTCCGACACTTTGAGGTCCATATCTTCCATCGATTCAAGGAGAGCTTGCATCCCTTGTGTGATGTTGTTGAAAACGAGTTGACGATATCCCTCAATTTCTCGGGCGTCAAATGGGATGCGGTGGATGAGTCGCATTTGCTAGATGCGCAGTGGGTCGGTTTGAGTGGCCATGGACGAATAGTGGCACTTACTTTGAGGATAGTCGATTTCCCCGAATCCCCAGAACCTAATAACAGCACCTGAGAATTTGACATTAGCAGCGAAGGCTCATCATAAATCGATACCGCCATTTACTTTGACCTGGTGTGCCATCTTTGCTCGTGCCTAATATTGCTGTTAGTCAGCTCTGCATCGTTGTCGTACGGTTCACAGATATCCACTTACATCTTTCAGTTCCTTCTCAACCTCCCTGTGTTTCCTCTTGTCCTCCTCAGACACCTCAATCCCGCCGCTAGACATGCACGCCCCCATGATGATAAGCGACCGCTCCGCGGATTACCAACCAGCGCGGGTGAAGGAGAGATGTTGGGTAAACGCCCAGAATCGGGTCGTGACTGTACAATGGGTATCTAACAGATGATGTTGCAACAGAATGAAAATTGACAGATCACAGAATGACGAGGGAAAAAAGAAAGAAAGTCAAGGAGAGGCGAGAGGGATGGTTCAAAGGGAGATATCAAAATCTACGGACTTTCGGTCGCTAACGTCGTACCGGACGCTTCCTCATTTAGCAACCAATTACCCCTTTCATCGTAGTACTGCTTCATCTTTCCCGGCATGCATCCTAGCACCACTCGCTGCTGTGCACCAATTTTTACTGATGAAATCATGAAATGAGCGTACAAATTCTGCATTTTATTTTTCACCTTAGCGAGATACAGGTTGTTACAAAGCTCCGCGTGAAACTGCCACCCAAACTGGTGTCCAGGGACTCACGGCTACAGTACCTGTCCTTGTCCTCGATCGATAGACTCAATCCAAGTGGCAACATCTATCGCAAGGCACCATATCTACTGTTTTGAGCCCTACATTATCTCTATGGCTACATAATAAGTGTCGAAGATTCCCACCAGGCAAGTAAGTGCCTTATTCCATGTTTGCGGGGAGGTATCGAAAATGTGACAACGATGGCAATATTATTGGGCAGCAGCAATTACTTCGGAGACTATTTTGGTGCCGGTTGCAGCTAGAAATAGCCTTCCGACGTGTCCTCGGGACCGACGCACCAGCGAGCTAAACATGCACTGCTGGCAGCTCGTGGTGTTGTGCGCTGTAGACAGGTCAATCCCTAGGCAACGCGGAGTTCCGACCCTGAATACGTCTAGAGGTCTAGAATGGTTTTATACAGTTGAGCCTGACTTTACTTAATAATCACTACTAGTACTTAGAGCACTAACTGGTTTTTCTGGCCGTCGTCCATCCGCGATCGCGACATATCGCACATTTCAACTGCATGGGGCAAACTTTCGGCAAACCTAGATTATGCCGTGCAACCTGTGTAACCATGCAACCCCTACGCGATTTTTGTCCGTTGTACCTGCAGGCTTGCAATCAACTCTTTTCGCATTAACGAAAACTGGATTGTCCCTGCGGAATGCAACAGCACTGTTGGAACATTTGCAGACATACAAAAAGAGCGTCTAACTAGGCAACCTAGTGTGTTCCTGATCTCTCCGAATGAACTGTTGCTTTCGATCACAAGCACATGATGCGGAGAAACGGTTGCTTTGAAACCGGGTGCAGTGCTCCACTGCGGATTCCGAGAACCCCGCGATTAATGCTATGTCCTTTCCAGCTGCGTTTTAGAGTGCAAAGCGTCATCGTTACATCACCAATAGCACTCAAGAATCAACAGGCATCGAAGTCGATGGCTTTGCTTATACTTAATGGTTCGGCATCGATGCAAAATGCTCGTCATTTTAGATAGTGGACAATTTATGTAACTTCTCGGTATGCCGCGAAGTTCGATAGGGAGCCACACCAATATCCGTTGTACCTGCGCTGGCGTACACGAAGACACCGCGTGTCCACGCAGCGCAAAGCTCAGGACGGGAGGTGATCGAACAAAGCGAACAACCACCGCCATGGTCATCAGTTGTTGGGCTGAGTGCACCTATCTCTTCACCCGGGTTCTTGATAAAGCAACAATATTTGCAAATTTCAAGGTTATCTGGTGAAGGAGATGATATGAGCATATGAAGCTCTCTCACACTTGAGGGGTGTGGCCCATGTTACCAGTGAGTGACGCATCGGCCATGCGAGCTACCAGGGGAAAATATTTATGCTGCTGGAACTCAGACACGGGGGGTGGAGGCTTTTGTGTCAAGAAGCTGCAGGTCCAGCACACCTGACGAATGTCTCACTGTAAATAAAGCGGTATAAATCATTAGGTTGTATTTCAAACGCCGAAGGCTAGGAAGGTGTTCAGCTAAGATCATAATGAGTATTCCAGGGCTTCCAACAACGAAAAGCTGCCATGGCAGCTGAGGCTACTGCGTATACGCTAGCTTTTCGAAGAGGAATGACGGGAGACCCGGAACACTCTACTGTCATTGCGAGTTTGTCTTTGGGAATTACTAACTTGTATATCCGTCGGTTATAGAAGACCATCCGTCGGAAATTTGTACAATCTGCTGAGACCTGCTGCGTATCCGGACAAGAACTTCCACTCTATAGCATGATCCTCGAGATCGGCTGACAAGCCAAGCAGTCGGGATAAACCCTTCGATCGTTCCACGGATAGATACAGATGGTCGTAGGTTGTCCTTGTGGAGGCTGTTCATCCCTATGGAGCCAGCCGTGGTGCCTTGCGAACCGGGTCTGTTGCACCTCGGCATACATTCGACGGTCATAAAAGTGTAATTATCTCCATGGAGTGCAGATTTTCCGCGAAATATGCAGAACCTGTGATTGTGCAGCAAAAGAGTACGCGCCAACCAAGATCTGTGAAATGAACGACACTATCGTTTATTTCGTCGTGGAGAGCTGACGAGACAAAGCAGGGGGTAACGAGGTGTCTGTAAGACTTGACGATGTCACGATGCAAATGGTAAGGATGCTGTAAGAATGTTATATAAGGGGCAACTTGGTGAGTAATACGCACCGGATTTTATTCACGACATCGATGGTAATAGTTATAATATATCGGATAGTGATGATTGCAGTCATGATGATGCCCAGATATTTGCAAAATGGATCACGTGGTACGGCCCAAATTTTCCTTGCAGGCTTGAACGCCACCGCCAGGGTAATGTCTTCATGGTGTCGACGACCGAGCCCCTTCATTGGCAATAAGCTGACGCACGTCCCCAGTTGAATGGGAAAATGAACAAATTTGAGATGCTAGAAAATTTACAGCCCCATCGCGCCTTCGAAGAAGCATGATGGTCCGGTCCACTGGGCAAGACGCGTCGAAAAGGCGGAAGATACCTCAAAGGCGATTCACTGTATGCAATGTATTGGTCAACGTAATGAAGGTGTTAGTTGTAAGAGACGGTACCTCAAATCCACCGTATTTTGTGGTCTGGCGGTGCCAGTGATCTAATATTGTAGGTCTCAAGCGGTAAACTTCAGATAATCGTGAGAGAATTCGAAACTGGAGCTTACTGTCCATATTAACATAACGGATGATTTCATGCCAGAAACTCGGTCGACGATGAATAAACATTGAAACGGACAGACTCCCCGTGGTCAGCGTATCCAGAAAACAGGCGGTTCAATGTTCCAGTTGTGAAGTCCGGCACTTGTCGGCCACGGTTGTGTTGAAAGAGGTTTAAGTGGCTTCAGTCAAGAAGAAAAAATTGCTAATGCTGTGGAGTCCGGAAGGTCCGAGTTTCGGAGCAATTCTTCTGGCAGTATTATTGAGAAATGAATGTCCGGGGCCGTCGGCGCAGAAGATTAGTTGCGAATATCTAACTGGAATAGGAAAACCTCCACATAGCGTATGCAACCGAAAGCCGCAATGCGATATGTAACAAAAAGGCTGTCCGTTTGCTATAGTTTCAGAGAGATTATACGTTCTCTCTCCACTCGGCATAAGTTATGTCGGATGGGGCCAATAGTATCGGGCGCACAGGATATGAGCGCAAGAAGTAACAGCAAAGATATGACGCCAGCTAGATGCACAAAACGGGCTTGACAAGACTCCGAGACGCTGTGGAGAGTTTGAATCAAACATTTCAACCGCCTACTACTGTAGTAGTACAGAAAGAACGAGCGGAGCTTTGTATCTGTGCGATATTCCGTCTGTGTTGATAACATAAGTCGTATGACGATTGAGCAGATAGCTCAAGCACTCACAGTGCTCACATTTCGGTGAATTTAGATGTGGTACTATATAACTTGTGGTGGTACATCATGATGGTGCAAACAGGGGTGCTGCCAGAAATGGCGCGCGAAACTTTTTGATCAGCGACTCTTGCACTAGAGTCAATCCACCTCAGCACTCTCATCTCGAGATGGGCAAACACTCTCGAAAGCGCCAAAAGACAGAAAAATCAGTACATGAACTAGTGCAACCACTAGGAACTCGAGTGTCGTTAACTGATGATGCAAGCAAGGACGATGAGGAGAGAAGGCTCGAGAGTCTGCTATTTGGCGTTCCATTCGTACCATCTAGGAAAAACAAACATGATATCCTCATAATATCTGATGAGGATGGGGATGTGGAAGAACTGACCCAAGGTAGAAGAGAACTAGAAAATATGCTGGACACGGATGTAAGTAATACTCGTGATTTTAGTAGTTCATCCTGATGGACTGAAACCGTACAAATAGCTCTTCTATGTGGATGACGGAGAGGGGTCAGCTTCGAAAAAAAGCATACCAGAGCTGGATGTTGATTTTGATATCTCAAGAGGACAGAACGGTTTTGACGAAGAGGGTTCAGACACTTTTGAAAAGGCTGACGAGGACGACACCATGCCCCCTTCTGCTGAACTAATACCCCCTAAAGGTCGAAAGCCGCCAGCCTGGACGGACCCGGATGATACAACATTACAAGTATCCCTTGCTTCCGATAAGCGACTTCGGAAGTTGCGAGATGCTCCCTCAGACGATGCAGTTGGCGGACGCGAATACGAGAGACGGCTACGAAGACAATACGAGAAAATTAATCCGATGCCCAGCTGGGCCTCCAAGGCACGCAAGAAGTTGCGTCCCGCAACATCAAAAAGGGCACGATCCTCTACGTCATCTGGTTCTGAAGCAGAGGACGAGAGCGAGGATATATTTCCTGGGTTACTTTCTTCCACTGGAGGTTTATTAGGTGCCGCCACAAAATCCAAGGCGTTACCTCAGGGAACATTGGCAATCGAGCGCTTAAGGGACGCGAACCAAGCTGCCCAATCAGAAGGAGAGATTAAAGCTCTCCAATTCCATCCGTCACCCCGGGTCCCAGTTTTGATGACAGCTAGTGCAGATAGACGCGTGCGACTCTTTAATGTATGTACTTCTTTAAATTGTCATAAGATGATGTTTCTCAGCTCTATCAGATCGATGGTCACACCAATCCACATCTTCAAACTCTGCACATTCCCGCTCTCCCACTCACCACTGCCCATTTCCATCCCTCGGGCTCCTCCGTTCTACTTACAGGCCCCCGTCTCTTCTACTACACATACGACTTGCAGTCAGGTACGACACAACGTTCGCCTCGAGGCTTATGGGGAACAACCTTCAATCATTCGAACCCGCAAGCTGAGGATTTGAGCATGGAAATTTGCGCCTTCAATTCGACAGGCGAAGTATTGGCTGTAGCGGGCAGACGGGGTTACGTTCATCTTGTCGATTGGAAATCGGGAGCAGGGCAAGTTGTAGGGAGTTTGAAGATGAACGCAGGCGTGAAGTCATTGTGGTGGGTGGAGGGAGGAAGAGGCGAAGGAAGGGAGCTGATGAGCTTGAGTGACAATGCCGAAATCTATGTGTGGGATGTCGCAGAAAGGAGGTGTACGAGACGGTGGCAGGACGATGGGGGATTTGGAAGTCGGATCATACATGGAGACAGAGGTGGGAAATATCTTGCGATCGGGTATATCTTCTATCGTATATCCCTCATTGCGATATTGACTTGTATTCATAGTGCTAACAGCGGCTTCGTCAATGTTTACGGTTCAGACAGCATATTGTCCTCTGGTAATAACCAGCCCAAGCCACTTAAAGCGATAGGCAATCTCACAACGTCTATCTCATCTCTGCGATTCAACCACGATTCTCAACTCCTCGCCATAGCGAGTAACAGAAAGAAAGATCATATGCGAATGGTGAGACCTGAATCTTTGTCACCATACAACGTCCTTACATGACTGACCATTGCCACAGATACATCTTCCATCGTTGACAGCCTTCGCAAATTGGCCAACATCAAGTACGCCGCTAGGTCACGTTACTTCCATCGACTTCTCCGCAGGAAGCGAATACTTGGCGACGGGGAACAACCGGGGGCGCGTTTTGCTCTATCATTTGAAAGACTTCAGTGCCCCGTAGTGGCTTATAATCATACGCCTCGGCAGTGGTCAAGAAAATCATAGTATACAGATAATACAAAGTATGCTGAGGCGGAGAAAGTGGGATGTGATATGGATACAGCCAAAAGGAAAAGGGGGGATGGATGATGCGTGTTGCGTGCAAGGATATTGTTATAATGCTAAAGATACGAGAGTCCACTATCCGCAAGGCGTATAGCGAGCTAAAAGGTGTGTGTACGTTTTGGATATCTGAGAGCAACCGCAGAAGTTCAACATCAGTAATTGACATATACCGGTGCACGCACTTTTTGGGCGCGATTTTCACCGTCTGGGACAAACTTGCAAATTACAGTAGATGACTCAAACCATCGTCTCGCTTCGTCAAGCAGGGATGCGCTGTGAAATGCGAGTTTGAGAAGGGCTTTAAAATCCATACACAAGAACAGGACAAACTGTAAACATTCAATGCCCGTGTTATACGAAGTACCAAGGAGCCATTGCCGTTCATCCATTGGATAGAACTTCAAAAGAATTGTCAAACAGCTCACTTGTCGTATGCTAGACCAAAACATACCGCATTGGTGTCGGCTGGGTCACCACCACTGGTGTCCATTACGGCAAATGATTGCTCCACATATCCCAATGCTTTTACCCTGTCTGCGGTGCCATTGCGAGAGAGGAGTATAGTGCAAATGGCTCGCAACCACCGCGAAAACTTTTCCACCGACAAGCAGCTCCGGTCAAGGCTTGCGTGCAAGAGGGCCTAGCGTGACGTGATGAGGACGGAGTCTGGGAACGTAAAGATCAACCTACCTCAAGAGCAGCGAAGAGAACTGGCGAGACTATCAAAGGCTGGCTTCACACCAAAATAAAAATTTACTTACCGTCTACTGGACAGTCCTTTTCGGTCCACTGCAACACGTACGCAATCAGTAAACTTCGGACGTAAGCAAGTCGTATACAAACCAATATATCAGCAATAGCCTCGAAGGTTATCACAGCCAAAGTATCAGACCGAATTGCTTCCTGAGGATTTCAAAGTGGATTAGTGGCAGAAATGGCGAGGTAACAGATGCGGTAGCGCACGGCGATTGTGTGCTTCATTGCATCCCAATCCTTAAGGTGACAGATCATCTCCGTCTCGAATATACGCAACACGTGGACAAAGGACCGCACCCGCGAGACATCTTCTTCAGCTCGAATTTCGAATTTGTTCATGATGTCTAGAATCCTCTCTTTACAGGATTGGATGTCTGCGGCAATCACCTGCAGTTGTCCATTCTGACCCTACCACGTAAATTGCCATTTCGAGCAATAACGCGGATCTTCTCACCTTTAAAGATCCGTTGTGAAGGAGATGGCGAACAGCGAATACTTTTGGATATCAGAAATTAGTGCAGTCAGCGAGGAACTTGAGGTCATGCCGTACCTCGGCCCGAAGTTGCGGCGAAGGACGCTTTGACAGCATGCAAATACACGTCGACATCGACTTCAACCAACGCCACGTTGCAGTAAACTGTAATAAGCTAATTTGTAATGAGTTACATCATCATTCGGCCATCTGTAAACAAATTACCTCTCTGGAAATTTCAAATAACTCAGTAGCTTGCGCTTCTGCATCTTTCCACTCTGAACAGCCTTGAATGGCGCAGTTATACGCAGTTCTCCACAGCCACGAAACATCCTTCATAACCAGAGTCGATTTTTGTTCCGCGCAAGCGGCTTCGATCAATCTTTTGGCTTAATTGTGTGTACCTCAGCAAATCACCTACTGTTGAACAAACTCCAACCGCTTACCAGTGCGGAAATGCTCGACCAGCGTACCAATAAGGATCGGCCTGGAAGAAACAGTAAATGGAAAATAAACTACTTACTATGAATATGGAGACACACTGGTTGGCAGCGGGCTCCGTCATGAGCTTGAGGATGAGTCTGATGGCGCAACGAATCAATACCATAGCTTCTGTGACCATGTTGCCCTCGGGAATGTTCGAGGTCTGTAAAAGAGCATCAAGGACAGATAGAAGGAGACCCTTCATATCAGACTCGTGCGCAAGTTGTGTTGCCAGTATCAACATTTTACGGTCGAAGTCCGGAGCTCGTGCCATGTCTCGGGCTGCTTTGATAGCTGGAACACAACAGATCAATGTACGTCATCGGAGTTTGGCCTATGGTCGCTGACCTTCGTCTTCCAGGCCTGTCAAAAATGTCATGATCAGATCACATTGCCTGTGATTAGGGAACACCTGACCTTGATGTACGGCAATAAGCAGAGTCATATAATGAGTAGTTGCCTCACTATTGGCACAAAGCCGGATATCGGATGCGGCTTTGGCATACTCGCGTTGCTGAACATGACAAAGAGCGGCTTTGCGAAGACACTTTGAGACGTTGCTGGAGCCCATGTTCTTGAATACCTGATGGCTACCGGAACGGAACCAATCTGCGGCTTCTGTCCATTTCTTGACGTGATAATGACGGTCGCCATACTGCCATATGAGCTGAAAGGAATAGCTCAAGTAAGTCGCATCCCTTGTTGTGAACGGGAACACGTACAGTAAGGCACGCGGTTGTGGAAATTCTAGAAAGCTCGAATTCTGCTTCAAGAATACCTGAAGACTAGTCAGTGCAATAGTACACATCGCTGAACTCTACGTACAATTGAAAGCAGCCTTAAGGTCATCCATGGCCGTCACATGATCATCATCCTTGGAGCAATGAAAGATCGACGACAAGAGTAACCGGTCAACAAAGACAAGGCCTGAATTGTCGTGAGAAGACAACGCGCGCCGGAGACAATGTATGTTGACGGCTGAAACAAGACGACTGAACACGACACAGCGTCAGCGCCCCTCCCGATAATAAGTCCAACTGAGAAATAATTACTGTCGGGAACTCAAAGTCCTGAGTTCCTGAAGGATACTACCAAATAAGTGAGCAGAGCGCTGGAATCTTGAGATTGTTCGCTTACTCCGTAACATCTGCTTCCGTGAATCGCATGTGATCGATGATAGATTTGAAAGCTGGGGCGGCGATGAGAATCCAGATCAACGTCACACGCTCTCATACCCGCTCACCAACCAGAACTTCCGGATCACCAGCTTTCCGGCGCTTTAAAACCGCAAGCCTCATCCACCGAAGCTGTTGATATTCGGCGCTCTCCTAAACGGACAAGTAAAGTTTTTACAACATTGCAAAGGCTGAATCATCGTTCTTACGGGGTCAGCAGAGGTGTCTATAGACGCGATGAGTTCCTGCAGAGCAGTCTCCGCTCGGGTCAAGTTTTCCAAATCGTGCGATGAAGAAATGAAATATGCCCGCGCTACGGGAAACAATTGTGCCAAAATCAATACCTTGCGATGAGTAGGCACCTAGGCACACACCTAGGCTCCGGAGAATTGCTCTCTGACGAAGCAACCCGTGTTAATATTGACTCCACTACTTATCGCTCTCTGCACACACCTTCAATTCAACTATACCGGGTGTTGCCGAATCATCCAGCTGTTCGATCATGTAGTATGCCTTCTGCATCCATCGCACTGCATCCTGCGCTTTGACACCGTCTCCGGTACTATTGGCTTGTCCTGAGCTGGCTTTCAAAACGGATTTACCGATTTCAAGCAACTTTGCTGCAAGTAACTCGCGCTGTAAATAACATAATGAGATAAGGATCCGAAGACAGAAAGAGGCAAGCTTACATCACCCAGAGGCAGCTGAGCGAGACGCTCATGCTCTGTCACGTGGATCAGAGCTCTTTCGTCTTTTCGGATCAATACGTGACGAACCTGTTATCTTCTGTAGCATGAAATTAGCAACACCATCGTTCCCTTCTCTCCAGGCCTATGGGTGGGCCCCAGATCAGTGCGCCCAGATCAGTAGGCAATACAGCGGCCTATTCGGGTCACTCACAGCTTCCATCCTGCTGGAGTAATAGACGATAGTGGCGCGTGCCTTGGGTTGTTGGTGTAATCCCTGAGGGTCGTCTGTGTTTCGGAGGGACTCTTCCAACTAAAGCACGTCGCACAAAGTTAGGTCGGCACGTCAGCTGTGCACATTGGAAATGAGCGAACACAAATCAGAACCTTTGCTGCGGATGTCAGGATACTGGCCGCTCTATCTTTGTTACCTATTTCTGTTTCGTGAAAACGAGGGGCGAATCTGGAATCAGTGACTGGGTAACATGTGAAGCAGATGACCGGCTTGTCATGCGACATACCCGATAATGTTGCTCCAGCTTTGCTACAATTAGGTAAATTTCATTTCATTCGCTGGATTATCATTGGTGGAATGAACATTTTACCTTGCCATCTGCAACACGTGGAGGAGCGCTGACACGCCATATCACTGCCTCTGCCACAGGTAAATCCAAAAGCACTTACTTTCAATACCAGGCGACTTTTCTAGGCCTGCCTCGACAAGCCGAAAACCGGCAAGCCTCACTGTTCATAAAGAGATCTAGATGAGCTGATGGACGAAGGCGATGGAGTGGTATCATACACGCGGCGACGACGGTGGCATTGTCAGTGTCAGTGCCTTGGCGGATGAGACCAGACGTATTCCAAAGAGTAACACCTATTAGATGTCAGAATACAGTATAGCCATCATGTGCTGTACAGACGGACCTTCCCTATCTAGGGCATCAGCAAGATGACCCCAGTTCTTGTTGGACTTCGGACGTTGTGCTGTGAAGGATTCTGCGAGAGCGGCAACCTGATATAGATCATGTACCAAAGGACCAGATTCGAGTTGGGCGTCATTGAGTTTTGGCTTGATCTTTACGAGAAGATCTAGAGACCGAGTTCCTGAAGACTAGCGCGTGAACAATGATGTCGCGTAGATCTCACCTTTAATACTATCGAAACTATCTTGAAGAATTGCGGATGAAGCTCCCAGCTTATGTGCAGACATCCCTACGTATCTGACAGTGCTCAGTGGGACAGAATGTCGCTGGAAAAACGCTGGAAATAGTATTGTGACTGAAAGTTCAGCCACAGACGCGTCAGTCGGGGTTTGAACTTGCTTGCCAAGGACTAGCACCCGCGTTGATGTCGGAATCTCCAGCACCCATCCGGCTTGAGCTGCTACTTGAAGCCAAAAAGGTGAGCGCTTTACACCACAACCGCTAGAATGGAAAGTACCGACAAATTTTCCTAGGAAGCCCGGAGAGATGGCGTTTTTGCTGGAGCAACCTCAGGTCTCGCAGCAGGTGAGCAATCACCCTATCAATACAGTAACGGATCGAATAACATGGATCATTTCTAGCGCTCTTGGGCCAGAAGCTTCTGAGTTTCAACAGAAACACAACATTGTTCTGTGGAGTCGGTAAGTTTAACGCGAACTTAATCGGCAGTCCATAGGCCCGTTGTGACTGTCCGATGGTCTGGTCAGATTATACTTTCTCTGTACCCTCAAACTTTTTCGTTTCTTTGACTGATTTTCTTAATTAGTCACTGGCGCCCTGTCAGGTTACTTCTTTACGCAAGGTTTTTTATCGTCCAATATGGCTCGGTTGCATGCTCAAGAAACCGCGCTAACATCTGGAAAACCTCGGAATAATGAGAGCCATCCAGCTCATAACTGAATGCCACCTGGTATAGAAGACGAATGAAACCTTCCGCGCAACCGATGACTCCGTTAGTTCATTAGCCTTCTTAGCCTCGAACCTATTTGGTGAGACTGCTATATAAATTTTTACCATATCGCATGCTGTCGAGTTTAACTCCGTATCTATTTATCAGATAAGGACATACTTGGTGACTCCATGTTAATGCTAAAAGCGCGCAAAAAACCGATTCGCGGATTTGATCGTGACATCTTGGCAGTTGTTCCCTGTTTGGTGTGAACCCGGAACATTAAATCATCTACCACACTCGGTCTAGCTACTTGTGAGTGCGAACTTTAACCTTCCACAATCACGTTGGATTCGATCAACTGGTTGTTCGCCCGTCAATGCCACAATGTGAATTTCCGGGTCGTAGGCATCGAAACAGGTACCGGACAGAAGCTTAGACGGTGGTACAAGCTATCCTCGGCAAAGCCGCATCATCATACCCTTGATTTCTTCCCAAGGTGGTATGTTCAAACCCGCAGTGCCACGGATATGCGATGTCAGTGTCACGGCGACAAGAAGCTTCAGAATGGGGCCACTGAAATGTTGGAACTACGTTTGCAATGATCATCAGGACTCAAGCGGTTTTGCGTGCGGGCCGAATATAGGACCGGATCTGAGTGCTGAACTCGTCTTTGTAATATGGTACAATTTGGGATATCCCGGCAGAGCCCTTGAGAGGAACATATCGTGCCTTTCCCTTTTGCGGCAGTTTCAAGTATGGTTACTAAAAGAGTTCGGTCTTTGTGGATCTGGTCCACGGCATAAGTCGATGGCTGGTCGCCGAAGACTCGCCATCGGAGGCAGACGCGACTATGTCCGTTATTCCTGCGGATCCCAATCGGGCAACCAATGTCCTGCGGTAACCTCTTTTTTTTTTTTGGCCTTCTGAATTGGTGGATGATACGCGTATGACATGATCTGGGGGGGGGGGTATACTACAAGCCGGAAACTTTATCTAAAAAACGTAGAATAGAAGGGATGCACATGCTGATGGATCGCGAACTGTGGAGAGAAATGAATACAACAGCAGATGATTGATTTGAGTCTATGCCCGTGAAAAAATGTGTGTGGTCCGACAAAAAAATGTGAAATGATGATGATGGGGATGGCCAAAAATATTCATGGACCGATATGGTTGTGGGATTGTGCTAATGCGAAGGGGGGGCTCAATGCGATGTACTGAAAAGATGCAATATGGAGAACGGCAAAAATAAAGTAATTGCGCATGGTGGGAAAAAAATAAAATAAAGATGTTGGTAGTAGCGGAAAATTTGTATAAATGGGATCATAGCCGACGACCCCTCGGCCAATTAAAAGAATGGAGCGGAGAGGGTGGTCGTTGTTGCGCAGGTGTGGTATAAAATTGGAAACCTGGCGGGCCTGCATTCGCGAATGGAGCTGTTGGTATAGGACTCTCGCTGAGTTCATTATAGTACTGTTGTTGTTGTTGCTGCTGCTGTTGTTGTCGCGAGTCGGCCTGAAAGACATTGTCCGACTGAGCGTGAGTCATACACCCATTCGAGTCATTGGGACGCGTCCAAACGGTATCGTGGAAATGAGGCAGAGTCGGTGCTGCGTTCAAATGCACTTCGTGCGGACTGGCAGATGCAGATTGGATATTCAAAGGCATCAACCTCTGCGGTGGATAGTAAGTGGTATATGTCGGCGGGGGCGGCTGATGACACCGCAACTTGGCTTTGCGCCTATGGCTTTCGTCGTTCTCCATCGCAGATCCAGCAAGAGAATAATAATAAAGATTCTTAAAGGGGAGAATAAATCGACGTTCAAAACTTGATAAATCGAAACAACGTACCTGTGGCATATCCACCGGCTTGTCAGCGCGGTACGCCGTAACCAACGTTTGTGGTGCAGCGTTCGCGCTCGAATGTGACGACATCCAAGCCGGAGATGTGTTGGTGGATTGCGACGTATATGTAGAATTAGGTGACGAGCCGAGAGACATGCGCGAGAACGACTGCAAAGACTCCAGAGGCGATACCGAGTTCGATTTCCTGCCAGGAAGAGAAGCTGGTATTTCCAACGACATCGAGGTGGGACGTTTTGTTGGTCTGGTGTCTGTGAATGTCTCTGACGTAGGCGAAAAGGCTGCGATGGCTTGACGCTTTGACCCTGATCTGGGTGTTGGCGAGTACTCAATCGGCGGCGGGGCGAGAGTCTGATTTTTCGAAGTCGAGGATGAATAGGACGGGGCAGTGAACTCGAAAGCGTATGTCATGGACCTAGATTCGCCGGGAGATGTAGAACGCGCGCGATGTGAAGTGGTTCGGAGTCGTGTAGAATAGCTGCGAGATGCTGGGGCTGCAGAAAATACGTTTGACGACGCCCGTGTGGATGATCGATGCTGAGTCCGGGCTGGCTTATGCCAAAGCTGACGATCTCTCTCTTTCGCCATCACTAAACCTTTCAGCAAATCCCGCCATGACTCATATGTTTCCTGATCGACATATAGGTTGAAGTCGATGCCCAACAGAAACTCCCGCTCCATTCTGCTAACCTCCTCCAGCTCAATGCCCGAAACATCAGACCACGTCTTATTGGTGTATGTATTACTGAGTCGAAGAACACGTCAGCACAAATGGCGCAAAAACATATATTCGAAAATAAAAACGTACTCGTCAAGAAATTTGTTGGCCATCATGAGTGCTGCAACAGCTATGCGAAACTCGGATCCAGATTGAGCAGTTGTGAGGCAATTGCGCTCCTTTAGGCGATAAATATAATGCATCGAAAGCACGATGACGGACTGGCCAACTTGAGTTGTCTCCAGCACCTTCTGCATAAAAGACACAAAGTTCGGCGATGCGACCAGCTGAAGAGCTGTTGTGGCGGGATTATTTTGGTGAGAGTAAGGTGGTGAGTGGTTATGTTGCGACGATGTGTGTTTGCCGGTGGGAGACGGAAGCGATGTTGCAAACCACAAGTAGCAGATCATTTCGCAAGTTTTTTCGGCTACGAAGCTGACTGGTCTCTTAAGAGTATTGTCTAGCCAGTCCACTAGGTAGGGCGCGTCAGCGGGCACGGACGGTGATCTGATGACAGGTGGATCTGAGGGCGGGACCATTGTGCCAGTATGACGCGAATAGTCGTCAATAGAAGGTAGTCTCTGAGGACTGGTTCGCCAGTCTTGCGACGGAGGCGGAGTTACTTTGTAGTAGTCTAAACAAAGCGGACGATGACAATACGATGAATGGGACCTACAGGGAACCATGAAGGTCGTGATAGGAGGCAAGGACATTGTCGGTGGGGGCTTGGGGATGCGCCACGAAGACCAGGTGGCAAGCAACTCAGAAGGCAAGGCCGGGAACATGTTACATGAGGACGGTGTACGGGGCAATGAGGGGGGTGTATAGTAGAGGGCCATGGAAAAGATATTGCATAGCGCGGGAGGGAGATAAATATATTTAAAATGGCATCCGCTCGAAAGGGATCGGAGGAGTAAAATTGAGGACGTGGCTGCATATTCCGCTTAGAGACAAACAGGGGATACTGTCGAACGACCCGACGATTGGCAAGTTGGACAAGGTGGAATTGGAAGAACACAGCGTATGCGAAGCATCTTGTCGAGGCGCGCTTGTTCACACCCGCAGATCTTCCCAGATTCCCTGCCGTGCCCAGACCATCTGCACGTGCTCACTCGGGGATCTTCCAGGGATTCCCCATAGCCTTACCACAATTCCCACCCGCTTTTGGCTCCCCATCGCCACATATGGCGATTTTCCGTACTTTTGCGTCACCGCTAGCTGCCCCGCCAATTATCTTTCGTGCGCATCCACACTTTAGGCTGGCCCATCCGTGTTTGGGAACCCCGTTGCCCTTCCCTTCATCCTTCCCATTGTCTCTTTGGGTTACGTCATCCTTCATATCTTGCATGTGGGCCGCCTAGGTCAACTGTCATCGATTCATCACTCGCTTCCCCATTGTTTGCGATATCAATCATTCAGACTATAATAAAAAATTTTTGTTCTTCGTTCCCGTTTTGGGGCCGGTTTCAACGGGTTGTTCGTTGTTTTTCAAGTTTTTTTAATTAGTGACAAACGCGTCCTGTCACGGTCAATCTAATTGCGGCCATTCCGTTGCTTGTTCGGGTACACTGTGCCCGACAGGAAGCGCGCTAATCAAAATTGCCCCATGAGACACCCTGCACGCTATACACACATTCTCGTACGTGTAAGATCTGTTGGCTCCGACCGAGTAAGCCAGGATAAAGGTAACAAGTGTCATAATGCGGCTGAGACCAAGGGGGCTCTCAGTACCGAGATCAAGGATCAAAAGGCCTTTTTGTAAAATTAGGCAGCGGGTAATTTACACTCCAATATCTCGAATCACTTCTCCGGTGGTTCCGAGGACCTAGAATAGAGTTGTAGCGCCACTTCTTGTTTCTGCTTCTCATTGAGCGGCCATAAGACCGGAGCTTTTGCTAGTCAGAAGTACACCGAGCCACCACCGCTATAAAAATTGATGGACTTAATTGCCCCAAGAACGTATCGGCAACAGCTAATATATAAAAACCATCGAAGAACCTGAGAAGGTTCTTATGGGACGATAGGCGTAGACTGTTTTACGGGCGATCGGTTTCGGCATAGTCCGCTTTCCCGAAAAAGAATATTGTTTATAAAATGCTAAGTCCTTTTCGCTTAACTTATAAGCGGGACCTGGGCCTGAGTTTACACGCGCGAAATTGGACAACTTTGGAAAAAAAATCAAAATCAAAATAAATAAATTCTAATACTCCATCACTCAAATGAGGAGAGAACAGCTTTTCTGCTTGTTGGAAGGCATCAAATCGGTGTTCGCCTCCGTGACCCGGAAATTTGCGATAGCTTTCATAAGGCAAATTCACTCGTGAATGAATATGAAACGAACGAACGACCCTTAGGTTAAAATCCAAACTTTTACGAATTATTTTTTTTGCTTGTGAAGTTAGCCCCGGAATCCGAATCCGAAGGACAATTTTTCATGCCTCATGGGATATATTTGAGGGTTGGAGCACAAAGGACGAGCCTAAAGAGCGGCTCTAAGTATGTATATCCCTTATGCGACGACGCTTTTAGCATATGTGTACACAAGCTTCAGGGATCATTATTTGGGTTCAAGTTGACAGATGGATGCGGATGGCGGTAGACCGCAGAGGTTAAAAGCTTCCTCTCACACTGATTCAGAACGGCTCTCCTCTTTTTCCGAAGATCACATCTTTTTGGTCAGAGAGAGATAATTTGGGTGGTGACAAGGGAGTTCACGACCAGGGGGCTGGATCGATGGAGGTCCTAGTTTGTGGTAGAAAAGCCTCCTTGCAACAGTAGCTAAAAAGATTTTCTGGGATACCGTGTACTTCTGACTTGATGGCTTCTTGCTCCAGTAGTACACGGCTGAGATGTGGAGCAATCTTCATAGGGACTCGGTCAGCGCTCTCAACGGAATCGCACCGTCAGCTATGCGTCCCAAATAGAAACCTTCGTTCTGATAAAGAAATCTGTCCTTGACAGCCAACACACTGGCAGCGATAGCCTTGGTAACACTTTCCGTTACCGTATGTCATGGCTCACCGAAATGCGGTTTGCGAGACAGAAACAGCATTCCACCATCATGTTCCTCTTTCTTCCTTTCTTGCCAACTGCATTCCTGGATTCACTTGCGGAGGTGGCGCAGCTTACTTTGACACGGAGCCAGAATACCCACGAGATTTGACAGTGAGTCCCGAACAATAATGATCCGATTGTGAGATATCCGCGCCGAAAGTAGGGCGTTTCAATACCCGCGCATGTGCAGGAGTGTGCAGGTGATATGATTATTCTTGCATCACTTCAGGCTCGGATTGAGGAGCTGTGACGATGTACTAGTTCATCATAGTGCATACATTAAGGTACTACTTGTGGAGATGGTCAGAACACGACCCCTTCGTATTTCAACCCGGATCATATGCCACCAACAAGAATGATTTGACGTGGGTTTTCCTAGCCAGCATGGGGGTATCATCTAACAGTGTGAACACAAGCTGGAAGACCATACCCGTGTTCCATGCGCGAAGGTCGGTCTATCAAGGCGAATCGTCCCGGGTGGCCCGAGTATATTCTTCCGTATGCTCCGGTGATATTCATGGCCTAGAGTACATACAAACCAACCTAAATGGAAAACACATACCATCCCCCCAATTTGTCTCCTGAGAGTGATCAAGTTAAGTTTTGTATTAAGTACGGCAGTGGATTGGTCCCGATGCACACAGATTGTGTCGGCAATATGGGTGTCGCACCAGAACGTTTCTGCATGCGTGTCAGTTTTGTGCCTTATGCACTGCCACGACGGAGAGGCAATTCGTCGCAGCAAGATCGCCGGATTGTTGCCAGAGTAGGTTAAGTTCCCGAGAACGCATGTTATAAGCTAACTCCGTAAGTCGTTGACAATCAAGGGTGTGCCATTGCGTCCGAGAGCAGAGAGGAAATGGGAAGATGGAGTCACGACCCGAGAGTGGCCAGAGACTCATAACGCAAGGTGTGTAAGACCCTCTTCTGGGTACACGATTGTTGTTCTGTGTAGAACAGGGGTAACAAGGCTTGAACCGGTTTGAAATTTGGAGATGGCAACTTTGTGAGAGTTGGAGGAAACCCATATCACTCGTCCAAGAGTGGCGTTGACAGATAACACGAGACGTGCCTATCAGCTGCCTACAATATCTCGAATACCACCTGAGGCGTTGTCGCGAAGGGCGCCATAAGCTCGGACACGTAACCACTGAGAAGGAAGGCCGCTATGCAGTCGCAGGATGTCAGACATTCATATGAACGCCACTAAACCAGTCTTGACATCAAATTCTTGGTGGCGCATCATATGAAAGATATGAAGTACTGAAATGAAGTTTGAATTCAAAGCCGGTCAAAGATGGAATGGTTGCGCTAGACAACACACGCACCATCGTGTGGATCGAAGGAGGTGAAAAAAGGGTCCGGACAGCACTAGATCCTCAGAACAAGCATCGAATCCGAACAGCTAAGCGCTGCTTATTCAGCAATACGCCTCCGCAGCTGTGTTCAAGTTGAACCGGTTCAAAGGAACTGTCCGGAAATTGTAAACTAGCTTCTGGTGGCGTCATCATGTATGCCATTGCATCCTAGATAGAATGTCACGGAAGGCTTTGGCAGAGCGCCTCAATTGCAAAATCCACTGATCCAGCGGCATTATAACGTGGAGTGATATTCGGCCGGCCATCGGGATAGCAAGCCACAGGAAAAACTAGCTGACGCCATAGAGGATCTAGAAAGTGCCTCGTGATAGAGTTGTTTATAACAATTCAACCCCCAGATCTGTCACTTATTGGAAAGTAACTTTAAGAATACCTGTATTGCGGAAGTAAACGTTCGGTGGCCTCGGCATATGCCTATCTCTGCCGAAAGATTCAGAGAACCCTTATTCGATGTCTGGACACGTGAGCGACATGGTGTTGAACATCGCAGAGCGCCATCACGGGAAAACCTATAATTATAATTCGAAGACATTTCTGTCAGTAAAAAGAACCTATAGACAAGCAACAGGCGAGATGACAACTTCTCCGACAAATTAGGATACCAACAGTCTCCGAGAAAATTTATTGAGCGGATGATGGCGAGCAAGATAGGGTCGTGCGTTTAAAGGCAATAGCGCTAAGGGCTGCACTCAATACAAGAGCAGATCAGTATGGGGGATCACGGGAACCCTAGGCATTATCCCGGCATGCAAGTCCGCGGGTCCAAGGCATGACACAAATGGGGAGTGATGAAATACGTGACGGCAGACGGGATCAACCACAGAGAGCGCGTAGAGCAAACCATAAGAGTGTCAACCCTATCAGAAGAGACTAGTACCATTGTTTACAGGGAGAGCCGCTGTCGAAGCCCTGGTGTCGATACTATGCGGGATTCTTCTTTGTTGATTTTGAGTAGAGACCTTAACCTCTTTACGTAGCAAGCGAAAATGAACTCCAACATACATCTAAAAATTTTGTTAGTTTTTCTGAACTTGCGACGGCAAGAGTTCATGCTTTAATTAGTGCCGGTAGTTGAGAGGCAGGATATCGTATCCTACGCATCGTATCTAGGTGCTGTACAGTCAGCCTTTCTGTGTTGTTCGGTTGACACAAACCCCGCATCAGGGATGCGCGTGAAAAATCAAGCCTACGTCGGAAAGTACGCGATCTGTCAAATCCTACATTCGGTGACAATATCAAGGGCAGATTAAACTTACACGACGCGCGTATGTCATAATATACTCCTACGATCCGTTGCACGGTGAAGACCGGTTGTAGAATGTAATCTGCCTGTACGCGACGCGTAGCCATGGCATGTCCACCATCCTGGCCCATTTAGATGCGTAGGTGTTTAACATACAGAAGGATCTGCGAGCACAAAAGGGACAATGTTTATTGAGACTGGCATGAGGCGGCCGAGGCCGCGAAAGGAGGCCAAATTGAAACTCCGCTACTGTGACGCGCACGCAGCAACTGCCAGACAGCATCTTTCCAGCTGTTGTTAACCTAATCTTTACCCACTAATCGACCAAAGCTGCTATAAGATGCCAGCCATCACCGAGAAACTGCATCGTTTTTTTGGAGGATCACCTGTTGTTAATCTTGAAACACCTTTATATCTTCCTCCTCCAGGCCCACCGCCGGATCGTATCGACGAGAAACGGATTTATACCGCACCAGGTCCCCCTTTTGGTTCTCCCAAGCATGTCGACTTCCCATTCTTATCTTCAGAACAGGTTATTACCCTGTACAATCAAGGCTTTGCTCGTGTCTGTCTACCGCCCGATCATCCTCTTCACGATGCGGCTACTGCGTTATTTTCCACCTCGCGTGAGTTCTTCGCTAAAGATCTCCACGAGAAAGAACAATTTCATCGCTCCAATCTTCCTTCGAGTCCGTGCGAGGATGGATCGAAAGGCAAGGGACAAAGCTCTGAAGAGGGCTGGTCCCGCGTCGAAGGCGAGAAAGAAATGTTCACTTTTCGCCGAAACAGCACATGTCCATCAGACGAGGTCGTCAAAAACGCGAGGAGCAATGTACAGCAATTATGGCGGGAATGCGGAAATTTCATGCAGGAGATGATGCAGCCCATCGAGACCAGCTTAGAGCTGAGGCGTGGGGCGTTCGGGAATGTGGTTAACCAGGAATGTGCATTACCGGCGGATGAAATACATGAGACACTCTTACGAATGTTTCGGTACGAACGCGCATCAGAGACTCGTATTGTCTCTGCGAAACATCGCGATATTGGCCTCTTGTCTCTCGTCATTGGATCATCCCCCGGATTAGAGGTCTGGGATAATACAATCACTCGAAGGGATCCGATTACGGGTGTGGTTAGCGATGGAGATTGGGTGGCTATTGAAAATGACGACAACGCAACGCAATCACAAGGCGGGCTGACATTCACGTTCCTTATCGGTGAAACACTCACTGCCCTTACGAACGACCTATATCAACCTGGTATTCACCGCGTTTCCGTTCCTCCTGCCGACCCCTCTTCTGCAACTGACGAATCAAAGTATCGGTACAGTCTCGTCTTTGCTCTGCGTCCTTATAGGCAGGCGACTGTATATACGCCATCTTTAACGACTGCCGTAACTGGGGAGTTCAAATGGCCACGCAAAGATGACAAGGGCGTAATCAAAACTGTCAGATCTGTAGATCTGTTTACCCGGATTGCCAATATGCACTGGAGCGTCAACGATCAGGTGGCAGAGCGAGAGGCGAAGAGGATGAGGCTGGAGCAGGAACGGGAGGCAAGAGCACAGCGTGTACTGATTCAAAGCTGAATGGTCTTGGCGCGTTTTGGGCCGTTCGTAATGGAAAGGGTCTCTTCGTTTATTATCAAGTAAAGACATCAAGGAAATGAAGTAGGTGTCACATATGGATCATTTGATATTCCTCGCGCTCATTATCCCAGGTAGAGGACTGGCAGTTGACATGTCGGTACTCAACATTAGTGTTTCAATGCGTCATATTCCACTAGATTGCCAAGCGTTCGATCGGCCTCGAAGGAAAACGCGACGATATTTAGCAAGTTCAACTCGGATGAATCCTATACGGACGCGACGCCAGGTATCTTCTGGGAGCTTGTCCAGGAGCTCAGCCGCAGATGTCTGATCTTTCAACAAAACTTACCACAAGCAGTCTTTCAAATGAGGTTAGAACCACTCGCCCGAAATATGATTCAGTCGAGATTCATAACCAATCAACATCCTTTCTGTATACATACTGACCTCTGTTAGTAATTGGAAACATAATTGAATGCATGGTTTCCAGTGACGGGTGAAGGCATCGCGAGGAACTGGGGACAGTCCGTATATAGATAGGACCCCCTAGTTAACTAATATTCACCCGCATACAGGTGAGACAGTCACCACGCGTCGTCTTATTGAGACTTTCAATTTTCAACAGTAGCTATCGGTCCGTCAAAGTAAGGTGCATGAGGTTCCTTCCGATCTTGCCTTTTAATATTTTTTCGGACTTAAAAATCCTACGAACTCGCAGCATCCAAATTCAAACTCAGTCCGAGTATCAACGATTATCGGTCGGACGGTCACCAGTCTAGTATATTGTACGGTCGTAACCGTATACGGGGTACGGTTTCCAGCCCTATCCTGGCTGAGCTCCTCTCCCCTTGGAGACATCTTCCATAAAGCGCTCAACTTTGAGATAGAACATACTCGGCGTATCTTTGCGGGTGTCGTATATGCGCTCGAACGCGCACGTTATTCAATCGGCCCAAGTCGGCTCTGAAATATCAACAAATTCCAACTATGGCCGAGTCGGACATCTTTTCAGTAATGCTCATATATCCCCCACTCAAGTTAGAAATCGGAAAGGTTCGGACATGGATATTTTGGAAGGTTCTACAGATGTCTATGAGTCATTGCTTCCAAATCACAGTCGCCGGGAGTCGTGATTCGGGCCATCTCGCGGGCGTATGAATGCCATAAATATGAAGCCAGATTCTCTCGAGTCATGCACTCGCATTCCTTGGCATCCGTGCTTGCAATGGCCAAGATAGTGCAAGCGCTGACTCTGTTATCATTGGTCTCCCGCGCTTTCGCAGTGACGGCGTGTCTATACGACGTCATCCAGTGCCCCTCAAACATCTATATTAGTACCATGTGCAGTAACCTTCCTCAACTCAGTTGTTGTACTGATTATTATGGAGTAAGATCGATTTGCTTTTTACATTTCATATATATCTGACTTCCCGACTACAATAGTATTATATCTCGAGCGCAATACTCCTCGATGTCGGAGACAATTACTCTATCTTGGGAACCGACGGCAACGGTAATTGCGTTACGACAAAATCAGCAGTCGGTTCAGTGTGTCTTTGGGCATTTCAGAGCGACCTCTTAGGCATATATTGGGCACCCGCACCCAGTGCAGATGCCCTCGACAGCACACACATGACGATTCCTAAAACATGCAGCTCCCGTCAGTACGCCGATATTTATTACGTCGCTCTACCAGGCGAACAGCGGAAGCCATACTCCATCAATGTCACAAGGCAATTTGATCAATTTGAGGCTGTTAACTGGTCGACACGTTCTTTCAAGACGGACAAACTCAATGTCGTCAAAGATATTATTGCGCAGTATGGAAGCGGTCTCAACGAAGTACAAATGGCTGCTATTTCCAGGTGATCAATTGTGAATGTGAGTCCTGTCCACATACAAAACCGTAAGTATCCGCTCACCCTCCTCGAAAGCGTAGCCAATGATGGTCCAGCTATTATAACCTTTCAAGAGATTAAATTCCTTCACGACTGTCTCTTCAGCCCGTCCCACATTTATTCAAGATACACATAATTTTATCTCGCAAAGTCTAGTCAAAATACACCAATTTGGAGCCCAGGCTGCTGTCCTTTGTCACCAAGGCCGACGAAGTTTACTCGGTGAAGCGACGTCGCGGTGGCGACGTAGAGTATAAGGAGCGGGAAAATCCCTCAAACAATAATCTTCCGCGATCACCTCTACAACTTGCATTGTCATCCACATAGTATTTAGTGCGGTACCGTATGCTGTACTATCGCATCTTTTGATTCCTCAACGAATCCCTGAGGCCTCACGACCACGGACGTACGTTGATCTTCCATATCTATCTAGTTTGCACAGACCGATACGGTTCAGAGCTGATATTTAATCCAATAAACAAATACTTTCGAAGGGGTACGGTACTGCGACCGCGGGTACCTATTGAATTTCGCCCGTTGTTACCCCATCTGGTTTCCCCTTTACGTGCGTCCCCTGGTACCAGTTCAGATCTACATCCGACGACCTAGAGTATCTGGCCTACCACAACTAAGCACAACGCAGCACAATCTATGGCAGTTCAGGTTCTGTTTCGCTTTCATTCGGTGTAAGAATAATTCCTACATATATTTTCTAGCGCCGTCTAAACCGGCCAAGAAGCGATCCCGTGGAGATGGTGAGCATGATGACGGGCATTCCGCTCTTCCCAAGCTCGACTGTTTGAATGTTTTCTTATTGTATTCATTGTTGTCTCTGTGCCTCCGTCCATCCTTAGCATGTCACATCTGTGTTGTTTGTAATCGTACTCGTTTCGTTTCTCCCTCCCTGGAAAATCTGGTTGATACTACATACGCAAGACCGTAAGTCTTACTTTTCCAAACTGTGGCTGACTGAGTATCTATCTTGGCGTCGACATCACGATTCTTCCACTAAACGAAAGCAAGAAAGCATGAGCCTGAGTAAAATGCCTTTACAGCATATGGAGCCTGTCTGTCTCAATGTATGTAAGGCCGTCTGGTGCGCGTCAAATTAAGCGACGAAAAACCAGTATCAAGTTCACTAAATGCCAATGCGCGAGGAAAGCTATCATCCGCGGATTGAGTGAACTGAGGTGGCTGTGGCAAACGAGCACAGCCACTTTTCCGAAAGCGGGAGGTAACGTGGCAATTCCATATGCCTGCAGCAGCGCAAACGCAGCAAGAGCCTCAGAAACTCGTTTCTCGTCATTATTTCTCTGCATCCAACAGAATGGTACCTAAACTTGATTCTGACAGAATTTCACAGAATTTCAAGCCCTGTAGTGTGTAAAAAACGTGCTAAAAGCTAAAAATGCCCGTTTTGGCTCATGGGATGGCTTGCCCTGAATCTTTTCTCGACCGGCCCTGATTTCTTATCTATATAACGACCCCCGCCCTCTTCCTGGTACCCTATCTTTGTGCTAGGGCACGTACTGTCGTCAGTGGTTCGTCCGCTTTTTTGCCCGAATACAAACTTGTTCCATCATGCTAATCTTTCTCTCTCTTCCCCCCATTTTTCCGATTTTTTTCAGAGGTTAACACCGAGACACAGTCTTTTGCTGATTGCAAATTACACATCCGAACCCGTCTGATAGCTTCGGCTTTCAGCAATTTTTGGAACCCCTTTTGATGACCTTCATGGTCGCTGCTGACCCGAGCCGCATCTGATGAGACTGACGAGGTCGAGGATGCGTGCATGGGTTGTCCGATGAGACTGACTGTAGTCGAGGACATTTTCGGAGTGCAATAGATATCCAGTGTGCTGTAGTTTGTGTAGCAATGCATTTGATTTTCTCTTACTTCATTGGATGGTGAAAGTGATAAATGATTTGTTAAATGGAACGCCAACTGGAGTTACATAGAGAAAAATTGTTGGGATGTTCGGTTGATCGTTCGTTGTTGATCCATCGTCGGAATATGTGTAAGTTAGTAAGTCTTATACGCAGTTGAACTCATGTCAATGGCGAGGGGATGGCACTTACAATGTCATTTCAAATTTTCTTCCACTGCCGATTTTGCCCTTGCACAAAAGTCATGGTTTCTAAGTGATCGGCACCATACACGATGGCGATGGGAACTCAAAGCCACCGATGCCACGTGATTTACAAATGTGATGAATTATTAGAAATAACAGTCCATTATCGTGTCTCAGAAAGAAAAGGAAGAGGGGAGGAAAACCGACAACTATTGTCCTATGCTCCCCCTGGTCTGAATCAATCAATACCGCTCGTTCTGAGGCGGGTAACCACGTCCCCCATACCCTGTCTTCGAATATAGTTGCTGTCCGCTAACACCCCCAACGAGACTCGCAGGTGGGCCGCCGTTATAATTGCTTGTACCATCTTCTTCGCCGTAGTCGAGACCACCTGAGCCATTGGCCCCGGCGAGGAGGGGATCTTTGACTTCCCAGACCGCGGCTTTTGAGCCGACAGAGAATTCGAGGTCCTCTCGCTGAAACACAATATTAGGACGATGAGGGTACGGAAGAAGGGGAGGCTACATACCGTAATACTGTCCCAGTACTTGTAAATCATCATGACGCTCAGGAGCATGCATAATGTGAAGAAGAATAGTCCATCGATGTAATGCTTAATGGCATTACAGATCGTAACGCTGAACGCAAACAGCAGAACCTGCGCAATGACAAAGAAGGCAGTACCAAAGAGAATATCGCCGATGGGCCATCGGTCGTCGAGCGTGCGGAAGACAAGGACAAGTTGTGAGACGACATAGATGGCGGCACAGATTACTGGCCAGAGGATATATACGATCCATAGGGCCACAGGTTTCGCGTAATCGAAGCCAGCAATTTTTTTGAATGTTGCGATCGCAATGAAGAATCCGAGCGCAAATATTGCCAGGCAAGATATCCGGAGCAGCTGGGCAAAAAATGAGACTGGGAGAAATGATTCGATTGATAGGTAGCACACACCCATAATGATAACGGTGTTCCATCTTCTGCAAATTGGAAACCGACGAAGCCGTTGATGAGAATGCAACAGTATGCTGATGCGACCAGACCAGTATACACAGCAGCAAACCACTGACACAAGTTAGAACGTCGTCGCTCCAAATTTAGAAAATACTCACAGGATAGCTGACATTCGCGGTAGGTATAATACCAGAATCCATAAAGATGGCCAGGAGCTCGATGACAGCATAGAGCCAGAAAAACATTACAATCTCCTTACGACCTGTCCGCAACGATGAGGATACCGTTGCCAGGCTCATTTCAGGAGGTATTTACTTACCGACAGCGGTATATTTGCTTCGGATATGCCAGATCATTATTGCGGTCATGATTATCGCTACTATGTGCACGAAGTCCGTAGCTAGAGTAGACGATCTCCAGTCAGCCACTCTGGCGGGTGCAATTCTGAGACACAATGCCAACAGCTACTCACAAGGTTGGAATATCAGAGTGCCAGCAACATCGACATTCCTGCTATAACACGAGGGCTCGATGCCCTGCTCCGACCCAACCAGAGGACATATAATGAGAGCAGCAGTCTGGCAGATGCTATTGAATGAACCGAATTGGACTCCCATGGCAGATTAAGCGTGAAACTGAAAGAATAGAAGTTAGAACGAGTGATGCCTTGTGCCAATGGATAGAGCGCAGTGAGCCGGGGGCGTGTCGCCCAGCAGTGAAGGGGAACGTTGAGGGATGGCGGACAAGGAGGCGAATGATGATACTTCCGCCCGTTGTGGCGCTCCACATGGTTTGTCGCACGGTCGTGGACAAGTTGGCCTGTTTTGGACATACTCTCCGCTCTTCCTTGCCAACCTCAGTCTGTAGGCTCTATGGACCGAAAAAAACCAGCCATGAAGTCTGTCAAAAAGCTCACTCGTTTAAAAAATTTACCACGTTTTTTCTGTGGTCAATTCTTTTTTATATCTTGCAGTTGAACATATTTTTGGCGTCAACAAGATCGGGCAAGGGCATGTCCCCATTCCTGTCGAGCCGTCTCGAACATCGTCGCTCATATCCTGGAACGAGCGGATTTGTCTCTTTGTCTTCAAGCCGAACATTTTCTTTGACACACACTTGGACTTTACATCAAGAATCACTCATGGTTGGAGGCCTTGATCGCTGCTGTGTAATGTCTTGGAGGCTGAGGTTTACCTCTTTAAAAGTATAGAAAACTATATATTGCTCTACGTTCACACTGTTGTTTTTTTAACGGCACACGACAGAGATTGGCTCATCTGGCTCTTCAAGAAACCGTCAATTCGAAATCACTCGTTTCGATGAATTCTCTTGCATCCACGGGTTTCCGACGCATTGGATAATCACAGGCTGCGGCCCTCGATTCCACGGACTGCCTAGCCAGTTGTACCATTTTCAAACAGAAGTTTTGTAGAAGCCTTGGTCGAATCGGACAGACATTCGTACCTTGTCGCCCGGCATTCTAGACAGTGCAGGGGTTTGCGTAGCTTCCGGATAGGACGCTTTTAATCTCTATGAACTGGACTTATAGCGGGGCCCGATGCTGATGTACTGCAGACTAGGCCTTTTGAGCTTCTGCGCTTTTACTGCGCATTGACGTGACACGGACCAGCCTAGTCGTTGCAAGGCTTCCTTCACACATTCACGATTCGACTGGGTCATGATTCAAGATCTCTTATCCAACCAATCGCCTCCATCCCCGTCCAGTTCCGTGTTGTGAAGTATCGGAATCACCATGGCCCTCAGTGCGTTTGCGGTTCGCGAAGCCCACCGATCCCCTACAGGGACATCCTCCAGGGTGTTGGATCTTCAGCGCATCACTAGGGCCTCTCTTGCCGAATTTCAAGAGCTCGAGTTGCCCATGCTAGGTGTCATTGCTTCATCGGATGTCGCGGGTGTTCGAACTATGATGTTTACATAACGAGACTGTTTACCGTGTTCACCCATTTTCTTAAAGAGGTAGAGGGTGATTCATCAGCAGGCCCAATCGTACATGGTTCGATGGTTCCAAATTATCGATCACCATACATGCTGGCCATGGTCAACTTGACACAAGCTCTCTAACCACGAAACAGGGTATACTGCCATTTTGGGACTCGGATGTACCAGAATGCATCGCTGCTTTCCAGCCTCACGCTAGCCTCGCTTTCTTGCGCACCCTCGATAGACAATCTGTTACGACGTCTGTGACCTCTCAGAAGATCGTCATTTATCGAAACGCATCCGTCACCATCGGCACGATCCATCCTTAGCCTGCTTTTCTGGTATCACCCTGTCAGTGCATTCATGGATCGATTCAAAGCACGTATCTCTCATCATCGATCTGTAGGTAGTTACCAATCTAGCACAAATGGTTCCAGCAGCTACGTCAGTCCCGTCACGACTACCGATCGAGCTCTACCGAGATGTCGTTCAGCACGTCTCGGCACGACACCTCACCACATTATGCACCGTCTCGTCGACTCTGCGACATGAAGCCGAACGTGTGCTTTATCATACGATTCAACTATATGAGCCTCAGCGCGTAAGGTCGTGGAGTCTCACAATTGCCGGCTCGGAGCGTCTCGGGGTCATGGTGCACTCCCTGACGTTACCCCAAAGCTTTTCCGTGGATATAGATCAGGATACAGCGAATCTTGTCCAAGAGTCCTTACGTATTGCCCTCCGCAAAGTCATAAATCTGAAATATCTCAAGATAACGGGAGGGTTACGTTATCCGTGTCTGGATCTGAGTTTGCTCGCGGGTTGTCCTTTTCGATTGCTCGGCCTATCGGGCAATCTAGCCGCCAAAGAGGCAGACGCGTTGAAATTCTTATCCGAGCAGCCTTATATCCATAGCTGGTCTCCCGGACTGCCGTTTTTGTTCCGCCCGCAATCTACACGGACCATTCCTGATGGGATCCTACCACATCTATCCGAATTGAAACTGGATGCGTCGAGAATGCTGGCGCATATCCCTAAATGGCCTCTTCGGGGCTTGGTAGTTCGTATACAGCACTTTGGAAATGGTTTGGACGGCATGGATAGACTGCATCTTTTCCAAGATACCCTCACCAGCTTGAGATGTTCTGGGGATCGCGCGTCGTTTGACCATCTAGAACAGCACATTTTGGTCATAGCTAGGAGTGTCCCTAAACTCAAACATCTGAAATACTGGCTCGTATTGTATAGCGGCATCCTCATGGTGCGTTTCTGTTCTATTACCACAGACCACAGTAAACTGAATCATCAGTCAGATCTACGACCTAAGAAACCTTCTACCATCGATATGTCAACTTACGGAACTCGAGACGCTTCTCCTGATGCTCCATACGGTCGACAATGGGCCTGCTGGGTGCAACGATTCTGACCATGCTCGTGAGGTGGCCAGAGACTTCCTGATATCTTGTCCTTCTCTTCGTCGTATATCATTCAGGGCGGAGCGGTCCACATATTTATGCTTTGTCAAGGATCCGAGTGGAGACGTTCATATGGAGGCTTTCAAAAGCATTGACGAGGAATGGGAGTGGCATGCTTAACGGGGGCCAATCCATCGGTGGGTGTAAACGTAGCTCCCCGCATCTCGAATGCTTTTCTTCCTACCATCAGCCAACGGTAACCTCATCGCGCAGGTTATGAAGAAAGTCAACAAGGAGGGTGTCATCACCTTCAAAGAACGACGCACAATCGAGGACGAGAATGAGATCATGGAGGGGATGCGTTTCGACAGGGGTTTCATCAGTTCTTATTTCGTTATGGGCATGAAGGATCAGAAAGTCGAGTTTGAAGAACCACTGTGCTAAGCGAGAAGACGATGTCGCTGTTACACGATATCTTGCCGTCGCTTGAGGCGGCTGCCCAGGCCATTAATTGTCATCACCGAGGATGTTGAAGGCGAGACATTATTAGCTGCTTGTATTTTGAACTTGAAAGTATCGATTTACTTACACAATACCAATCCTAGCCGGTGAGTCCTTGCTGTGACATCCAAGTGACATCAGCATCAATGGCTCTGATCATTCCACCAGTGAAACATGCAATACTTTTTCTCTTCTGATGTCCTCTACATCTATCATTCCATTCAGCTAGATGTTACTTGCCTACCTGTGTTAATGGTGCACCGCCGTCGTTCGCCGTGACGGATAGAGTATGATACCCAAGGCTGACAATATGGGTAGGGTTTGGCTGTATTGATGGCGGGGTTGTGCACGATTGGATCAACATGGCGGACGAGCATAACAAACCTGAAAAATCCATCTCCTCGCTCACCACTCGCGCCATCATGGTATCAACCTCACCACAGCTGCCATCTCTACGACTGTGACTAGTACACCCCAACTCAATCGCCCGATATCACTTCCTGATTCACTTCGTTTCTTACAAGAACGTGCAAACCACGTATCGCGCCCGGCATCAGACCAAACAAGTTCATGTGTTCAGGTCTGTCATGAAAAGCAGCGTGGAGGGATGCTGGAGTGCGTGTCGCAGAAGTTGTATTCAGTTTGGTTGGTCATCCAGCATGGTGAGTAGTGCTCCGGTTGTAGACTCTTCCTTGATCGACAACTTGTGCCACAGGACATCTCTCACGAGAACGTTCTCATGAACTTTTGGGGTGTCAGGGCCGCCTTTCAGAGCTCTCGGGAGAAAGCCACCCGAGCTTCGGAATTCTTTTGCGGTTAAGTATGCCATGATCGATTTCGGACTATCTGTCTGGTTCCCGCCTGAGTCTGATTTATCCAGCCCGGTGTCCCCAGAGAGTACATCAGGAAATTGGTGAGAAAATAATATCACATTATAAAACATTAAAATCTACAATAGCTATCATTCTGATGTCTTTCGGCTTATTTCAAATTCCTAGTTGCTGGTTTATGCAGGTATAATCCGAATGCATTTTTTGTCGACCAGCCGGCGGGCGTCAGTTTTATTAGCCATGCGGAATATGGAGAGATAATGGTTTTGAGTCTGATGTGTCATCCGTCTTTCAACAGGGACGATATATTCCTGTTTTTGCCTCTGAGGTGTACGACCAGAGGGGTCAAACTTTACTTCTAGCTCGCTCAAAGAAAACCCCCACTTTTTCCTGTCCCAAATCGATCCCCCAAACTCCTCGCATCCTTTACCATCTTATTCCTAGTATTTTCATCCATAAGTCTGCCGCCCAAACTCATATCGCGATCACGATCCCAGATGCCTTCGAATTTACCATCTTTGTCTTTTGAGGAAGCGGACGACGCGGATTTATGGAGGTCTAGAAGTGTTTCGTTGCGGGTGTTACGCTATAAATAAATCGAAGGAATTGCATCAGTCGCTCGTACAATATAAATTCAAAACAGGGAGTGGTCAACGAGAAAAAGCAATGCACTCACTGTATGAGCCTCAACTTCTCTTCTTATCTCCTCATCTCTCCTCTTCCTCTTGATAGCATCAGGGTCCGGTTCCTCATCAGGAGCATTCGCTGCTCTCCGTTTCTTTCCAGAAACCTCGTCCGCGATACGTTGTTGTCGTTCGGCAGGCGTTTCAGTCCAAAGCGAATTATCGACCTTCTTCGCGGGGGCAGCGGAACGAGCGAACTGGCGCGCCTTCAGTTTTGTCGGGTCAAGCGCTATGGAAAATAAATGCTTGAGCTTGGAATGAATATTAGGAACTGCACACGCACAGCCTAGTAAATCAGAAGATGAAGGTGGGACAAGCATCCACTCGTCTCGTTTCAAAGCTTTCGGTTTCGCGGCTTCCTAAGTAATAAAGAGCATTGGGTAAGATATGCACAGCACAAAATAATCAAGACTGCAAAAGACACCCACTTCGACCTGTTTGCGTCTCCTCTCCTCCCTCTCCATGAATTCCCGTACTCCGTTTTCTTCCTCGAATGAGATGCCATCAGGTAGTGGCATGGGCCCTACATCATCGTCTGAGTCCCCCTCATCCGCGTCAACTCCATATCTACTTCGATCATGATTTTGGCCTTTGCTGTAGGGTTGCGGAAAAGCAGGACCGATGACTTTGGTTGTCGGTCCTGAACCGGAACGAGAAGCGAGGAGGTCGGGTGGGAGAGTGGGGGCATAGTCGTCGTCAGAGTCGCTCTCTTCTTGGTTTGCCTCAGGTTGGGAAAGAGGTTTGGAGGGTCCAGCCACGAGGTGCGGCGGAATTTGGGGACCCACGGTAGACGGTTGGTCATCTCCGTCGCTTGGACTGCCACCTTTGGATCGAGTCAGAAGATGAGGGGGTAGCTCTGGGCCTATCGCTGACATCTTCCCTGAGAAATATAAGTCAGACACGAATAGTATGCAGCCAACAAACGATGTCCGAAAGGGGTTCTTTGAAAGACAATTGCTACACAAGCGCCCATTCACAGCCACAAGTCTATTGTTTCCTTACAACACCGATGCCGCCAACTTAAGCTCACGGTACATTTGTCCTCGGAATATTCCTACTGCTGGTTGTATCAGTCTCTCACCAACATTTGTCCTCGGATGTCGGCATTGTGGAGGTCTGCCCGCTCCTTAGGTCTAAATCCGCAAACATCAGAAACGCGAGTGTCCAGGAAACCGCTGTAATTTCCGCGACCGGGAGAAGGAAGTTAACCTCGTGCACGCCACTTCCGTCACAAAAATCATCCTCCTGCCAGCCATCCTGGCCAAATCTTCCTCAAATAGTATTTCAAGTTACTCGATGGACAGTCCAGCATTGGGTGACCAAAACGGTAGTACGTCATTATTCTGTCACATTTCAACCATGCCATTGTCAGATCCGACGGACCTTAACACCCGTTGCGCCATATGAAATTGTTCCGGCATGTCGTCTTGCCAGCTGTTCGCGTCATGGCGGTCGTATTTCTTACTTTCTGATCTTCAGTAACCCCCCCCCCCATGGTCGGCCGCGATTGCCAGCGCCTATACTTCTTGCAGTTTTTCTCGATGGCAGTCGCAAAATGGCAATAAATGAGGTGATCCAGCAACATATGGTGGTTCGAAACATTTGTCAGCTGAAACTCATTCCGTCAAACGTTGCGCGGCGGCGTTCAAATAACACCATGTATTGGCGGCTGACAGCGACACAACCTACTCAATAAAGATACGTACCACAATTATGTGTATGTCTTCCGAGGTGTAAAGGTGGGTGGCAAGCCACCGACAAGGCCTGTCGGGGTGTGTTTTTTTTTTAAATGGTTCCATTTTCCGTGAAACCTTGTCCTACCTCGCCTCTCCAGAATGTCCCTACCGGATTCATAGTCTAATATTTCCAGTGTTACCAATATTGCCATACGTATGCTGACGAGTTATCGGTGGCCGTTGGACGGGGTCTCTTGCCAAGATTCGCGTGACAGACTTGTAGGGCACCATAATGAATTCACAATTATCCAAGGCTGATGCATGGTAAGATTACTATGCCGCGAGGTCGCAGCCTTTGCATCAGCTCTGGCGGTGATATCAATCCTTCCGAACTTGAGTCTACAACATGCGTGGGGAGGGTGTATGTTCAAATAAATTTCTCATTGGAAACAAATTCGGTGAGGCATCTGGGCGCATATAAAATTCTAGTTAGGAGTACTGAATAAGCTAAGACCACCGAAGGTGCTCACTGTCCTGAACACAATGAAATCTGACTCGCTGGCGCTCTCCAAATTTTATTTTGGATTACTGTAATTGTCGGATCGCGGATTCAATCACGCCACTACCTAACTTACATTTTTTTTTCATCCTCGACCAATTCAACAACGCGCGTGTATTACAGTGTGTTGCAATAAAAACTGCAGTCATGTTTTTCAAAAAACCGCCAAAACCGCCGTTCTCGCAGGCATTGGTGACCGAACTAGTCAAATCAAGGCCTAATCAAGCCTAATTACCACTAAATTACACTAAAACCCGCGAGCACGGTGCTTTTGGGCAGTTTTCCGAAAAACACGACTGCAGTTTTTATTGTAACACACTGTAGTATCCAAAACCGACAGTAAGCACAGATTTATCTTTGAACTTTGACCTCCATGCCCCGTGAATCCACAGGGTCGATCGCAGGCTACTGCTCATCCGCCCTAAATTCCCTGACACCTTCACAAATAACCTTCCTCCAAAGTCTCCCAAAAGCCGAACTTCACGCTCACCTGAATGGTTCGATACCCGTCAGTGTCCTCCAAGATCTAGCTCGCGAGAGCGCCACGATTCCAGGTAACATCGATTCAGAAGCGGTGCAAAGCGGGTTAGAAAAACTCTTAAATGGAATTGAATTAAGAGAAATCAACGAATTCTTTGGGCTTTTCCCTGCCATCTATGCACTGACGTCTACACCTGCTGCGTTGGCGCGTGCAACACGCTCGGTTCTGCAGCTCTTCCTTGACGGTCCCACCCCAGAATGCACGTACTTGGAACTGCGTAGCACCCCACGTGCAACACCTCATATGACACGGAGGAAGTATGTGGAGGTTGTCTTGCATGAGATAGATCGATTTAATTGCACCGCAGATGGAAATGGGAATGGTGGGACCCGAGAGAAGGCGGCATTGATTGTCAGCCTGGATAGGAGGATGAATGCAGCAGTAGCCAAGGAATGTGTAGATATTGCGGTCAGCATGAGAAAGAAGGGAAGGAAAGTCGTGGGTGTTGACTTGTGTGGGGATCCAATGGTACGTATTGTGGTCCGCGATTTCATTTCTGCAAGCATGTGACGTTCTGTGATGATACTGATCACGACGTTACCAGGAAGGCGATATGGAGGAATTTGCTGATTATTTCCGCCAGGTAAAGGACGCAGGACTTGGAGTTACACTTCATATCGCGGAGGTAGCTATCTATCATTCTATAACTTGAGTACACAGCGAAGTTGATACTTGCCCTTAGACAACTTCCAATACCCCACGTGAAACGCTCCAGCTTCTTTCCTTTGCGCCCGACCGGTTGGGCCACGCTACTTTCCTAGATGATGAAGCGAAAGCCATAGTATTACGAGACAAGATTTGCATAGAGATCTGTCTGACTAGTAATTTGCTGTGGGTTCGCCTTTCGTTTTTGAACAGTTCACTGAGTCCACTGACTTTACAACGTTCCCTTTCTTGATTATCAGGTGCAAGACTGTCACCACACTGGACGACCATCATATCCGGTATTACCTCAAGAATAACCATCCCATTGCGATATGCGTATGTACTTTGACTTTCTGGCTTTCGCCGCCGCGCTAAGTGCATGATGCTTACTTCTATTCCCGCTCAACAGACAGATGATCCTCTACCTTTCCGTAATTCCCTTCTCTCAGAGTACGCGCTCCTCCTCGCCGAACGACCCTTTGGGCTTGGGCTGAGCGAGGACGAGGTAAGAAAGGTGGCCAGAGGCAGTTTGATGGGATGCTTTGGATTAAATTGAATTGGTTGACAACCAAGGCGAGGCGGCGCGTTCTGGAAGTGAGATTACATATGTATTAGAATAGAATGAAATGTCTGCTCTCGTATCATCAGAGCACGCGAAGTCTTCGCTATTAGCACCAGTTGAGGCGAGAGATTGACATAGAAATTCGTGACAGGATCACAGCACGATCCCAGTAGCTAAAATCTCATGAGACTAATGATTAAATTCTTTGAATACATCCCTCCATCACAAATTATAAAGGTAACTCAGCAATCCCATCATTTACATCCGCTAAACTCCCGTGCATTAGACCATCTCCTTCGATAGATAGCTGCCTCTCCATCGATTCAGTTACGAACACGCCATCATCGATAATGGTTGTAAACATGGGGGATGAGATGGTTTTGCATTCTTGCCGTTGACCTTTGCCCCGAATGCTTTTTCTAGCATTTAGTCTACAATTCCGAAGTAGGTGAGTTCCAAGATGCTGATGCATAAGATAGTTACACGGACATCGATAGCAATGAACTAGCGTGTACTGTTGGCAGGTCTGTGGGCAACCTCGTCTTAATATCAGAGGAACGACGTACGTTTGCTTCCAATGAAATAGCAGGGTTGATAGATCAGAGAGTCTGGGAGCGTTATGAACTTCCGTTCAAAAGTTAGCTCCATGCCACTCCTGACGCAACGGATGACAGTGTGGCTTACTGTGACCAAGCAAATGACGGAAAAAACACTGCGTTACACATGAGCACACAAAGTAATGGAGGCCATATAGAGACCCACGTTGTGACCAGGCAAGTTTTAATCGCATATGTGATCAACAGATTAATCATGGTGTTCGTACTGTGTGGATTATGAGCATATATGCATGCGCCACCCATATCTGTGGAAGAAATACCCTTTGAACCCAGTCCGACTCTTGTGCAAATAGTGACACATAGACACCAAGATAAGCATGTCGCATGCAATGTTAGTGGATACACCTGTGGAACTGAGGAACTGCAAAATGTAAGGATAATTGATAGTTTAGAATATCAACGATCACCAACTGAGGTTATCTTCGGCCTCTTTGGGGCAAATAAGGGGTCACGGAAGCTTAGAAGAATACAGCAATTGGATCAGCAGCTTGCCTGGTATGGAGTAGAAAAGAATTGGTACTCATAGCCCACGGATGCGGCATCAAATCCTACAGTTGTAGTTCGCACGCTTGAACCAAAAAAATTGGACGAAGACAAACGCACCTAGCTGAAGCAGTGATAGTAGGACCTGATAGAACCATCAGCAGTTTATAAGGGAAGACGCGTAAAGAAGACGAAAAAAACCCACGATGATGCCCGTCAGAATCCAGTTCTTACTGTCTGGGAAATCAAATGTTCAACCATGTTATAGACTGAACTGCCGACAGGCAAGAGAGGTATGGTACTTACAACGCCAGATAAAACGAGCGAAGAAGAGTTGTATAATAAAAGCCACGGCTGTCTGGCACAATCAGTAAGCAAATTAGACATGTCTGAATATCACGAACATAATGTGATAACAAATTGAACTTCTAGCGTCCTGAAAGTTGGTCAGCCGCAGGCTCCTCTGCAGAATTGAACGAGTGCAACGTACCAAGTCGTTCGGTTCAGACGACTGACGTCTTCCCAACTTGTAATAGTGTAATGGTAGATCATTGTGGCGACAAGGGCAAGATGGATGCTCTCCAATGCCCTGGTGACACCTCAGAAATGTACTTTATGAGATGTGTCATCGAAAGCCTACGTACCATATGAGGGCAACTATGGACTTCGTAGACCATCGGTCATTTCCGCTATATTTTGTGTAGTACATATAGATTTGGCCGCAGGTAATGCCATAAAGTCTGTAAAAGGAAGTGAGATTTATGCAACGACGTTAAAGCTTGCGGTACTCACGGGGCATATACAATTAATCCCAATAAACTGGCGCCGTATACTTTTTCTTGAGGTATGACATTCGTCATATTGATAACTGTAGCTCTGGGAAGACAGTCTAGCAGAAGCAAGGTGAAAGGACCGACGCCAGTTAATCAGCGATGCTAAACTTTACTTATATAAATATTAGGTGTATTAGGTTAGACGAGGTCCCTTGTGTCCAAATCCCCGGTTGTCCGCACAGTTTTATCCAAGCCTTGATTTGGTTGCTTTGGATGGGTCAGATTACGTTCGGCTGCCAGAAAACATTAGGTGCCGCAGCAACAAAAATTTCCCAAGCGCTTATGATCATCCAATTTATCGATTCGACCCTACATTATCGCCTTCCTTAGTCTGCTTACTCTAGACAGTCGAGGGGCCAAAAACCTTGATTTTTGCTAAGTGGACGCCGGAGGACTCGGCAGGATATTCTCCTGGGCGCTGCTGCCCAGCTACGAATCTTTAACTGCTGAATGGAAAGCGCCATATATAATTCGACGTGACTGTAGTCAAAAAGACGAAGCGAATGCCAAGTCGGGGGTTGGAGTGTACTGTAATAAGGCCATATGTACAAGGTCGATGAGCCTCCGATTCTGCTGTTTGTATCATCGTAGTCCGACGTCACGCATCCCAGTCACAAGCAGGGGATTGGACCGCCTTCAGAAAGCCTCCGAGCGTGAACCACCGGCTATTTCTGGGCCGTACCAGCAGCCGAAAACACCCAACTGGTCTGTCCTGTCTCCTCTGACTACTTTCACTTCATTCAATATGGCTGATCGTCTCGGTCAAATTTCTGGACATATAACAAACACGTATGGACGTGGTTTGTTGGCAGGAGAAGTTGCCATTATAACTGGTGAGCCCTATTCCGAAGTTACGCGTGCATATGTACCTTCCGCGGTATGATACTCTACTGGTTCAATTGCATTCCAAGCCACCAAGGCCGACAGTATAGCTGATAAATTAAATTATTCTACAGGCTCTGGCCAGGTTCGCCGGCTTGCTACTTATTATGTAAATGGACCCTGATGGGAAATTAGGGTATCGGTCGCAGCGCAGCTATCCTCTTTTCAAAAGAGGGTGCGAAAGTGGTCGTCACAGAGTGAGTACATCCATGTCTTATACATATATAATCCGCTTACGGTTCCATACAAAGCATCGATGCCAAGAAAGTAGATATTGTGGTGGGAGAAATCAAGAAGCTGGGTGGAGATGCCATCGGCGTAGCTGGCGACGTCGCTGCGGATGACTTCCCCAAGAAGATCATCGATGCCACTGTTCAGTAAGCTCTACATTTGATTTTGTTCTGACGACATGGCCACATGGGCTGGTGCAGGAAATACGGTAAAATAAATCACATCGTGAATAATGGTGGGCTTCGTCTTCCCTCTTTTTATTTTTATTTTGTTTATTAATACGAGAAACAGCGGGATTCACATTCGACAAGATGCTTCATACCATGCCTGATGAAGCGTACGATATAATAATGAAAGTCCACGTCCGCGCTCCTTTTAGGCTCGTCCGTGCAGCCGCACCATATTTCCGTGTCAAAGTAATGCGCCACACCATTCATTTTACCTACTGGATCGGTCTGAATCGTCATCGTAGGGCGAAGCACGTGAGAATCGGACCGTGACAATGGTTTCATCCACCTCAGGCCTCCATGGTAATGTTGGTCAGGCCAACTATGCAGCAGCAAAAGCAGCAGTAGTAGGTCTTACTAAGACAATTGCAAAAGAGTGGGGTCCATTTGGAGTACGCGCAAATACCGTTGCTTATGGAATGGTACATACACGGTACGTCTATGTCACCACATTCACTTTGTATTTCTCCAGTGTATATCATATTTATTATGTTTTGTTCAGGTTAACAGCCGCAAAGGAAGCAGGCGAGTCCATCGAGATTGATGGAAAGAAAGTGGCTCTTGGAATTCCCCAGCCTTCTAAAGCACCTGAACCGGATTCCCTCTTTGCAACTATTCCACTCGGGAGAGGCGGAACGCCGGATGAGGCTGCAGCTGCAATGCTCTTGTGCGACATATCACTTTTTATTATCACCTCCTGGCTGACGTCTGTTCTGCAATCAATCAAGCCTCTCATCTCCCCTTTCTTCGTATATCTCTGGTCATACCCTCGAAGTGACGGGTGGGAGGGGCATCTAATTTTCCATGAATATTATAAGCTGAAGCTCGGTTCATCATTTATACGGATAAATGAAACTTGATTGCAATATAACATCACCATCATGCAGTAATCTACTGTTGTTTTAAGACGCTGCCATATGGAGCAACAGCACGCATGAATTTTCAAATCATTTCCACACTGCACAGTGCAAAGTCGTCGCTACGTTTTATGCTGTCCGAATTTATGGTCAGATGCGAAAACTATACATATAGGAAGAGGAAGAGATGTACAGTGAGCTCAATAATATTAACAAGTTGTTTAATGCAACAATCAGGGTCGTTTGACCCTTTCAGCCATCTGTTTTGTGATTGAAACCTCATAATGTCAATAATCATTGCGAACTGGCGCGATGATTAATGTTATATTGCTAGCGCTGCAGGCATGCAAGTTCAAGTTCTCGTGGCATTAAGTTATTCATTTGCTGGTATATCGACGATGTGCTACCCCACCAACACTTCATTCACCTCTTGACTCTCATTTATGAGACTGCTACTGTGTGCAGTGAAGTTGGTTTTCACTCGTCAAGATGAATATATATGCCTCATTTACGCTACGAAATATCATGCAACAGCAGTAGTTGAAAAGTGGTTTGTAAAACATCATACTGCTCATGGACAAAATCACTAGGACCGACACAGCTCGCGCCAAATGCCCGATGCCGATTGCCAGGCCGGTTTCTTATTCGAAGCCAAGGAAAAAATGGAGCTGTGCGTATTCTTTATCCATGGTTTCTTGGTCATCGCATCGTTCTGAATGGCTGAAGTCGATGATCGTAACTCCCGAGCTGCTCACGAGGATATTTTCCCGACGGATATCTCCGTGAAGAATGCCCGCGCGATGGATAGACGCTAACGTTGACAAAGCCAACCTACTATTGTTTACACAAAGGGGCAGAATAGCGTTAAGTATATCGAAACAAGCCCATGTTCGAGAAACATACCACTCAGAGACTGACACAACACGCTCCGGCTTGTCGACGAGCGAATCACCTGCATAGAGCATGACGAGAGCGCACGGACCGTCCTCGGTGTCATCGAAGAAACCTAGCGTGGTTGTGAGGCCTCTGAAAACGCCTTTGGACCGCAAACGGCTATAGGTTTCGTATTCGGTCTTCAGCATGCCTCGCTGTTGACTGTCGAATGCAAGCTTGACAACCACATCCAGCGGTACAGATCCATCCCCGTTCTGCAGTTTGAGTGTGCCACGGTGGACTACGCCTGTTGCGCCCCGTCCAATTTCGGATGTCAACACAATGGACAGGCATTCATAGAGTGTATAAGTGTGTATGGCTCGTGGGGACAAGGGAGGAGCTACTTTCGCCATAATCGGAGGAGCTGAGCGAATGAACGAGGCGGGGATTGGGGAGTCATAAACACCATATTGGAGGTAGAGCAGGAGCATATCACGCTTGCTGGCCGCTTGAATTGTTTTCTGTTGTTTGTGGTCAGGTTGATCCGGACGCTTATGAGATTGAGGCAAACATACCTCAATAGCAACTAATTCGTCGACACCAGGGTCTTTTCTTCCTGCTCCGCCTTGGAATTGGCCGTTCTTACGCACACCACCGCCTGGATTACCATGGCCACCACCCCGTGTTCTGCCCTTGCTACTCCCTTGATCACCCTTATAGCCACTTCCAGAGCCCCGATCACCTTTGTCGTTGTCGCCGCCAGCAGGATCGTCACCGTCGTCATAAGGCGACTTTGGTTGGGACTTTTTCAGGTGCTGCTTCGTACGATCCATCCTATCTTGGATAGCTGCGACGTAGATACCAACTTGGAGTTTCCCGTATCCGGGGTCTTTACACGTAGGAGGTTCGATGAGGTCCGAAACGTAGAGTGTCTTAGTTTTTCGATGGCGCACACATAGGAGTTCGTGATTGCCGCTATGAAGGACGATGATGGTGCCGTCAACTCGGACGGCTTGTGCCCACGCCTGCCGGAAAGCGGACCCATCAGCATTGCTTCAATGGGCATAGTATTTCACATCACCTGTTGCACCAGACTTTTGGCAGTGAGATCGTGACGACTTTTGTGGGCTTCGCCGTCGTCGCCCTCTTTGCGTTTGCGTTTGGGATTCTTGTTTCTCGGTGTTGCTTCCTCTTCCTCTCTCCCTTTCCCTTTATTCTTCGCAGGTATTGTCGGTGGTGGCAGCATCGAAGTGGAGGTTGACGCTGCAGTGGAACGAGTGACGCGTGTTCTGAGTTGTCGGGACATCCCAGAAGATCCCTCGCCAAGAGGTACAAACTGTTTCGCAGCAAGCACGGGCGCTGAGGCTAGTTGCGGTGCCGGGGCCATTGAAGAAGTGGAGGTTGACGCTGCGGTTGATTGAGTGATGCGTTGTTTGACCGGTCGCTGCGGCGTTCCAGAAGGTCCCTCAATGAAAGGTGCAGACAATGGCTCCACGTGAGTGTCTGGCGGGGCGTCCTATAATATAATCAGCACCGCCCGGTCGCTTTTGGGGGGAATAAACTTACATTCAGATTCCATGGAGGAGCCACCGCGTCAACTCCCACCTTGGTGTCTTCGATCTTCTTGCACTCATTGATATGCTTCTCGTCCGTGGGGCACTCCGGATGGGTGCTAAACGTCCACGAAAAATTCCCCAGGTTGGGAACGGCGAGCATCACTTCAAGAGGACCTGCAAACGGACTGTTTATCTCCCAAGTAGCAAAAGGCGAGTGGGAGTCCCTGATCTCGTCAAATATGTGACGCGTCTCGCTCTCCATGGTTTCCAATATCATTTCGTGTTCAGCATCTTCATCATCACTCGCCGCTGCAATGATCCCAAGCTCTCCATCCATAATTGCATAGCCTGAGCTGCTGACTGACTGGGTCCATTCCAGCAGACTCCTCCAATTGGAAGTCGAAGCTTTCGGGTGTAGAGCAAGTGTCGACGCTAATGGCGTGCAGAATGTACCAGTGGTTTTGTCGTAAAAGTTGGCAACTCCTTTCTCATCTTTGATATTTTTGTTTATATTCCATACAACCCTTTCCGTATCTTTTGCAGTGTAGAAGCCATCTACAGGGGGCAGTGTTTCTGAGGCAGCACGTAGCGCACGATCGACATTTGCGGCGAGATCCTGGACAAGCGATGGAAGACGCTTAACACACAGAAGAACCAACGGGTCAGAAAAATGTTTATCGTAGAAGGCGGGTGGACGACTTTTGGTCGATGGTTTCTTCCCAGTTAAAGTGACAGGCTTGAGAGCAGGAGGGTTCCAAGAAAAGAGTGCCTCGATTTCGTCGAGGATTGAAGTCATTACAGCCTACAGGGTTTTGCATATGACTTCGCAGTTTTCGTTTTCGAAAAAGATTGTGTGGTCATGACTGATGACTGCTGTCACCTGAGACTGGCCGATTCATAACAGATCAAGTAAATACAGTCGCCTAGTAGCTGTATCAACTTGGATTTGGACATTACCAAGATAGGCATTTCCATCGTCGTCGCACAATGTTAGTTAGTATTCACCATTTA